>OZ024828.1:2299706-2658314 GCA_964016985.1 Anodontia alba | reverse complement strand
GTTCACCAAATATCTGGAGAGTTATTTTCCTTTAAAGACTCTTAAACATTATTTAGTTTCCGGCTAAGTCATCCTACATTTTTTACCCAATATACCTGAAACTTAGTCAATGTAAGATGACGATGTGTAATAAAAAGTATTTAAGTTACAACCCACCAGCACCAGCAGTGCTATTATCATTAAAAGGTGCACAATATTAGTTTTGATTATTTCTGAGCCGTTTTTTCTATAGTTGTCCAGCTAAAGAGCTGACACTGGGGACATTGTGAGACAGTGATAAAGGTTAAACGTCACAGTCCTTAGAAACCAGAAAATGAGGTGAATTTTAAAATTTAGATTGAAATGGGCCAAATTTCTTGGAATTTAAAACTACAATTAAAAAAAGAGCTTTCAAATTTATGACATTTTTGGCAAAAGTTTGTCTTAGTTTACAGTGTACACAATTTTAATTTATTAGAAATTAGTTCTAACTTCGTCAGAAATCATTTAATATATATATATATATATATATATATATATATATATATATATATATATATATATATATATATATATATATATATATATATATATATATAAGTTGGGTATATGTATATTTGTTATATGCTTAGATAAAGTGTTCGTGGTATATTTTATGGTAGAAAGACAATCAGAACAAAGACTGCGTAACTGATTTTGATTCATTTTATGTGGATTTTATTTTAAGAAATATATACATCAATTTATAATTCATATTACCACAATCTACGTGATGCATTCATCATCTTCCGCAGCCAGATAAATGCCATCGTTTTGCAAGATACAAACTATTTAATCGTTTTTATTAGAACACTTCTGAAGAGTAATGCAGCGGTGGCGACACCAAATTAACACTGACTAGGTATTTCTTAGCCACAGATAATTGATGAAGCCATACTCCTTTTAGAAGGCAATATAAGTAATAATACTTAGACGCCTTCGTATAATAGTGTCTGTATGTGAGTTATTGCAAGGCTATTTATAAAATTGCTCTTTACAATATATTGTATTCATTTACGATTTTTAAAAGCAATGATATATTAGGTTTCTACAAGACCTTGTCAAATTCAAGAATGGCGAAGTTTTATGTGATATTACCGTATTTACTCAAAGTCTTCGGTCTGTTTTGCCTGATCTAACAGTGTTCAGCCATATTAAATACCGTCTTCAGTGACGTTTGATCAGGGTCTACACTATTTGCCACGTAATGAACATTTGCTAGACACATCAAGAGATGGTAAAAAGGTCATATAAAGCACGCTTTATCGCAAAATCTAGTTAATGCACTCCGACTATACTCTCAAAGTATCATTACGAAAACATACCTATTCAAATATACTGAAAAGTTAATCACCGAAAAATTGAAAATTTTCAGACAAAAAATTCAAATATTTTCATATTTCAGCTCAAAACATAGATTGTGGGTACTCGTTAGAACGAGTACCCACAATCTATGTTTTTGAGCAGAAATAAGAAAAATAATGTATACCCCTGTAAACCCCAGTTTTACTATATAAAAGTGGGGTTTAAGGGGGTCAAAATTATATAGGCGTGTTTTCGTGATGTTTTTTATTTGTTTGTGTTAAATTATTTAAAAAAAATGTTGTTACATACTGTGTGACAGTATGAAAGGTCCAGTAAAAATCTTTTAGTATATAATAAATTCCTGTGTGGTTTTAAATAAACATAAATTTAAATATACCCGTGCATCTACTTTTCCACGCAGTATACAACATTGTCGCATAAGCAGATTAAAGATAAACTTCTTGATTAAAATAAGAGAACCTTCCTATCAGAAAAATCCCTTTACCTTGTTTGTAATGAGAAATATACTGTTTTCTTTACTTCTGGAATTCAGAAACATTATACTTTGTGGTCTTGTCAGAATGTTTGTGAGACGCTTTCATTGCTTCTTGACATCTTTATTTGGTTTGAAACTAAGTTATACTGACAAATGTTTGGAATACCTAGGTGTACAAATGTTCGCATTTGACATAAATAGTCTCAATGTATGCATCAGATATAAAAATCTGAAAAGAGGTGTCTAACAGTGTTGAAAGAAGAAATACGTCAAATAACCAAAAACAGCAAACTAAGTTCTATCGACTCATTTAGGATGGAAGGATGGGCCTTATTTAATTTTTATTTTTGTGCAGAGTTTTAATGAAAGAAAGTGATTGATAGTAAGTAGAATTGTAGCAAATCTAATAAGATAATTACAAGCTATTGGTGATGAAAATAAGTGATTTATGTAGTAGTGTTATTATATCAGCAATCCATAAAAATGTATACCAACACGTCTTCCGTTACCACTCCCTCCCCACTGTCAAACATATATTGAAAAATGCAGATATACACATCAATAAATGTTTTGATTCAATTTCATGAGTTTTGTAATTTGCTATTTTTTTAAAACTTTATTCAAGTTATTTTTCATTTCAATTCGAATTTTGCATTGCACAGATCTGTTTATGGGACTTAATACTTTTCTTTCTTTTTCTTTCTTTCTTTCATTCTTTCTTTCTTTCTTTCTTTCTTTCTTTTTTCTTTCTTTCTTTTGTGCCGCATATTGATAAAAAATTTCTTGGAGACACCGGATGAGAGCAAATTAATACTTATTCAAGGATTTCACCGTCTGCTTACAAAATCATTGGATACTGTAGAATACATCTATATATAGCGAAGGTCTGGCCCCGAGGTTATGAAACTTTTTTCATGCTCAGCTCAGCTGAGCATGAAATTTTCTCTGCTAATAAATATGAAAATGCCAACAATAGTTGGCATTTTCATATTTATTAGCAGAGAAAATTTCATGCTCAGTTATGTTTAGCAAGAAAGAATTTGCAATTGTTAATAATTTGAGATTCATTAGCAGGACAACTTTCATGCTCAGCTGAGTTGAGCATGAAAAATGTTTTATAACCTCGGGGTCTGATCTCACTGAGCGGCTTCGCTGACTGATCTTGACTTTTACTAACCGCATATGCCCTCCCAGCGGGCATACAATGTTGACTTCTTGACGTTTAATCAACGTTGAACCAATGCTGTTTCAATGTTGTGTGTCTGCTGGTTTGAATGCGTGAATCTACTTTATAACCAATGTTATCGCTTTTATAGCTCTAGATGAGAGATTTTTTTTTTCATATTTTTTCCCGAAAATATACATATGTATGTTATGGATATTTTAGAAGCTCGACGTGGAGGCGCTTCATATGAGCACCCACACAATGCTTTTTTGTGGAAATGTGTAAAAATATATCTGTAATTCATAGCTGAAACATTCACTCATATGATAGCGTTCAATATAATGTAAAAGATTTCCTTTGGAGACAAAAAACACACAAACGAACGAAATTAGAAGGTTCGGTTTTATTGGTTCTGAATATTCAGAAATGTAGCTTGCTAAGCTGCATACTCACCCCCCTACCCCCACCCACCCCAACCCCCTAGCACCGGCTGCAAACGGTACTCAATTTTCAAAGCAACCAGAATGGGCGCAATACGAGTAATCCCAAAAGAAAAAAAAATTAATACGGACCATGGTGTAATATGAAGAGATGTTTAAAGACACATTTTTTTCCTTCTTTGGCTAGACCCCCTCCCCCCCACCCCCCTCACCACTCCCCCTTCATGATCACCCCCAATATACAGTCCTGATAACAGAGTGCACATCAAAGGCTTATCTTATCTAAGTGATTATGGAGTCTTTATAAGGCTGTCAAGTCTCCTTAGGTGAGGCCCTGTACGGTTAATTCATAAAATTGAGCAGTATTCAATATGTTACTTTAGAACCAAATAAATTCATTTGCAAATTTTGCATTTAATTTGTTGATTTTATTTGTTGATTTGTATTTTATCACTTTATTTTTTTTATTTATTTATTTTTGATAGTTTTTTTTACCTAAATACAAAAGTGTTGTTTTTTCTTGCATTGTGAAAAAAAGTACAAATAAACTGAAAAAGAAATATAAAATTGAAAATATTTATTTATTTATTTATTTATTTATTTATTTATTTTCTAAAGTAAATAAGAACACTGCACAATCATTCCATTTCCATTTCAGTATAACAATACATTGTGGAATATGTCAAAAAGTTCTTAGACAATTTGGAATGTGTATTTTATGCCCAAAAGCTTCTCTTTTTCAATGAATACATAAATTACTAAATAAAATACTATCTATCTTCCTAATTTTCTGTATTTGATCCAAAGAAACAGATAAAGAGGGCATTTGGTGATAAATTAGCATATAGGCATAAATATCTGTATTTCTCCATAAAATATGTTGTGTGTTTCATTAGAACTGCCTGGGAGAGGTAATTCTAATGAATAAAATCCAGGTATATTTTATTGAATAAACAGAAAAAAATCATCAAATTATCACCAAATTACCCATCTTATCTGTTTCTCTGTCTTCATCATAAACTTTGCTGATATAAAATCTAATTTCCCCTTATCAGGCCCCTACCTGTAAGGGTGGCCAAAGTCACCAAGAATTTCTTATCTTAATCTCTTTAGAGTCATTAGGGTGTTATGCAATCCAAAATTGTCTTTTAACGGCCGCCACATGGCACTTAATAAAAAGTCATACACATATTTAACATAGGTATGTTAAGATTATGTAGAAGGCAGACAGAAAAAGAACTTGTTATTTGGTGAAGATGCCCTTAGGAACTAAACGTTAGATAAAAAAAAAAATACTCATTCACCTATTTGCTTAACTTATTTATGCCAAGTGGACTCTTATACACTAACTCTTCTGCATCAGTCCATTTCCAAAACAGGGAGTCTGCTTAGTATTTTATTTTACCATCTTCTATAGAAATTCCTGTTTTTAATGCAAACAGTGTAGACCCTGATCAGACGCCGCATTCTGCGGCGTCTGACCTGGGTCTACACTGTTTGCAAATGCTCCTTATATGGGGCGGTAGGCATGAATGGTTTAATTAATAAATATTGATAAGCGTACCTGAAATGACAAATTCTTTTCGCACTCCGCGATTTCAAAGTAAATGGAACTTGCGTGCTTCTCAGATGATTATTTTAGCGTTGCAAAATGTTATTCGTTCTGTGGCAGGCAACGATGTCGGAGTAATATTTTGTCTTGGAGGCATATAAAAGCCGGCACATGAGCAAATTGACTTTATGGTTTCTGCTTATTTTGTTCTTCTATTGCGCATGCGCTACTTCCTATTTGGGCTACAGACATGCGTTTTTGCTTGAAGCTTCCTAAAGTTCTCTACTGCATATCTGTGAACAGCAAAGGCCCTGGCGAGTGCGCCTATGCACAGGCTCCCCTGAGTCTTTGTTGGTCGCCTATGTGAAGTGCCATTTTTTCATGTGGTTATTCGAGATAAGCGATGTCGACATAATTAGAGTCGACTGTATGTGCTACGTGAAATTGGCTCTGCTGTCTAATTTTTTTTTTTTTTTTTTTTTTTTTTTTTTCAAATTCACGCGGAATATTTTTGAAATTTTCAAAGACATGTCCAGTTATCTGTATGATGTAAGAAGTTTTAGCCGCCTTTCGCGAGCTCCTATATGATAGCATATACATTACGAAGACACGCCTATTCAAATATATAGAAAATTTCACCTCCAAAAACTGAAAAATTTCAGATAAAAATCTCTGGTATTTTTCTTATTTCTGGCCAAAACATAGATTGTGGGTACTCGTTAGAACCGTCTCGGCGAGGCGGTTCTAACGAGTACCAACAATCTATGTTTTTGAGCAGAAATGAAAAAAATAATATATACCCCTGTAAACCCCAGTTTTACTATATAAGAGTGGGGTTTAAGGGGGTCAAAATTATATAGGCATGTTTTTGTGATGGTACACATAAATTTCTACACGGCATATGTACCGCCACAATCTACACAAATTAAAATTAGTCCAGTATTCTAAAATGAAAAGCAAGCAGAAAAAGACGACACCATGACTTTATGTTAAACTTTAGATTGATCAAGTTTAATATACGGCAGCGGAAATTGATACGATGGACTGTTTTATATTATATTTTCCCATGTTACAATAAGTCACTTTTACTCCAGACTTGTGTTTCGTTTCTGTTCTTGAGAAATAAAATTTGTATAGTAGAATCAGGGGATGATTGCATTTCTGCATAATCGCATAGATGAGAAAACATATTTACAAATGATTATACATTGAGCATGCCATTTTGCGCCCAATATCAGCCATCATTTTTATGGTTATGTAGACCTATGTTTCTGATAATTCACTTTGAATTTTCGAAATTAAAAATATAATTGAATATACCCAGGAAATGTTACATTCCCTAGGCACCAAAAGAAGAAGAGATGAAGAACAAACAATGACAAAACAAAACACCACATACGAACCCACCGAAGCACGAACAAAGAAGAACTGCAACACAGGAACCGCCTTTGAACAGTCAGTCGAAAAACTACTGGGGACTCAAACCAGTAAAATCTTTTTTAAAGGCTCCATATTCCTCAAAAATTTTTATCCAAAAAAGTTTTAATCAATTGATATATAGTATTAATACAATCATAAAATGTGGCATTTGACAGCCTGTAAAATTTCAGTTTCCCTCTTGTTTTGAACTGGGTCGAAAGTGAAACGACTTTTTATTGTATCTCTGAATTAATGTTGCCAACATTAATTCAGAGATACGATAAAGAATCATTACCTAAATTAGGTATAGTTAAGCTCATATTGCAAACCACTGGGTCGGTATCTCTGCTGGTGGATGATTCGTTCGTCCCCGAGGATATCATCAGCTCAGTATCAGTTCCTAAATGCTGAGGTTGATACTGCGGTCTTAACGTCAGTACTTAAGTACTGAATTAAGTAACTATTTTTAAACCTAAATCTTTGTTATAGTACGAATTCATTTTTTTTTTCTAAAACTAAGACTGACTTGTCAAAATGACATGTATCTTAGCGGGTGTAGGATCCACTTTTTAGGCTTATTTTACTTTCTGTATGTCTTGCTGCTTGCCAAGACATGCGCATCATACGTTTTATTTCCAAACTTTTGGGGTTTAGCCACACTGATGAAGTTTAAATAACAGAAAGGCCTCTGTGGCACTAAATTAGGTATAGTTAAGCTCATATTGCAAACCACTGGGTCGGTATCTCTGCTGGTGGATGATTCGTTCGTCCCCGAGGACATCATCAGCTCAGTATCAGTTCCTAAATGCTGAGGTTGATACTGCGGTCTTAACGTCAGTACTTAAGTACTGAATTAAGTAACTATTTTTAAACCTAAATCTTTGTTATAGTACAAATTCAATTTTTTTTCTAAAACTAAGACTGACTTGTCAAAATGACATGTATCTTAGCGGGTGTAGGATCCACTTTTTAGGCTTATTTTACTTTCTGTATGTCTTGCTGCTTGCCAAGACATGCGCATCATACGTTTTATTTCCAAACCTTTGGGGTTTAGCCACACTGATGAAGTTTAAATAACAGAAAGGCCTCTGTGGCACTAAATTAGGTATAGTTAAGCTCATATTGCAAACCACTGGGTCGGTATCTCTGCTGGTGGATGATTCGTTCGTCCCCGAGGATATCATCAGCTCAGTATCAGTTCCTAAATGCTGAGCCTGATACTGCGGTCTTAACGTCAGTACTTAAGTACTGAATTAAGTAACTATTTTTAAACCTAAATCTTTGTTATAGTACAAATTCAATTTTTTTTCTAAAACTAAGACTGACTTGTCAAAATGACATGTATCTTAGCGGGTGTAGGATCCACTTTTTAGGCTTATTTTACTTTCTGTATGTCTTGCTGCTTGCCAAGACATGCGCATCATACGTTTTATTTCCAAACTTTTGGGGTTTAGCCACACTGATGAAGTTTAAATAACAAAAAGGCCTCTGTGGCACTAAATTAGGTATAGTTAAGCTCATATTGCAAACCACTGGGTCGGTATCTCTGCTGGTGGATGATTCGTTCGTCCCCGAGGATATCATCAGCTCAGTATCAGTTCCTAAATGCTGAGGTTGATACTGCGGTCTTAACGTCAGTACTTAAGTACTGAATTAAGTAACTATTTTTAAACCTAAATCTTTGTTATAGTACAAATTCAATTTTTTTTCTAAAACTAAGACTGACTTGTCAAAATGACATGTATCTTAGCGGGTGTAGGATCCACTTTTTAGGCTTATTTTACTTTCTGTATGTCTTGCTGCTTGCCAAGACATGCGCATCATACGTTTTATTTCCAAACCTTTGGGGTTTAGCCACACTGATGAAGTTTAAATAACAGAAAGGCCTCTGTGGCACTAAATTAGGTATAGTTAAGCTCATATTGCAAACCACTGGGTCGGTATCTCTGCTGGTGGATGATTCGTTCGTCCCCGAGGATATCATCAGCTCAGTATCAGTTCCTAAATGCTGAGGTTGATACTGCGGTCTTAACGTCAGTACTTAAGTACTGAATTAAGTAACTATTTTTAAACCTAAATCTTTGTTATAGTACAAATTCAATTTTTTTTTCTAAAACTAAGACTGACTTGTCAAAATGACATGTATCTTAGCGGGTGTAGGATCCACTTTTTAGGCTTATTTTACTTTCTGTATGTCTTGCTGCTTGCCAAGACATGCGCATCATACGTTTTATTTCCAAACTTTTGGGGTTTAGCCACACTGATGAAGTTTAAATAACAGAAAGGCCTCTGTGGCACTAAATTAGGTATAGTTAAGCTCATATTGCAAACCACTGGGTCGGTATCTCTGCTGGTGGATGATTCGTTCGTCCCCGAGGATATCATCAGCTCAGTATCAGTTCCTAAATGCTGAGGTTGATACTGCGGTCTTAACGTCAGTACTTAAGTACTGAATTAAGTAACTATTTTTAAACCTAAATCTTTGTTATAGTACAAATTCAATTTTTTTTCTAAAACTAAGACTGACTTGTCAAAATGACATGTATCTTAGCGGGTGTAGGATCCACTTTTTAGGCTTATTTTACTTTCTGTATGTCTTGCTGCTTGCCAAGACATGCGCATCATACGTTTTATTTCCAAACTTTTGGGGTTTAGCCACACTGATGAAGTTTAAATAACAGAAAGGCCTCTGTGGCACTAAATTAGGTATAGTTAAGCTCATATTGCAAACCACTGGGTCGGTATCTCTGCTGGTGGATGATTCGTTCGTCCCCGAGGATATCATCAGCTCAGTATCAGTTCCTAAATGCTGAGGTTGATACTGCGGTCTTAACGTCAGTACTTAAGTACTGAATTAAGTAACTATTTTTAAACCTAAATCTTTGTTATAGTACAAATACAATTTTTTTTCTAAAACTAAGACTGACTTGTCAAAATGACATGTATCTTAGCGGGTGTAGGATCCACTTTTTAGGCTTATTTTACTTTCTGTATGTCTTGCTGCTTGCCAAGACATGCGCATCATACGTTTTATTTCCAAACTTTTGGGGTTTAGCCACACTGATGAAGTTTAAATAACAGAAAGGCCTCTGTGGCACTAAATTAGGTATAGTTAAGCTCATATTTCAAGAATGAGAGACTAACTGAAATTTTACAGGCTGCCAGGTGTCACATTTTATGATTGCTTTAATACCATATATCAATTTATTAAATCTTTCTTGGATGTTAAAATATTTATTTTTGAGAAATATGGCGCCTTTAACCCCTCCCTTTCACCGGTAGCTTTTACTGCTGATTAGTAGGTAGTTCAGATGGTGTTTGTTTTTCGCGTGGCCTTATGGCTACCTGCACAGAGGTCATTTTCATGTTTTGTCCTCATCACGAAAACATACCTATACAATTTTGACCCCCTTAAACCCCACTTTTATATACTAACACTAGGGTTTACAAGGGTATACATTATTTTCTTATTTCTATCAAAAACATAAATTTTGGGTACTCGTTAGAACCGCCTCGCCGAGGCGGTTCTAACCAGTACCCACAATTTATGTTTTTAGCTGAAATATAAAAATATCAGAATTGTAACATGAAAACTTTCAGTTTTTGGTGATGAAAGTTTCAATATATTTGAATAGGCGTGTGTTCGTAATGTGTTTGGAGTCTTATTGCTGTGCTTAGTTGATCTTGTCTAGCAGTATGAACACCATGTTGAGGAAGACAGAGCTGGTTGATTTGATTTTCATTGGCCTTTGGCTTGTCTACTGTCTATCTTGGTTTGCTTGCCTTTCTTCTTGGTTTGATTGATAGTCTATGACCTGTGATTGTGGCTATTCCTGGACATGGTCTATACAATTTTCACTCTCGCAAAATTTTGCCCTGAATTCTGATGTAGCTCTAAATTACTAATATATGTTTGGTCCGCGTAGGGATCAACTACCTTTTTAATAAAACATCACAGTTTGAGAAAAAATGGCAGATTTCACAAGAGTAAAATTGATGGATTTTCTATTGACCGTTTCAAGGCGGTACCTCTGTTGCAGTTCCTCTTTATTCGTACGCCAGTGGTTTTTAATGTGGCGTTTATTTTGTCATTGTTTGTTCCTTATATTTTCTTCCTTTGGTGCCTCGGAAAGGTTGTGCTTCAGGCTTGTGTCGCTTGGGTCGCTATGCATAGTTTGTACTGCAAATCACTACAAATGTCCTGTAAATCACTACAAATATGCGGAGAAATAGAAAGGAAAGCAATGATCAAGAATCGATACAATTACCTAACACTTTTCGTCCAAGAAACTAAAGGGAAAGAAGGATGCACTTAAAGTAAAGGCACCACAATCAAAATACTACAAGCAGAAAGCGAAAAGGACAGTTTCTTTGTCAAATTGGCTATCCAAAAATAAAACACTTTCTCCAGGACATATATGCACAGACATCCAATGACAGAAATAGTAAACCAAAACTACAGCAGAAGCACCACCTTGGAACAGTCAGTAAACTTTTACTGGGGGCTTTAAACGATTTTACGTGGCCAAAACCCTTGCCTTTAGTTCTGCAGTGGTATACACAAAACATTTGTTCAGTTTGCTTGAAGGGTTTCTGACACATCGATGCAACATTTCCGAGAACATAAAAATCAAATGAATACAGAGAAGAAACAATGATGAGGACTCGACAGCAAGAAATAACTGAAATACAGAAGCAAACGAAAACCAACAGTTGGAAAGTTCACCGACAACAGAGTCCAGCGACATGTATTTTGAAAGTTCACCTACAAGAGACATGTATTTTGAAAACAGTCACTGAACGATTGAAGACAGTACACTGATATATTTGACTAGAGTTCACCCACAAAAGTTAGCATTCGGCATGTTTAACCCATGTATGCCTAGCGCCTCATAAAAGGGCCATTGGCAAACAGTGCAGACCCAGATCAGACGTCGCAAATGTATTTTATTCAGTGAATAGACCTCCTCAGTGGGAACAACGGTGAAACAATGTCGAATCAAATTACAAACCCTACGCCGAAACAACGAACGAACTAAACTGTCATCATGTAGTTAAGATAAATGGGTACAATTTCATGGGAGGCAACTCTATTAAAGTGCTGTTGTTTTCCTCTCGTCTGAAAAGAGGTCTACGCTTTTAGAGTAAACCCCTTTTTTATGAGAATATAATTAAAACAGAAGTTACAAAAATCGTCTCCTTTGTATAAAAATGGCAAAATTCTATTAAGTGTATCTAGCCTCCTTTTTTCTGGTTAACGCATCGCAGTGAAATACTGTAACCACACCCCCGCCTCCCCCTCTCCCCACCCGCCGAAATGATTTGTGACAAGTGTTATCTTACGACTCGAAAGAAATAAATAAAAATGATTTTGCAAAGGGAGACAACTTAATTTATTTATCTTTCCTCCACAACACTAGAAAGGTTACTATGATAGGTAATACTATCTCATGTGGCCCAGCTCTCCATTCATTAAACTTAATCAAAGCATTGACAGCACTAGCGGGTCGATTGTCTCTGAGTGTACATGTAGGCTGGGAAAATGGTCCTGAACGGGGACTTAAAACTGTTTAACTTCCTGTAATTTAAGTAAACAGTGCAGAGCCTATTATGCGGCGTCTGATCTGGATTTGCACTATTTGCCAATGTTCCAGCGCATATTCAGATAGCCCTTATTCTGACGTCACAGTGCCAAGAATAGCTGGGCATAAATAACCGTTACCTGGATTTCATATAAATGCGCGGTCTGATATCATTGGCCAGTGATAATCACGTGGACAACAGCCTAAAGGTTGGGGCATGTATACATTGGCTTGATAGTAAACAATCGACCCAAAATTATGTTTTGATGGTTTACTCTTCACATTAAATTTCATATATCAAAAGAAAGTTTTTTTCCAGGAGTGGGCGGCACACCATAACCCGTCCACACCCTGCCGTACGAAGAAAATACGTTTTACATACTTGTTCGCCGAATGATAAATACATTTGTTGAATAGACCGGATACAGATCGCTGATTTGCATTCTGTTCACCTTTACGCCAAACGCAATAGCTTTGTAAGTATATGCTTTGCTCATAGTGCAATGGTGTCGTAAGCAGTGACGGTATCGATTCGGATATCAGCGGTTGGTTTTCATGGAGGTGCGCTGACAATTGAATTACCTAATCAACACTTCTTAATCATAACCAGGAGCTTATTCAAGGCGCAGTGGTTGACTATGACACCTTTTTTGTTTGCCCTTCGGGGTCGTCACGCCTCTTTTATTTTGGTTAAAACATATTTTCTTTCATTTCGAGTAAATACGACAGTAATGTAAACATGACATGCATAAAACAAATCTAGGATACATTATGTAAGAACAAAAGCAGAAACTTAATAGTGCATCTTTTATCTTGAACATGTAATTGTGAGAGAAGGTTTACTTAGTGCTTTTCGTACGCTTGTTCGATTTGTGCTTGTTTAGATTTGTCGGTTTCCTCTTCCTCTTGGTGTCTGTGAAGGGCTGCGGTTTGTGATTGTGGCACTCCCTGGACCTTTACTCTTACCCTTTTTGGGGGCTTTACGATATGTCTTTGGCTTGGCCCGCCGTGGTTCAACTACTGGTTTTTATTTACTCCGGCATACAATAGAATTAGCTTTCCGTTCACGTATGTGCTTACGACAGTGATGACCGATCCATATCACTAGTCTGACCAAAGGCTATACTGTGCGCATTCTCTGGTTGACCTTAGCTTTTGTTGTTTGCATATACGATACGTTCACTTATCACAATACAACTATAAGTATACGCTATTTCTCTGTGTACTGTCTGAGGCATTGACTTTGTGATTAAAAATGTTCACTATTTTCCAATGCTCCTAACGTAGTGTTCAAGCAGGTCTAATGAGGCCTGATATGCAATGCTTCTACACTCAAACAAGACTCGCGCCGCAACTTGAGAAAACGTTCCTTTTAACATATGCGCCTAAAAAAGATTCAAATCACCCTGATCAGAGTCTTCGTTGTCCGCATGAAGAAATTTTGCATCCTTGGCTATCCAAAATGCGCCGAGAGAAGATTCTGATCATACTGTGCGAATGCGCAAGTTTATCGAATCTGCGCTGGTAGTACATATCCGAAATTACATTTCCTGACATTGCGGGCCAATCTTCAAATGTTTGACAAAGAAACAATGCTCATAAGAAGAGAAAAATGATGAACTCTGAACAAGTGAGATAAATATACTGGAAGAAAAAAGAAACGCAGGGTAGAATTTTTTCCTTCTTATTTTAACCATTTATACGGTGTTTACTATAGCCATACACTTTTACAGATTGTCCTGTGAATGTGAACCGCGGGTATACGAGTCTTTGGTCGATGTGCTATCTACCCAGTGTGTGAAATCATTCAACCGTGCACTACACAGTGCATTGCCCGGACAATACGGAAAGCCAAAATTTCGTACAAAACAAGCATGTTTAAACCTTCAGCACAAGATTTCCTCACACCATTTTGTACACTTCAACGATACACAACGCTCTTCGATTCTTTTACCGATTTTTCCTTTCATTTTTACGCTACTTTGAACGTTTTTTCAATCATGGTGCGATTGACTGATGTTCAGAGGGGTAGGGCAATTACGTTGCTGATGCAGGGTCAGAGGCAACAGCAAGTTACCAATCATTTTGGGGTTAACGTCTCAACAATTGAACGTCTTGTTAGACGTTTAAGGGAGACATGGCATTTAACAGACCGACCGCGGTCTGGGCGTCCACGCGTGACGTCGCGACGTCAAGACAGGACAATCCGTCTGGCACATTTGTAGAATCGTCATCTCACTGCTACCGAAATTGCCCTTAATACAGTAGGTACTCATAATCGACAAATTTCTCCGAAAACTGTTGGAAGTCGATTGCGTGAGCTTGGTCTTCGAGCTCGTCGTCCATACGTTGGTCTGCCTCTGACCCGGGCACGTAGGTTGCGTCGTATGGCGTGGTTGATGGCGCATGCGCCCAGGCTATTTCCGATGAGGCAGTGGAGACGAGTTCTTTTTACGGACGAGTCTAGGTTTACTCTCTATCGCGCAGATGGTCGACGTCGTGTGTACCGACGTCGCGGAGAACGCTTTGCCGACGCCTGTTTTGTCGAACGGGATCGGTTTGGGGGTGGCTCCGTTATGGTCTGGGGAGGCATTGCTCACGGGATAAAATCACAGTTGATTATTGTTGCGGGCAATATGACCGCAGTAAGGTATAGGGATGAGATCTTGCGTCCTGTTGCAGTCCCGCTTGTGCAACAATGTAATCTGATTCTGCAGCAGGACAATGCCCGACCACATGTTGCCCGAGTTTGTCAGGATTTCCTGGCAAACAATAACATCGCACCACTAGCATGGCCACCGTACAGTCCAGATTTGACCCCAATAGAGCACATGTGGGATGAGCTGGCAGAAGGGTTAGGAAGCGCCGAAATCCCCCCGAAACTCTCGCACAACTAAGGAATGCGTTGATCGATGAATGGAATAACATCCCGATGCGAACTGTCAATGCTTTGGTTAACTCTATCCAAAGGAGAATTAGGGCAGCAACGGCAGCAAGAGGGGGGCACACCCGATATTGATTTTCAGTTTGATTTTGATTTCAAGATTTGGGGGGTAGCTACAAATGAACTTCAATAACTCTAGACTTGTTAATCACAAACCAATGAAATTTGGAACTTTTGTTTCATACATGTACCGTTTTGTAATCATAGTAAAATATTTAACAAACTTTTTCAAACTTGAATGAAATTTAGGAATAAAATTTACCCTGCGTTTCTTTTTCCTTTCAGTATATGTAAATAATCGATGGTGCTGAAATAGTTCAAGAACTCTCTTGACGGAACTTAACGTCATAGAAACAAACAAATATGAACAGAGTTGTTCATACGACAGGTAAACAGCGAATGTCCAAATCAATCTGTGTCAGTCAGGAGAAATTCCTCAGAAAAAGGGTGAGGTGCGTGAAAAAAGATGTCCAAGAAGAGCTCCAATCATAGCACATACCTTGCCAATTGCACTGAAAGGAAGAGTGATCTACGAAGGACAGTACGCATGTAACAAACTGAAATCAAAGCCACCAGCTCTTTCTTTCCAGCAATTTAATCACAATGCCAGACAGTTCCAATTAATTACACTTATAAGACAACAAACAGCGCAAAACATGGATGAAGTCCCACAGCGGCAGTCCCATGGCCCCAGAAAGAAGAATAACATCAAAACCACAACTTCAAACGGTCAGTAGTAAAATCTAGCGAAGTTGTCAATTTAATTTTACTGGATCCAAATCTTCATTCTTGGTTCAGATGTTGTAAAATGATATAACAAAGTTTGGCTCGCACAGAGGCAAAGAAATCACAAATAAATCAGGCACATACAGAAATAAAGTAAAACAAAGTCAGCAGAGGTGACTGCAATACTAGCATTAGAACGAGAAAACATGACACACAGAAACAAACCATTAAAGTGGGCAACCTTACAATTATATCTTAAACAGTAGTTAACGTGCACCGAGGATCAACACAGCCCTACAAAGAACGATCAACACAAGAAACACCGTCTTCGAACGGGTCAATAGTTAAACAGGTAGTCAGGAAGTTAATAGATTGGATAATTTGAAAGTGGTGCAAGAACTAGAATTAGCGATAAAACGCGCTTTGTTTTTTTTTTTTTTTTTTTTTTTTTTTTGTTGTTGTTGTTGTTGTTGTTTTTTTTTTTTTTTTTTTTTTTTTTTTTTTTCTTTTTTTCTGAAGTTTAGTTAACCTATAAAAGGAAGTTTGACTTTTTCTGCGATCCCAACTGCAAACGTGTTAGCAGCTTTAAGGTGAACCAAAAATCAGTCCATACCCCGAGTTCCGTATGTCTTCCATAGTTGTGTTTGAAATCTCAAAAATACTTTTTTAGATATTTATCCGCTCAAAGAAAAGAGGTGAAGCCTAACTTTCTGCAAAGACATTAGAGGGGTTCAAACGATAAAAGCTTCAATTCGAACTTTTTTTGCAATAGATAAAAGACAAAAGAGGACAACATATAAAATAGTTTCCCGTCTTATTTTCTGTAAAAAAAAAAGAAAAAAAAAAGAATAATATCACTAAGTTTCAGCTAATAGTTTAATCTAAAGTCTGTTATGATTTGAGATCTTTTGGACCAAATGCACGTTCGCGCAGTCAAACAGTATTTGTTTCCTTCCTTGATCATATTATTCATGTTCAGAGTAAGTAGCTAACTAAAGATTTGAGTAGAATGCACCTGGTTAGAGGCATACACATTGGATACACTTCGTAGATTTTCCGCAAGTGTGTACAAGAAGAGAATATTTGTGACTTCTTGTTTGCTTTCCTGCACACTAGGAGCAAAGGAAATAGCAGATCTGTTTTCAGAAGGTATGCAAAAACAATCTAACAGAGTTGCCACCCCTGTGTCCATTCCCCTTAAGTTTAATGTGATCAAATATTGTCCGTCGTCCGTCCGTACGTCCGTCCGTGCGTCCGTCCGTAAACAATTTCTTCAAACGACATCTCCTCCTAAACCACTGATTGGATTTCGACAAAACTTCACAGGAATGATTCTTGGTTGATCTTCTTTCAAAATTATTCAAATGGTTCCGGTCCATTGTATATCTAGGTCACAGCAGCTAAAAATAGATTTTTAATCTGAAAACTTAAAAAATCTTCTTGTCAGAAAAAGGTAAGGGAAAAGTGCAGGGAGTGCCACAATCACAAACCGCAGCCCTTCCTAGACACTAAGAGGAAGAGGAAACCGACAAATCCGAACAAGCACAAATTGAACAAACGTACGAAAAGCACTAAGATTAGCTCTCTCTTCCCCAAGCGAGGTATCGCAATGCTACTGAAAACACACAGGAACAAAATGACTCAAGGTAAGACATAAAACAAGTCGCCTCGTAGAATAAACCACAAAGTAACAAAGAGTAAGACTAACACTGGGACCACCGCCTTAGAACGGTCAGTAGAGTAAATTACCGGGGTGTGTGTGGGGGGGGGGGGAGGGGTTAAAGCACTTTTACAGCTAGACAACTTTATCCTGGGTCCCGATGCTACTCCCAATACAGAAATACATAAAAAAAATCCGTTCGCATAAAGGCTCCCTACAATCTTGAAACCACTGGACCGATTTCAATATAATTTTGCAGAAATATTCCTTTGGTAAACTCTTCCAAGATTGTTGAAGCCATTTTGATTCGTCAGAAAAAATGGCCGCCAGGGGGCGGGGCTTATTTTCCCTATATATCTATACAGAAAACCTTAAAAATCTTCTTGTCGGAAACAAATGGACCGATTTCAATATAACTTATTGAAATGGCTGCGGTTTGTGATTGTGGCACTCCCTGGACTTTTCTCTTACCCTTTTTTTTTAGCAGAAATGTTTCTTTGGTGACCCTCTACCAAGATTGTTCAAGCTGTCATGATTTGTCAAATAAACTTGGCCGTTAGGGGTCGGGGCTTATTTTCCTATATATCTATATAGAAAATTTTAAACATCTTCTTGTCAGAAACCACTAGACCTATTTCAATATAACATGGCAGAAATGTTCCTTTTGTAAAAAAAGGTAAGAGAAAAGCCCAGGGAGTGCCATAATCACAAACCGCAGCCCTTCCCAGACCCCAAGAGGAAGAGGAAACGACAAATCTAAACAAGCACAAACCGAACAAACGTACGAAAAGCACTAAGATTAGCTTTCTCTTCCCCAAGCGAGGTAATCGCAATACTAAAAGGACTGAAAAACACAAGAACAAAATGACACACGGAAAGACATACAACAAATCGCCTCGTAGAATAAACCACAAAGCAACAAAGATAAAGACTAACACCGGGACCACCGCCTTAGAACGGTCGGTAGAGCAAACCACCGGGGGGTTTAAAGCACTTTTACAGCTAGCTAACTTCACCCTGGGTCCCGATGTTACTCTTAATACAGAAATACATAAAAATTCGGTTCGCATAAAGGCTCCCAACTCTGTCAATGCATCAAAGCGAAAACATAAAAAACAAATTAATTACTATAATAAACAAAGACGAGTACTCACGGCTAATTCTACTGTGTGCCAGAGTAAATGAAAACCAATAGTTGAACCACGGCGGGCCAAGTCTCAGACATATCGTCAAGCCCCAACCCACTGGTAAGTTTTACGAAGAGGCCGTCACTGAGTCTGAGGCTCGAACCGCCGTCGGGCAATTAAAGAGTGAAGCATAGCCATCAACAATGATTGGGTTGATAACTAGGCATGCAGTCTGCCGCATAATATACAGGCTATAGCTAATTCTTTTATAACGGTTAATAAGTTTTCTGAATTGTTCCGAAAAGTTAGATTTACCTATAATTTTTCTAAATCTGTACACTAAGTGACCGTAAAATTCGGGTTCCCTCTACTATTCGGTAACCCTCTACCAAGATTGTTCATGCCGTCATTATTCGTCAAAAAGCATGGCCGCCAGGGGACCGGGGATTATTTTCCCTATATATCTATATAGAATACTTTAAAAATGTTCGTGTCAGAGAATTCAATGGACTGATTTCAAAATAACTTGGCAGGAATGCTTCTTTGGTGACCTTCTACCAAGATTTTTCAAGCCATCATGATTCGTCAAAAAAAACATGGTCGCTAGGGGGCAAGATTTATAATATAATATAATATAATATAATATAATATAATATAATAATATAATATAATATAATATAATATAATATAATATAATATAATATAATATAATATATAAAACTTAAAAAAAAGTTCTTGTCATAAACCAATGAACCGATTTCAATATAATTTGTCAGGAATGTTTCTTTGGTGACCCTCTACTAAGATTGTTCAAGCGGTTATGATTAGTCAAAACACATGGCCGCTAGGAGATGAGGCTTCTTTTCCCTGAATAGCTATATAAAACACTTTAATATCTTTTTGTCAGACGCCACTGGATCAATTTCAATATAACTTGGCAAAATGTTCCTTTGGTAACCCTCTATCAAGATTCAGTTCAAGCCGTCATGATGCATTTAAAACAGCCGCTAGAGGTCAGGGCTATGAAACTTATACAAAAATCTTGGAACAGTGAACTTAGCTGAAACTAAATCGTGAGTATGCAAATCTGTTTGCTCAGGTGAGAGATATAGGACATTCATGGTCCTCTTGTTCATTCTTCCTCTAATTAGGCCTGATAAACTTGATGGTTGTCTCTTGGGACAATAGTTTTGCTCCTGAAATCCAGTTGCAGCAAATTTATGACTTTTGTGCACGTTTCACTGTTTTCGCTAGCCAATGACATGCTTATTCTAAATGATCAGCAAGCAATACTACATTCTAACTTCAAGCGCTCGAATATCTTTTGGACGATGGAAATTGTTCTAGACATGGGCACTAGATCACTGAGGGTTAATCATAGCACAGCTCGGGAGTCAAAATAGGATACTTTAGGGATGTCTTTCGATCTTCTATAAAATAATGTTATGTATTTAATTTTCCATGATAAAATGTGAAAATGTCCCAAAAATATTCCTCAGCATATGTGTGACGTTCTGGTACCACCAATAAGTGATCACTGGGGATCTGTCCTAGACCCACTTGTGTTCACGGCAGATGCTCCAAGTTTTGGTACGCTGTTCTCATGTTATAGACAAATAAAATCTGTAGATGGTTGCCCTTAGAAATACCGTACACATAAACATCACGAAAACATGTCTATGTAATTTTGACCCTCTTAAACCCACTTTTATATGGTAAAACTGGGGTTTACAGGGACATACATTATTGTTCTAATTTCTGCTCAAAAACATAGATTGTGGGTACTCGTTAGAACCGCCTCGGCAAGGCGGTTCTAACGAGTACCCACAATCTATGTTTTTGAGAGCCGGGGCGGCTCTAACGAGTACCCACAATCTATGTTTTTGGGAGAAAAGTGAAAACTATCAGTTTTATTATCTAAAAATTTTCAGTTTTTGGAGGGGAAATTTTCTATATATTTGAATAGGCGTATTTTCGTAATGAAAAACGAAAATCGGTGTCTGCGTTTGATTGATATTCTTCATATAGCAACAGTATAGTTTGCAGGGCTACACCGGCTTAAGTGGAGACGCATTACGAAAACATGCCTATTCAAATATGTAGAAATTTTAACCTCCAAAAACTGAAAATCTTCAGATAAAAAATCTCTGATATTTTTTTTTCAAATTTCTGCTGAAAACATAGATTGTGGGTACTCGTTAGAACCGCCTCGACGAGGTGGTTCTAACGAGTACCCACAATCTATGTTTTTGAGCAGAAATAAGAAAAAATTAATATACCCCTGAAAACCCCAGTTTTACTATATAAAAGTAGGGTTTGAGGGTGTAAAAATTATATAAGCGTGTTTTCGTGATGGATTTCTCAGATTGGGCTCAGTGAGCCTAAGGAAAAAAAAAAATATTTCAAGGGAGCCAAATCTATCAAATGCTTTTTGCCGCCCTTGCTGATAAGTAGACTGCTTTAAAACGAAATAATTTGCTCCAGTTGCAGTTTTTTTTTTTTGTTTTTTTTGTTTGTTTTTTTTGTTTATTTTTATTTTAAAGTAGACATTTTTCAGACGGTGAGAGAGGGTGGATGAGGCTTTGTGTAGAGGCAAGCAGACAAAATGTCATAAAGGTTGCATTTCTTGTACACAATTGCGGAAAATTAGCTACGTGAATACAATCCCCTTAATATTGGATCTTCGATTTTGATCTCTAATATGATCTAAACAAATAATTACTACGTAACACGTATACTGTTACATAGTCTGAAAACTGGTTTTGACCCTGCATCTTTTATGAATTGATTCCTGTCCGAAACAAGTCTTCTTTACTTCTGATATTCCAAGGCGGTTCCTCTGTTGCAGCTCTTCTTTGTTTGTGTGTCTGTGGTTTATATATGGTGTTTGTTTTGTCATTATTTGTTCCCAATCGCTCCTTCTTCTGGTGCCTCGGAAGGCTATGCTTCGAGATTGTGGCATTTGTTGGGTATCTTCACTAATATACAAAAGAAATATATGCACTTACATGTAGTTCCAAAACTGAAGTGCAAGTATAAGAAAGTTTCTGTCTTTCAAATATTTTTGTTGTTCAGTAAATGATGCATATACTAGTTTCATTGGGGGAAATTGCGAAAATGGATTGGATAGTTACATTGAGGCAGAAATTGAATACATGATGTGATTCATTAACTTTGATTATAAAACATCAGTTTTTTTTAAATCTGTAGGGAAACGAAAATAAAGGGTTTCTGTTCTCTGTTCTGTTCATTAAGCTGTAAATATTCATAGTTCAGACCAGTTTTTAATTTTAATCATAATTTGGTTTCGTAAAGAGTATGGAAAAGAACAGAGACCTAGCATATAAAAGTTTCCGATAAGATTTCGTCCGTCACAAGAACCATTGTTTTATTCAGGCCACCCGTAAATAAGAGTTTTAAAGTGATGCCCCTAAAGGATAATAGGCGACCACTGACGTCGGCATCAAAATAAATATATATTCCAATACGCCATACTTCATTATATTTAGGTGTGTCCGCAGTCAAATATAGTTTATGTCATAAGAATAATTAATGGTTTTCATAATCATTCAAGGTAGTTTAAGAGCATACTGGTTCTTTCATGGTTCTAAGCAAACCGTCACAAGGCGACTACATTGTTGATGTTTGAAAACATTTCTAAATTTTAGTACTATGTAACTCATATTCCGTACTGTGTGTGTGTGTGTGTGTGTGTGTGTGTGTGTGAGTGTGTGTGTGTGTGTGTGTGTGTGACAGCGTGCGTGCGTGTGCGTGTTTGTTGTTTTTCTTGTTGGAAGGTTTGCTTTAGTGTTTGTATTATTTACATGGTAACGTCACTGCTATTTGTACACACTGAGGTCATACATTAACACATCTATGCAATGTGTCTCCCCATGTTCCCCATAATTACAATGAAACCAGGGATATGCAGGGCTCTGCATACTTAGGGGGATTTTCTGAAATCAATCTTAATGTACTTGATATCAGTCATCTTTTCCCATATTACCCTGTATCTATATGGCGAAACTGCTGGACCCAGGATGAGTTGGCTAACTGTAAAAGTGCTTTAATTCCCCGGTGGTTTACTCTACTGGCCGTTCTAAGTCTTACTATTTGTTGCGTTGTGGTTTATTCTACGAGGCGATTTGTTGTATGTCTTTCCGTGTGTCATTTTGTTCTTGTGTTTTTCAGTCCTTTTAGTATTGCGATTACCTCTCTTTGGGGAAGAGAGAGCTAATCTTAGTGCTTTTCGTACGTTTGTTCGATTTGTGCTTGTTTGGATTTATCAGTTTCCTCTTCCTCTTCGTGTCTGGGAAGGGATGCGGTTTGTGATTGTGGCACTCCCTGGACCTTTCTCTTACCTTTTTTTCATACTAGTATGAGGGTCATATTGATAAATATTCTTTCTTAAAACAAAGGTAAAAGAAAAGTCCAGGGAGTGCTAAAATCATAAACCGCAGCCCTTCCCAGACACCAAGTCTTCACTTATTCTGTGGGTATTCGTTTATAGAGCCTATCGGAGGCGCTCCCAATGAATAGCCACCATATATGTTGCTTTTTATGTGTAAAAAATGAGACAAAAATATAAATTTGTTTTGGTTTAATGTTTTATCTACAGCTGTAGCTTTGAAATATACCCTTAGCAGTGTTGACGTAATGTAACGCTAGCTGCTGTGGCTTAGAAATCTACCCTTAGATGTGTTGACTTAATATAACGCTAGTTACAACTTATATAGTTTAACTTTATGCTTATATATAGTGTATTAGTTTAAATAACAAGTAAAAGAATATTTATTCTTCCGTGATCCACTTTGAATACGTTTAAACACGTTTAACCCTTACGTTAACAAGTCTAAGTACTCTGGACACCCCTCCCTAGTTTCTCTATGATACATGGTAAAAATGGGTTAAGAAGTAGTTTTTACATGATTAGGTTACTTTTTACATTTTTGTTCTTTAAACTTAATTCAATGTGTTTCTTATTTTTAACAGCCAATTTCACTGCACAAATTGAAAATAGTGGGCGTATTAAGCAATTTCTGTCATTTCCCCCTAGCAAAACTTTATATCGTATATAGGAACGCATTTTGCATAGGAATGATGACGTAAAGTTACGTAAATAGTGAATGAGTTTAAATATAAACAATCCTCCTATTTACCTTAATCCTTTAATAGTCGCTGTGGTTTCTAGATTCTGGTTATGTTTCACTGGTAAAACGTGACTGAGTCAAGAAAATCCCAGTGGGCTTGAGAGTTGAAAATAATAAAGTGAAATGGTGGCATGTGTGCTTGATTAAGCAATTAAGTCTTAAGTTTTTTCATGGAGTTTACCTAAATCAGAACATTTTTGCTCTTGATATCGCAACAAAATATAAAATGAACCGCAACTTGAGAAAACGTACCTTCTGATATGGCACTGAACGAAGATTCAAATCAGCCTATGCGCAGTCTGATCAGAGCCTTCGGTGTCCGCATGAAGAAACTTTGTACCGTTAGCTATCTAAAGTGGGCTCACTGAACATTCTGGTCAGACTGCGCAAATGCGCAGGCTGATCGGAATCTTCACTGGGCGCACATGTCCGACGGTACGATTTCTGACATCGCGGCTCAAATGTTAAGCTTACAAACGAAGGTATGATTCATGTAATGATTAAATAGTGAGATTATATTGGCCAATCTATGCGAAAGCGTATTATCGGGCATATGTGGAGAGCAAATGCCTAGATCAGCCTGCGCATCCGCTAACCGAATCATTGGATATAACAGAATCTATGACTGATGGAGAAAAGCCTGGATGATATTTTTCGCATGCACAGCAGGATCTGAATCACGTTCGAATGTTCGAAGGCATTTTTTCGATTGACGTGGTCCACATGAAAACGACATAAACAGATCACTCACCATTTCTGCACATTACTGAGCCCTGTCTCAGATAATGATAATAATTATGTATCTCATTAACGTATTAAGTAATAAAAACAAAGGGATATTATCATGGAGCGATTACTTCTAAGCTACAAGTATACGCATCGTTCTTAAATGGGTTAATCTCTAAATGAAAGCTGGACTCCGAATCCTGGGGAGGACTAGAAATTATGAAGGTCCACGTGGCGTATACCAATTAAATTTTATGTTATTTGAATTTAATAGTTCCAGATGAAATGGGATACTCTACGTCTTTATGAATACTGGAATAATGAGTCTTGCTAAGGGTATACGAAAGGTTGACTGCAGTAGAGGCTAAACTTGCGTCTGACGTCAACATACCAAAATCGTATTTCGGATTTTCATAAAGTCGATATACAGAAAACATTAGGAATGTTCAGATAAACAGATATGGATCCAAAATAAATGGGCTGTAATCAGGCGTCCATGGAAAGTAAACATTAACTGTGAAATGATAACACCGTACGCTGGTGCAGAAGAAATATTGCTGCTCAGACACGGAAAATTAGCTGTGGGAAGTTGATATCCGTTTGCCGTAAAGCCTAGTAGTGACTTTTCCATTGTCGATATAGTGGTATAAATCGGCAGGTGTGAGGAAGAGGTTATCGTCTCAGATGGGTCCTTAATTTCAAGTTCATGTGGGTATATGAGTTCGAAGTACTTGGAAAATGTTGATCTATTCAGATTTAATACAACATCTATGTATCTGTAGGTGAAATAAAGTTGTTGGGCAAGGCGATTTTTGCCTGTTTTTTATGAGACCCTGTATAAACTCTGCCGCATAAAAGAACGAAAATGGGGAGTCTGAGATTTATTGCAACTCTTCATATGACAGCAATGCAGTTTTCAGCGCCGCATTCGCTCCCTAGCTAGCACCAGCGTAAGCAGAGCACGATTAACAAAAAAATTAGAATGGGCTAAACCATGTCAAGAAAGATAAAATAAAAACTGCTCGTAAGTCAAATTATCATTCTAAGTGAAGAACGGGGAGATTTTTTAACGGTCGCCACACGGCACTTAACACTAGATGTAGTGAATATATATATATATATATATATATATATATATATATATATATATATATATATATATATATATATATATATATAGGGGTATTTTTTATATACATGTATGTATATAAAGTAATCTTATTGCACCATCACATAAGACAATATTATATATCTTTATTACTTTTTCCGATTAAATAAGGCTTGATAATAAGTTTTAATATTTTTCTCAGGGATCTCCATATCTTTTCGACATCATTACGAAAACACACCTATTCAAATATATAGAAAATTTCTCCTCCAAAAATTAAAAAATTTCAGATAAAAAACTGTGATATTTTTTCATATTTCTGCTCAAAACATAGATTGTGGGTACTCGTTAGAACCGCCTCGTCGAGGCGGTTCTAACGAGAACCCACAAGCCATGTTTTGAGCAGAAATAAGAAAAATAATGTATACCCCTGCAAACCCCAGTTTTACTATATAAAAGTGGGGTTTAAGGGGGTCAAAATTATATAGGCATGTTTTCGTGATGTAATGTTATTCGTCTATACAGACATGTAAAGCCTCATTTTCTCGGTAAAATAAAGCATAGAATGTCATCTAATACAATTTTGAATGTAGCCTTAAGCTTAAATAATTTTACGTCGTCAAAATCTGATCTCTTTAATCATTTTAACTGTCGTTAATGGTGGCTGGAGCAGTAAAAGACGAGGATGCGTTAAGCGCATATCGCTTCAATATAAAGTAGCTGCGTTTGAAAAGGTGTAAAAGGGAGTTAGAAATATTGAGACTCCCAACTAAACGGGTTTTTGGATCAGACTGTAAACACGTAAATGTTTGAAACCTGTATTAACAAAGGTATACAATAGAATCATAAGTATGAATAAGTGTCATAAGGGACGTAAATGTAAAGGTATTTGAGTCAATTTTATTTTGTATGAACAAGGTAAAGATGCCCCTGATTGCAAGTGCAGTGCTGCTATATATATAGGTATGACTACGTTTGTGCCTGACGTATTTTTCTTTTATGTGAGCAAACGGGGAAACCACGTCATTGGCATCTTACATTATGTTCATATATGGAGTCAAATTAATATGTGTCAAAAATCGGCAAAATATTTACACTTTGTGTTTCTTCTTGAAAATATTGTTTTTGTTGTTGTTTTCTTGTTTTTTTTGTTGTTGTTATTTTTTGTCTTTTTTTTTTTTTTTTTTTTTTTTTTTAATCTCTGCTGTTAATTTGTTTTCTGAAGTAATTAATACGTACTTGCATAATTTCTGATTAATTGTCATCTCCAAAGTTTTCCTGCAAGTCAAATTATCATTAAGACGACTTTTATCCATCACGAAAACATGCCTATATAATTTTGACCCCCTTAAACCCCATTTTTATATAGTAAACCTGGGGTTTACAGGGGTACACATTATATTTCTTATTTCTGCTCAAAACATAGATTGTGGGTTCTCGTTAGAACCGCCTCGTCGAGGCGGTTCTAACGAGTACCCGTAATCTATGTTTTGAGCAGAAATATGAAAAATATCAATTTTTTTTATCTGAAAATTTTTCATTTTTTGGTGGTAAAATTTTCAGTATATTTGAATAGGCGTGTTTTCATAATGATAATGCCGTCGTTAAAGACAAATAACCCAAAGTATTCGTTGTGAGTTACATGTACTTTGTTTACCATTTTCTTGCTATAGAACGGCCATATGAGTTCCGGAATGTAGCCTTTGAAAATATAATGCTGACGCGTTATTGAACTTGTTTCTGAGTTTACATAACGGTGAACTAACTAAACTGAATATGTTTAATAAAACAGCTAAAAGGTTGCCACCTTTGGAAACAGAGAATACACAAAAGAATGAAAATTGGTTTTATTAAAGCTCTTTATATGCAACAAGTTGACACAAACGCAGGAAATAAATGTTCTGTCCTATGAGGCAAGGATCACATTTTCAAGAGGTGTCAAAATGTTATTGCTTCTTTTCTGAAAAGGAGTTTACTTTAAAAGAATTTTCTCCTTTTAGAGCAGACCGCTTTTCAGAAGGGATTCGATATGCAGGGAGGCCCACAGGAAGCCAGAAAATGTGTTTCCCTTGCAACTTATTTTCTGCCTAGATATCCAGTCTCTTAAATGAGCTTCAACGTGATGAAAATGAGCCGCAACGTGAGAAACGTACATTCTTACATCTTCAAAAACAAAAAAAAAAAACACACACACACAAAAAAAAAACGAAGACTCAAACATTCTGCGCATCTACGCAGCCTGATCACAGTCATCGTTGTCCGCATGAAAAGTTTTGCATCCCTGGCTGCACAAATTGTGCCAAATGAAGATTCTAATCAGACTGCTCGAATGCACAGGCTAATCTGAATCTTTGCTGAGCGTACATGTCTAAATGTATGGTTAATGATGTTGCGGCTCAAATATTCCTTGTGACAAGGAGACTAATATCAACTTGCGCCCTCACTCAGTCTGATCAGATTCTTTGCTGAGCTCTCTTTGGATAATTAAGGTTCCTTTAAGCGGCCAGCGAAGATTCAGATCAGCCTGCGCGGATGCGCAGGCTGATCTGAATCTTCGCTGATCGCACATGTCCGCAGGTACATTTTCGCACTTTGCGTCACAACCGTTTAATGTCATAATCATGGTTGGATTATAATAGATCTCAGATTGTTATGTAACTTCCGTAGCCTGCGTTTGTCACTTCCTTTCAGTGGATATCATGTTTCTGCCATCAAAAGGCGAGTGAGGGAAATAAATCATAAAATATTAAAAGATTCAATATGTATTCTGCAATTAATCCAAAACAAATACGATGGTTACAGATACATACAAACTATTACAAGTACAACACAATTCTTAAACTTTTATGATATAACCAGCATATGTTTTTATTTAAAGTAATCAAAGTATAGTAAATAACTAATGCTTTGTATCAAACTGCAGAACTACACCTGATAGAAAGAATAGGATTCTTATGTTGACTTTTATGTTTTCGCTTTGATGCATTGACTGAGTTGGGAGCCTTTATGCGAACCGAATTTTTATGTATTTCTGTATTTAGAGTAGCATCGGGACCCAGGGTGAAGTTAGCTAGCTGTAAAAGTGCTTTAAACCCCCCGGTGGTTTGCTCTACCGACCGTTCTAAGGCGGTGGTCCCGGTGTTAGTCTTTCTCTTTGTTGCTTTGTGGTTTATTCTACGAGGCGATTTGTTGTATGTCTTTCCGTGTGTCATTTTGTTCTTGTGTTTTTCAGTCCTTTTAGTATTGCGATTACCTCGCTTGGGGAAGAGAGAGCTAATCTTAGTGCTTTTCGTATGTTTGTTCGGTTTGTGCTTGTTTAGATTTGTCGGTTTCCTCTTCCTCTTGGGGTCTGAGAAGGGCTGCGGTTTGTGATTGTTGCACTCCCTAGACTTTTCTCTTACCTTTGTTTCTATTTCTACTCATGATGCATGGCTCGGGTTTCAATATATTTATTAACATATTTTTTTTACCAATGAATTAATATATTTGCTTTGAACCAAGTAGCAACTCCATTTTCTTATCTGTAGTGTGTTCTTTGTTTCCAAAGGCAATCTTTTGGACGTTTATTAACTTATCTTCTAAAGATAATGTATCAATCTTAGCATAAAACGTTAGCAATGTCATCGAGCCATGCTGTTCTAAGATCATCATATTTATCACACACATATATAAAATGAAATTAATCTTATGTTTCTGATGAATTACAAATATCACAAGTCTTTAAATGGACAGATGTCTTTGCATACCACCCTAGCTCAATATCCAATTTATGATTCGAAATCCTCAGTTTTGTATACTTGGAAATAGATAGCTTATCCATTTTTACTGCAATATACTTTTCAAAATTGTATCTAGTTTTGAATATACAGCATGACCTTGACTTATTGCTTGATTGCAATGGGGTTGGGCTACAAGTTCTCTCAACCTTAGTTACAGCCCTCCCCCTACAACATAATTACAGTAGTCAACATGGCAACAGTAACAACATTGAAGACATTTTACAAGATACGGTCAACAGACATAGATATGTAAGTAATAAGTAAGTGAGTAAGTAAGTAAGTAAGAAGTAAGTAAGTAAATAAGTAAATAAGTCGGATATAACAACTTGGTATCTACCGAGTTCAGCTTTAGACCCAAGGTTAGAAGCATATTTGTTAACTCCAAGAATGAATTTACAGAACCTTGAATGAATCTTTTCAGGCAAAACCTCTTCATATTTGTTTTTCAAATGAAAAAGAAATAGCAGCATCAGTAGAATTTTTGGAAGAATTTATATGGAAAGCAGACCACAATTTAGACCAATAAAGTAATACAGTTGAACCTCGATAATTCAAAGTCCAAGGGACCAAACAGTTTTTTTTTAATTATTGAGACTTTGAATAATTAAGGGTTAAAATGCAGACATATATTTAAGTCGGGATTTCAAAATGATTTTGAATTATTAAGAATTTTGTATTATTGGAGTTTGAATTATCGAGGTTCTACTGTATTGGTTTGCCACATGTATCAAACAATTTTAAAAATAATTTAGAATTTACTGATTCCGTTGGCAAATTGCATCTTATCATAAAAAACTTTCAGAGCATTGTTACTTAAATACTGAAAAGCATGAGTGAAATTGCCTGATGGTCTTAGTAGTATTTCCAGGTATTTGTATTCCTGGACATTTTCTAACGGTACATTGTTAAGAAAATGTCTTTAAAAAATAATGTACAGCTTCTGTTGAAAACAATAACAATAATAATAAGTCTTCTCTGTATGTATCTTTAAGTGTCATAAGTCATTGTAATTTTGAAGACTAGAGAGACAATTTTATAGTCCTTCTTTTGGCTCTGATAATAAAAAAAAGGTAAGAGAAAAGTCCAGGGAGTGCCACAATCACGAACCGCAGCCCTTCCCAGACACCAAGAGGAAGAGGAAACCGACAAATCCAAACAAGCACAAATGGAACAAATGTAGTTGCGGTCATGGTACCAAAGCCGTAATCCAAAATCATAAATCCATAAACGAATGACGAATCAGAATGTTCAGACCAACAGACATGGACCCCAGAACAAAGGGTGTAATCAGGCGTCCGTGGATAGTAAGCATTACTTGGTAAGCAAGCTTCGCCCACCATGCCCATGGGCCTGAACGAAGGAAATATCGGTAGAAGCGTATGTCCGGGATTTGGGAAGTCTACTTATGGCGCGTCATTGGCAAAAACATCAGAAACAATTCTGGAAACTGCCACATTGTAGGGATTGACTAGATCATGATGTCTCCCATAGAACTTCTTAAGTGTTGCTACCAGTTTGGTTTTTTGATACCCCTGGCTCAACAACTTTGAGTGAGCACTTTCCCACGCTCCATGAAGTCCTGATAATTTGAACAGGTTCTGGCATAACGGATTAACTGTGAAACGTAAACGCCGTATGCTGGTGCAGAAGGGATATTACTGCTCATGAAAGGAAAGTTAACGATGGGAAAATTGAAGTCATCCCGTTTGTCGTAAAGCCTAGTAGTAAGCTTTCCATTGTCGATGTAGAGATAACAATCCAAGTATGAGGAGGAGGCTGAAGTCTCCGTTGTTTCCTTTATTTCTAGTTCACGTGGGTAGATGAATTCTAAATACTCTGCAAATTTTGTGTTTTTCAGAGACAATACATCATCTATATATCTGTAGGTGAAATTGAATTGTACGAAAAGCATTAAGATTAGCTCTCTCTTCCCCAAGCGAGGTAATCGCAATACTAAAAGGACTGAAAAACACAAGAACAAAATGACACATGGTAAGACATACAACAAATCGCCTCGTAGAATAAACAACAAAGCAGCAAAGAGTAAGTCTAACACCGGGACCACCGCCTTAGAACGGTCAGTAGAGTAAACCACCGGGGGGTTTAAAGCACTTTTACAGCTAGCTAACTTCACCGTGGGTCCCGATAAAACCTATGGCATATTAAGTGAATGACTAATGTTTATTGCAACTGTGGTGGTGTGTATTGTATTTATTTTTTTTTTCTCAATTCTTCATGTTGCGGTGCCTCGGGAAGACCATGCACTTTCGGAGGAGGCAAAATAGTTTTTATCTTTCTTCTAAAATAGGGCCTACTCTAAAAGGAGAGGATATGTTTCCGTTGGAGCAAATGCTTTTCTTTTAGAGTAGACCCGTTTCCAGAAGGGGTTGGATTTTACAGAAAAGCAAATAGAAAATCACAAAAATTGCCTCTCTAATGAAAAATGCGGTATATCCATCAAGTGTAATAAGTCAACTTAACATTTTCGGCGCCAAATTTCAGACGACATTTGTCGTCTGTTTGTTTGTTTGTTTGTTTGTTTTCTTTTTTTTTTTTTTTTTTTTTTTTTGTTTTATTTTAACAAACTATCGTTTGGAAAGAAGTTTATATGTAAAGTTGAAAGACTGAATGTCAAACGGCGTAGATCCAGATGAGACGGCTCATTGAGCCGTGTCATCTGGATCTATGCTGTTTGCAAAAGCCTATTATTATCGCCTGGGGCAGGGAAAGAGTTAAGAAGAACTTTGCCAGTGCAAACTTAACAAACGCCCTTCTTAATAGAAAATGCGCTTATTAATGGCCTACGAGCCAGAGCACGACAAAACCAACGATATGACCGCGGTGACTAGCAAAGATCAGCTAGTACATCCACCCGGTATGAACAGGGCCTATTTTGTCCCTCTTTGGATACCCTAGGCTGTAACAGGCACATGCGATCAGCGAAGACTCTGATCAGACTGTGCAGATGAACATGCAGATATAAGTCTTCGCAAGTCGCACAAGACTTATTGTAGGTTTTGTCGTGCCCTGGCTCATATAAAACCAGTGTGGCCTTAAACGTGCCTAGGCATCCGCGCAAGTCTGATCTGTGTCTACACTGATCACTGTCATAATGGACGGATTTAAAATCTTAAATTCTTATGATTTGCAAACATCGTAGATCCAGGTCATCTTGGAGTCTGCGCAGGCTGATCTGTGTCCACGTTAGTCGCATTTTTCATACTGTAGCATTCTGTTTGGTGGGGCTCAGTTACTATATAAATTGATGGGCCATATTTTCCCACAAATATATAATACGAGTATATAGTATATAGTCCCCCCAAGACTGTTGTAAGAGAACTACAATGCATCTTGAAGTTGTTCCCTATTAAGTTTTATCTTTTTCTGGGTATGTTAAAACATTGGTCTTTTCATTTGCATTAAGTTTCCAAATGCATTCATCATATGATATCTATGCCGGTTTTCGCCCTTTCTCTACATACTTTGTTCTTATCTTTCGAAGACATTTTGGTCGTATTCGTTAAAATGCATTCTTTAAGTTATCTTTTGACACAGAATGCACGAAAAATGTTAATTATGCTTCATGTCAGACGTTTCCCAAGAAACACGCAACGTCGGAACGGCGTTTCCACCGCAACGTCATTCGGTCATGACATTGCGGCAGCGCATGACGTTGCTGCAACGTCGAAACAACGTTGTTCCGACGTCATTTATTTACTGTGATACAGAATCGATGGAAACAATGAAATAGATCAACGAAGAGGGAAATCATTGATCAGTTGACCTAGCTGTCTTCGGACTCCACGGATTGGCAGTCTGACCTGTCTCTTCGCTGTTCGCATGATAAATTATGGCATTATTATCTTTTTTCTTACTTTGTGCATCTAATACAACAATAGCGATTAAAACGTGTTTCGCCCAATATACACTTATGCTTAGTACTCTGCAACTTACATGGATGAAAATGTGCGATACATCACGAAAACATACCTATATAATTTTGACCCCCTTAAACCTCACTTTTATATAGTAAAACTGGGGTTTACAGGGGTATACATTATTTTTTTTATTTCTGCTCAAAAACATAGATTGTGGGTACTCGTTAGAACCGCCTCACCGAGGCGGTTCTAACGAGTACCCACAATCTATGTTTTGCAGAAATATGAAAAATATCCGATCTTCTTATCTGAAAATTTTCAGATTTTGGAGGTGAAATTTTCTATATAACTGAATAGGTGTGTTTTCGTAATATCAGCTAGAACATCCACCCGGTATGAAAAGGGTCTATTTTGTCCCTCTTTGGACACCCTAGAGGCTGTAACAGGCACATGCGATCAGCGAAGACTCTGATCAGACTGTGCAGATGCACATGCAGATATGAGTCTTCGCAAGTCGGATTTACCAACGGAATATAAGGCTTTGCATTAGTCAAATTTGCTCCGACAAAATATTCAAACTAAGACTATTTGAATTTAACAGCGACATTACATTTAAACAGGCTTCACATTTTTGTTAATTATTATACAATGTTTCACTTTCTAATGCGTTTCTTTTATAATTATGTAAGCTGATTATATATTCAGTCAACTGTAAGGACAACAAACTCACTAAATGAATTCAAAACATCTCTTAAACAGTACCTTTAAATGTTTTTATTTGATATATACGCATACAATAATAACTTTTATCATAAATACGGAGTGTGCAATTTCCATTTCGATGTTGCGTTAATGTAAAATTTTTCACTTTGTGAGCAATGAAAACTTTTATCAAGCTTGTTCTTAAAATCTATTTAATTTTTATCTCAATTTTAACTTTTAGGAACTCAAAACCTATTATATTTTATCCAGTTTTAAATACTTTCCGACTTATTGCATCCTGTACAAGAAACACAGTTCTTATTGTTGTATAAAATGTAAATATGTATGTATATGGTTGCATGTAATGTTTGAGTTTTACGTTATTTTATGTTCAGTCTGCTATACATCTTTTATGGAGGACCACTTGGTAGAATGGCTGTTTGAGCTAAAAGTGTTACCCTCTAAAAACATTGTATAAATAAAACTTTGGATAGCAGAATTTCCACCTTTTGGGGAAAGGGTTGCCAACTCTGCTTGCATCTGATCAATTTGTGGTCGCTTTATTGTATTTCTTTGTCTTTCCCTTTGGTGTTAGGGGCTCGATGTGGATCTGATTGTATCAGTTCTTGAGTTCTTGAGTTCTTTTATTTACTTTAAAGTATATCAACAAATTGTTTCTGTTGAGTCCTCATCGTTACTTTATTAGAGGCTTTATCTGGGATTTAATTTTTGCCCGTAATGGTTCATCACGAAAACATGCCTATATAATTTTGACCCCTTAAACCCCACTTTTATATAGTAAAGTTGGGGTTTACAGGGGTAAACATTATTTTTTTTTATTTCTTCTCAAAGACATAAATTGTGGGTACTCGTTAGAACCGCCTCATCGAGGCGGTTCTAAAGAATACCCACAATCTATGTTTCAAGCAGAAATATAAAAAATATCAGAATTTTTATCTGAAAATTTTCATTTTTTTGGTGGTAAAATTTTCTATATATTTGAATAGATGTGTTTTCGTAATGTCACGGATGAGTTAGAAGACCTCTTTACGGACTAAACATTTATTTGTAATGTAGAACTACACCAGAATTAAGGGTGAGGTTTCGCGAGAGTTAGACTGGTTTAAACCCCCAGTAATTTTCCTACTGACCGTTCCAAGGCAGGTTCTTCTGTTGCAGATTTTCCTTGTTTGTGCATCTGTTTTCTTTTTTTTTTTTTTTTTTTTGTTTTTTTTTTTTTTTTTTTTTTTGTTTTTTTTTTGTTTTCATTTTTGGAGTTTGTTTTGTCATTCTTATTTCATCATTACTCTTCCTTATTACTAAAACATGCCTATTCAAATATATTGAAAATTTTACAACCAAAAAAGGAAAATTCAGATAAAAAATTGTGATATTTTTCTTATTTTTTCTCAAAACATAGATTATGGGTACTCGTTAGAACCGCCTCGGCGAGGCGGTTCTAACGAGTACCCACAATCTATGTTTTTGAGCAGAAATAAGAAAAATAATGTATACCCCAGTAAACCCCAGTTTTACTATATAAAGTGGGGTTTAAGGGGGTCAAAATTATATATGTATGTTTTCGTGATGTTGTGGTACCTTGGAAGGGCTGTACTTCATGGCCGTTGTGTTTCCTAGATAGCTTCACTGATAGCTAGGTATTTCAATCAAATTGTCACCTTCCAAATTTTATTCGAAGACGACAATTGGAATGAAATTATAAGTCTTATTTTCAGTGATTGATAAGAAAGTATTTTATATGCTGTCTACTTTTGTTTATATTTAGCATGTTAAAATTCAAATTTTCAACTTTGAAACCTCTCTCATGTTTTTGCACGAATTTAAACTCCGCTCCTTTTCATTGCATGGTTTAATCCATTTATGCCGACTGGAATTGTCTATCTCAAGTCTTTGGATTGGTTAATTTCCAAAAGAAGGGATATCTGGTTACCTTTTATTGTTATCATGTTTAACATGAAATTCCTGTATTTTCATGCAAACAATGTAGACCCAGATCAGACGCCGCATTAAGCGGAGTCTGATCTGGGTCTACACTGTTTGCCAGTGTCCTTTTTATGGGACTCTAGGCATATACGGTTTAATAAAGTAAAAAGTTTGCTTAACTATGTCTGAGGTTTTAAATACCATCACAGAAAGAAATGCTTCAATTATTCAGAATTCAGACATCCTCATCCCATTTTACCACTTTATAAGGCTAAAAAAGGGGAATTAGGGTAGGGTTCAGAAATCAAAACAAGATCACGTGATGGTCACAGACTATGTTTGTAGACACTATAACTACCGTTTTCTCGTGACGTGATTCATTAACTCTATTCTATAATTCAGCAACGCTTAAATCCGCCGTGAGAATTCGTGTACCATTTCAACATTATCCTCCATTTATAAGATTTATCTCTCTTATTCAGCCTTCATTACGAGTATGTTTTGTTTTCTAATGAGAAATTTTCTGTTAAACATTTGTAGATTTTCATTTGAAAGTTGAATTACTGCATATCAGATCTCGTGAGATATGTTTGGGCAATGTATGATAAATAGTGGGATTCAGAAACATTTTTAACGTCGAGGTCAGTGGCGCCAGTGCTGCAGATTGCATATTTGTGTTAAAATGGAGAAAAAGCAATTTTGGTAAAGAATGTTTCAGAGATGCAAGATCGTGACAACCCGTGCAATATGATGCGAATATGATCAAAATTAGAAAGAAGATAAAAAAAAGTTTTCAAGATTTGAATAAATCAAAAGTGCTTTTATAGGCGCTACCATTTTGAATATTTCATGAAGCTTTATTTTAGATAGCGATCGCCATCATGCTATGGTGTATATATTTTCACAGTTGTATGTTTTGCTTGAGTGTCTAGTCAAGTCAGTGACTTTGTTATCGAAATAAAATTTTAACTGCTAAACTTCTTAAGCAAGAGTAACGTTCTTATATACTACGTAAAACATTTTCGAAGTTTTATCGCCGTCATTATGAAGTAACATCCAATATAACGTTAGCTGGCTTGAACTATTGCTCTTCTTTAACTCAGCGCGCAATGGGTGCAGAATTTGCTATGAGTACTCGTCTTTGTTTATCATAGTGATTTATTTGATTTTTATGTTTTCGCTATGATGCGTCGTCTAAGTTTGGAGCTATTATGCGAACCTAATTTTTATGTATTTCTGTATTAAGAGTAGCGTCGGGACCCAGGATGAAGTTAATCGACTGTAAAAGTGCTTTAGCACCCCAGCCCCCTTCCTCCTCACCCCCCCCCACCCACGCTCACACACAAACCGCACCCTCTCTCTCCACACGCTCCATCCCTCCCCACCAGGTAGTTTATACTACTGAACGCTCTAAGGCGGTGGTTCTGGTGTTGCTCGTACTCTTCGTAAATTTATGGTTAATTCGACGAGGCGACTTATACTAAGTCGTAAGGCTTTCCTTGTGTTTTCCAGTCCTTTTAGCATTGCGATCACATCGCTTGGGGAAGAGAGAGCTGGACGCCTGTATCCTTTTTGTTCGTTTAGTTGTTTTGCGCATGTTGTTTGTGTCTCTCTTTTCTCTTCCTTTTGGTGTCAGGGATTGGCTGCGACTTGTGATTGTGGCACTATCTGGAATTTTCTTTTAACCTTTTTAAAAACACTGCTGCAAGAAGCTCTGTCCGAACCTGAAGTTTACGCGATGATTTTGACTTTGAGATTGTAAATTATCTTTACTTGGAAGGAGATGTTCCTCGTCGAGCATCCTACTTTATTCGATTCGCCAGAGTGTCTAATCAGGTTTCTGACTTCAACACTCGAAATAAATTGTTAACTGCTAAACTTCTAAATCAGGGTTATCGGTACCATAAACCCCGCAAAGCCTTTTTCTAAATTTTGTAGACATCATTTCGATTAAGTCTCAAAATTCAATGTTGGACTAAAATCGCTTCTGCAACAAGGCCTATCGGAACCTGAATTTTATTGTGACTTAAAATATAAATTCAGAAAAATATATGCTTGCAATTATTTTAGCACTCATAAATATATAAAGATTGGGTACAACTTAAATATAATACGACAGACTGCATGCATGGTAGTAAACCCCATCACGGTAAATAATTTTGCTTCCCTCTTTGGTTGCACGCCTCAGACTATGACGGCACCGGCCTAAAGACTTTAAAATAAGTCGGTTGGTACCTGATGCTCTGGTTCTGGTTGGGCCAACCGGAGTCCAACTGTTGGTTTTCTTTTGCTTCTGCATTTCAGTTATTTCTTGCTGTCGTATCCTCATAGGTGTTTCATATCTGTATTCGATTGATTTTTATGTTCTCGGAGATGTTGCACTGATGAGTTAGGAACTCTTCATGCGGGCTGAACGAAAGTCTTGAGTATACCACGGCAGAACTAAGTGCGAGGGTTGTGGCCACGTAAAATCGATTTAAACCAGCCAGTAATATTTTACTGACCGTTCCGATGCGGTGTAATATCCCTTCTGCACCAGCATACGGCGTTTACGTATCACAATTAATCAGTTATGCCAGAGCCTGTTCAAATTATCAGGACTTCATGGAGCGTGGGGAACTGCTCACTACAAAGTTGTTGAACCAGGGGTATCAGACATCCAAACTGGTAGCAACACTTAAGAAGTTCTATGGGAGACATCAAGATCTGGTCAATCCCTACAATGTGACAGTTTCCAGAATTGTTTCTAATGTTTTTGCCAATGACGAGCCATAAGTAGTCTTCCAAAACCCCTGACATATGCTTCTACCAACATTTTCTTCGTTCAGGCCTATGGGCATGGTGGGCAAAGCTTACTTACCAAATAATGTTTACTATCCGCGGACGCCTGGTTACACCGTTTATTCTGGGGTCCATGTCTGTTGATCTGAACATTCTGATTCGTCATTCGTTTACGGATTTATGATTTTGGATTATGGCTTGGGTACCATTACCACAACTACTTAATCATTTTAACTTCAACTTGCATCTGCCTTCAGAGAAACCAATTGGTTGAACGCTTGTCATACTGGATAATTTTTTTTGTTCTGATGGCATTTTAATAATTCGTTTGAAATTCTTATTTTTGGAAATACAGTAAGGCATTCCATATACTTTGTCTTCTAAAGAGACGATGTTCGTAAACTGTTCCCCCAAGGAGAAAATGTCAAACCTTGCCTTCTAATAAAATTATTGTAGCTTATCATCGGCTGAATTTTGCCCCAGTATAAAAGTATTAATATTTTCGAGGGGGTGTAGGGTGTATTTTCAATGTACGTGGATGGCTTAAATACATACACATATGGCATCTTACGACAAAGCGCTTACGTAAACAATTATAGTTAAGGTATTTTTGTCTAACAATATCTCAACCTTTAATCTTTCGTCACACAGACGTCCATGTCAAATTCTCGGCGTGAATTAAAGGCAAATGAACCGCTGCATGAGAAAATGTACCCTCTGACAGGTGCGCCCAACGAAGACTCAAATCAGACTGCGCATTCGCGCAGTCTGATTAGAGTCTTCGTTGTCCGCCTGAAGGAAACGAGCGTCCTTGGCTATGAATCTGCGCTGGGCTCACTTTTCCGGTGCACGTTTTCTAATGGCTCAAATGGGCTTCCCCTAGAAAATATGATGCTGGGGCCAACCCAAATAGGAAGGCCCCTAAGGGGTCTGCTCCTCTACGCAATCTTACGAAGGAGCTCGCAGTTTATTTTAAATTTATAAACAATCCAATAACATGCAAACGGTTGGCATCATCCGTCAGTACAGTATTATCAAAGCCGTCTCTGTTCGCGTGTCGCAAAATGCCTCTTTTCCCATGGGACCTCCCAAATAATTGATGAAACTTACAGGAGGGATTTCGCTGACAGTCTTTGCTTTTAAAAGAATTGCCTTTCCTTATTAATCTCACTGTAAAACTGACACGTTTGATTTATTGCCTATGGCTTTGTCGGTCTTCGAGTAAAAACTGGTCATTCAAAACTAAAACTGCCCATCTGAAAAAGGTTCCCGTATCCTATGCGAACAGCGTAAGCCAGATCAGCTTGCTCATTTGCGCAATCTTGTCAGATCCTTTGCCGTTCATCTACGTATTCTACAGATATTCGGTGATTTTATAAATGTACAATGATGCCACAGATCAAACTAGACAAACACACAGTCTGATCCGAGGCTTCTCTGTACACGTATGACCCAAAGAGCCATTTTGTAATGATGATACTTTAATGTGATAGATTACAATAGAAACTAAGGTGACGATCTATTATGGTACGTGGAGTCCACAGAAAAGCAATTGAAACTCTGCTAGAAATAAGGTACCTATGTTATATCTCAACATTGTAGATCCAGTTGGGCCTGAACTTCCATCAAGTCTTTTGAGTTTCTACCGCTATACGGGACGCATTCGGAATACTCTATACAGCTCATATGTTATGTACTCACGATGCGTAGACGCGAATGCATGGCTATCCGACCAAGCAGCTTTTCGCGTTGTATTACACGATAATGTACGGTTTCGCCTACATCGGCCCCATCTGTATTTAATTGTTCTTGTGAGCCGCTACACGGCAAAAAATTTATGCAAGGTTATATTCAATCAGTGAAACCAAGTCTACAATACGAAGTTGGGTTTTCTGGCCACGGCTTTCTGTATTCAGAATACATATGACACATTGGAGGAATGCGATAAAACAACGTAGTTTGTACATATGTGCTTTCACCCGCACGTCAAGCTGATTGACCCAATAACGCCCAATCGACTCTTCTACTTTACTTTTGGCACGCGTCCATTTTTCAATTTAAAGGAACTCTAGTTTATTTTATTATTATTTTTTTTATTTTCTTTTATAGATATTTGTTTATGCAACCAGTGCAGCGCCTGATTAGGCATAACATTCTATAGTCTAATGTATAGGTCTACTCTATTTTCCTATTTACTTCTTATTAGCGGGATGTGTTGTACTTTTTGTACTTTTTCCGCCAGTATGTACAAGCGAGACACCTTTTGTAACTTCTTGTTTTCCTTTCCTGTACATCAATCCCCTTCTGAAAAGGGGTATACATGTACTTTGAAAGGAAATTATATGGATTAATATTCCATTAGCTTTAGTAGACGAACCATGTCTAAAAATGTCAAAACATTATGACAAGAAATATGATTCTTAGACTGGTTTAGGGTGCGACTTTCAAAAGGTGAAAGAAATGTATCCGTTAATATATGTCAAGTGACTAATTTGATAGAAGTTTCCCCCAAACGATTTAAATTCCAAAAACACATTTATTCATCTGTAGACCACATGAAATCTCTACGACTTCAGATTTGTGTTCGTGAGTGTGTGCGTGTGTGTGTTTTCTGATTGTTTTGTTGTTTGTTTGTTTGTTTTTTTTTTTGTTTCTTTTTTGTTTTGTTTTTAGTTTGTTTTGTATGTTTGTTTTTTTTTATTTTTTTTTTTTTTTTTTTTTTTTTTTTTTTTTTTTTTTTTGTTGTTGTTGTTTTTTTTTTTTTTGTTTTTTTTTTTTTTTTTTTTTTTTTTTTTTGATAGAACTGACAACCGATAAGTTAAAGCCCTGAAGCTTTATCACTGTCTAAACCCTATTGCAGAAAAACAAAGATTCTAAAGAACAATCAACCAAAAAAAAAAAAAACAGCAGCAGCAGTAGTAGTACTAGTGGTAATATTAGCAGTATAAGTAGTAGAAACAGTAGTAGTAGTTGTAGTGGTAGTAGTAGTTGTAGTAGTAGTAGTAGTAGTATGCTAGTGCAGTTGTTGGAAGAAGGAAGCAGCATTATACTTCGCAGTAGTAAAGGTAATAGTAATTCAAATTGGAGTAACTTCTCACACTCAGCGAGGTTTACCCATTCACAAATTCCTGATCAGACTTGCGCAAGAAAATCGTGCAGCTGTAAATTCCGACAGCCAGTCACAACAAAAGGCAACGGCCTGTGAACAAAACTTGTCCAATCACCACTCTAAGTGTGGTCTCGATTACCTGATGTGACCGTCTGCCGTGTCAAGCTGTGAATATTGTGAATGAGAATATTTATTAATAATAATTTATACTAGTTTAACTCTTTCACTGCCACAGGCGATAATAACAGGCTTTTGCAAACAGCATAGATCCAGATGAGACGGCTCATTGTTTGTAATTCAGTCTTTCAACTTTACATATAATAGTCTTTCCAAGCTGCGGCTTGTTAAAATAAAAAAAGCAGACGACAAATGTCATTTGAAATTTGGCACCGAAAGAGTTAAGGATACTCAACTTGCATGTAAATGGAACTAAACAACATAAAAGGTAAGACAGCTACTTAGTTATATCTGCTAGCCGGCCTCGGTGGCTCAGTTGGATGCGCCGTCCGACTGGAGACCAGGAGGTCGCGGGTTCAACCCCCGCCGAGGTCGGCAACATTCTTTCGTGGAGATTGATCCTGAAATATTTTCTACGGTCATTCTCTCCCTTCCGCTGATTCAAGAAGGGCAGTTGTCAGTTTCTGGCGAAAGAATGTGCACAATACTGGTTAACCGCTTAGAGGACTAAGCCTGCCCAGTAAACGTGTGGTTAGGTAAACTGACCGCGCTCGACATGACCCCATTGGGTTGACTGGGCCGTAAAACCTCAACACAAACAAAAGTTATATCTGCATGTTAAAGAGGTCCACGCAAAACTGACTTCGGGCACAATGCGACAGCGAAGGTCCAGATCAGCCTGCGCATCTGCATAGTCTGATCAGACCCTTCACTCCCACTGTTTACAGTTAATCCGAAGACACATTTCCATGCCATGGCTCACCTTGAAGCTACACAGATATCATTTAGTATTAAGGATCTCATTTCTTACCCTGAGCCTTTATCAAATATATCGCCAGGCGGTTCATTTCCTTTGATTTTGTTGTGCACAATAAATTTATTAGCTTATACATGCTTGGTCTTGTATAAAAATATTTGTGGATATATGTTTTTCTAGGTTCTTCATACATTGGGCAAGATAAGATAAAATGAAATTCGTCTTCTATCTCATCAATGTATTTGGTAGCATTTCCTTTCATTGCGTTCAATATTTGCATGTCGTCCCTTTTCTATAGCTAGCTGATGAGATGAAAGACGAATTTTTGCTATAGCATTTCTGTATTTACGGATTTTCATTTTCAGTAAATATGGAGAAATTTCGAAAGTTGACTTAATTTCTCTGTAAAGTGTTAAAGAGGTAAGTGACTTCGGTTCGCATAAAGGCTCCCAACTCAGTCAATTCATCAAAGCGAAAACAAAAATCAAATTAATCACTGTAATAAACAAAGACGAGTACTCATGGCTAATTCTACTGTGTGCCAGAGTAAATGAAAACCAATAGTTGAACCACGGCGGACTAAGCCAAAGACAAATCGTCAAGCCCCAACCCACTGGTCTGAGGCCCGAACCGCCGTCGTGCAATTAAAGAGTGAAGCATAGCCATCAACAATGATTGGGCTGATAACTAGGCATGCAGTCTGCCGCATAATGTCCAGGCTATAGTCGGTTAATTAGTTTTCTGAATTGCTCCGAAAAGTTAGATTTTCCCACAAGTTTTCTAAATCTGTACACTAAGTCACCGTAAAATTCTGGTTCCGATATACCTTCTTGCAGAAGTGTTTTCAGACCAACGTTATATTTTTCTACCAAGGCACTGTGTCTGCGATAACATTTCGAAAACACCTTGCGAAGTTTAAAGTAGCGATAGCCCTGCATAAGAAGTTTGGTAGTAAGGGGTTAATTACGGCAGTTAAAGTCACTAAGATTTCATTATGAAAACAAGCCTATTCAAGTATACTGAAAATTTTACAACCAAAAAATTGAAAATTTTCAGATAAAATTTCTGATATTTTTCTTATTTCTGCTCAAAAACATAGATTGTGGGTACTCGTTAGAACCGCCTCGCCGAGGCGGTTCTAACGAGAACCCATAATCTATGTTTTGAGCAGAAATAAGAAAAATAATGTATACCCTTGTAAACCCCAGTTTTACTATATGAAAGTGGGGTTTAAGGGGGTCAACATTATATAGGCATGTTTTCGTGATGTAAAGAAGCTCTGGCGAATCTAGTAAGTTTAGATGTATACCCCGTATGAGATACCGGAGGACATCCTTATGGAAAGACACTGTTTCAGGGGAGGCTTAGCATGCAGGAAAGCAAATACATGTAGGTAGTCAACAAGTCTTAAATTGTTGAGCGGTCCTTTGTTCAGCTTATTTGTCCTTATTTGCACTGATAAAATTTGTGCTTACCTTGTCAACCATTTATGACGACAGATGGTTTGACTTCTGAAAAAGTTATTCTAGGGTATTGTAACACGTTTTCAAAAGAAGAGCCGATTCTGGATCATGCATTTGACACCTTCTGGTTCCGACATAGACGGATTGCTTAACCTCTTCCACTCTATGGGCAAAGTCAGCAGACGACAAATTGACGATTTTTTTTTTTTTCTTATTTTTTCCAGAAAGTAGGATTTGATTTTTATGCAAATTGTCTCCACTGGAGACAATTTGCATGGAATATCAAATCTTTTTTCTGAGAAAAATAAGAAAACTATTTCAATATGTCGTCTGCTGAAAAAAAATGTACCTAGAGTGCTAAACATTAAACGTGTTAATTACAGTCCTCAAATAGTCATACAGTTGTGCGTTTGACAGTCTGTGATCCAATACTGCAAGAATTTACGTAAATTAAAGACAGTTGCTTGACATTTCAATCTAAAGCTTTCACCAACTAGTTCTAATATATCAGAAGACTTAAACTGTTTTATCAAGCTTCATTTAAAACACATCTCATCAGTGGCAAATATGGGCGAATTAGGAAAAGACAAAAATATATCACTGCCTGGAACGTTAATTTAAATGTTTGACTGCTTAGCTGTCCTTTGTGAGCACGTCAGATCACAGCTCACATTTAGCAATTACCGAAGCAAACAGATCTCACTGCATATGTGCGCCATCGGGCTTGGGCACACGCATTTATCCCGGAATTTAAGGAGCGGGCAGACTGTAATTGTTCCGCCATTTGTAAAAGACCATTTTTGTAACTTATTTGCTTTCCCACACACCCAGACCCCTTTCTTTTTAGAGAAGACCGCTTTTTAGAAAGGATAATAAAAACATTTTGACAAACAAGGTTCCATCACTTGAATGTACATCCAATCTTCAATCTTCTTAACTGTACAAAATTATTTTCAACAGCTTCACACGCATACCTTGAGTAGCTACATCACAAAAACATGCCTATATAATTTTGACCCCCTTAAACCCCATTTTTATAGAATAAAACTGGGGTTTACAGGGGTATACATTATTTTTCTTATTTCTGCTCAAAAACATAGATTACTGGTACTCGTTAGAACCGCCTCGCCGAGGCGGTTCTAACGAGTACCCACAATCTATGTTTTGAGCAGAAATAAGAAAAATATCAGAATTTTTATCTGAAAATTTTCATTTTTTTTTGGTGGTAAAATTTTCAATATATTCGAATAGGTGTGTTTTCGTAATGATTTGCTCTGGACACACTGTTCCTCGTGATACGCGGGGGATGTGTGGGGCACGCGGTATGTGACGCCCTGGTACCAGTTCTCTGATGCGTCAGTATCGGAAGAATCACGGGATCGCTCCTGTGGTCCACTTGTTTGGGTGGCGGATATATAACTACAGTTGAAACATATTTTATTTGTATTACTTACATATAGCATGCTAAATTATATTTTATTTCTATTACTGACATATAACCGGCTAAAACATTTAATTTGTATTACTTTTATTTGTACAACTACTACTACTGTTTCTAACTACAGTTGAAACATATTTTATTTGTATTTCTTACATATAGCATGCTAAATTATATTTTATTTCTATTACTGACATATAACCGGCCAAAATATATTTGATTTGTATTGCTTACATATAACCGGCTAACATAATATGAATACATGTATATGGGAAGAATGACGAAGTATGAAAGTACTAGAGAACCTTTTAAGATTACCCGGACCCCAAAAGGTGTTTTGGAAATTACAAAATAAAACTACAGATTTCTCAAAAAAACATATAATAATAATCATAATTTTATTTGTATAACCAACATATAATTACAATATCATGAAATACAAACTGACAATATTCTCTTTGCTATTTGTAATCGGAGAAACAGCGAGCGGCATTTGATCGGGGTCGACACTGTTTGTCACTTATACAGTGATTTCCAACACATAAATTGGTAATAAAATGGACTTGTCCAGATTCCAGAACAAATACATTCTAAAAAGAATGATCCATTACGAAAACACGCCTATTTAAATATATTGAAAATTTCACCACCAAAAAACTGAAAATTTTCAGATAAAAATTCTGCTATTTTTCATATAATCTGCTCAAAAACATAGATTATGGGTACTCGTTAGAATCGCCTCGCCGAGGCGGTTCTAACGAGTACCCACAATCTATGTTTTTTGAGCAGAAATAAAAAAAATTAATGTATACCCCTGCAAACCCCAGTTTTATTATATAAAAATGGGGTTTAAGGGGTCAAAATTATGTAAGTATGTTTTCATGATACTTGAGAGCAATGAACACCACAAAACTGAAAACAGCTGAACCGTCAAGTGGGCCAGATGATCTAGTTTCGACCAATTAGGCCTCTTCTGTGAAACTCGTAACGAGTTTCCAAAATCCCGGAAGGGCTCAATGACCACAACGTATAAGAAGATATAAACTACAATATAGTGAAGGATGGGTATACTATAGTGAAGTCAAAGTATAGTATGGTTTAAGGTGTCCGAAAACCAAGGGTAAAAATGGAACGTACAACTAGGATTCAGAAGAATGTCGTTAGACTTGAGTAACTTTGTATTCCAATGATGCGAACAAACAAGCTGATAAAAGACAGGTGATATGAAACATTTCGATTATTCTATATGTGGTACCACGGCCTTTGCCCTCCAAATACGATCCATAGATCCTTTATTTGCATGACGTGGCACTGTTATGAACTCTCAAAATTTCAAGTAAAATTGTAGCAAGTAGTTGCGGTCATGGTACCAAAGCCGTAATCCAAAATCATAAATCCATAAACGAATGACGAATCAGAATGTTCAGACCAACAGACATGGACCCCAGAACAAAGGGTGTAATATGTAAATGACATATTGATTTTTGTTTTGTTTTATTTTTGTATTTTTCAAAATATAAAAGTAAGACTTGGTATTTCATGTAAATCGTCTGCCTAGCACATGGAATGCCAAGTACAGCCTTCCCGAGGCACCAAAAGAAGGAGTCTTATTTGCTTTGAAAAAACAGCAATAAAATATTTCAAAATGCCGTCTGCTGCAGTTGTGATTGGCACTTTAAGGGTTAAAAGTTATTTCTAAAACTTACGATTCTCTCACACTCGAACTTTCATCAGCCACAATGACTGCCTCTTGCGAGACTGTCAACGAACTCATTTTACATAATATTTAATCATCTAATGAGTCTATACTTTTACTAGCCTTGGCTATATCATGTATCAAGAAATCTTGATATCGCCATTTTCCAGTTCGAAGTAATATTTGAGAGATACAAAATCAGATAGTAGGTATTAGTTTACCATTAATCTTTTGTTCTGCTCATCCTGGGGTCTACCGGTGGTGTGTGCAGCGTCGCGTAATCTTTTACTACGCATGAGCAGTCACAAAAATAGGTTTGAAAAGTTTGCAAGAATATTCAGCAGACGACATAAACAGACAACATTTTCAGATGCTGTTTTTCTTGGCGCTTTAAGGGTTGAACTTTCAAAATATACAAACCTTTCAAATGTAAAGTAAACCTTCAATGATTCGAACTTCGATGGATAGTAAATACCATACCTGATGGACTCGTTTTTGAGTCTCTAGGAAATTCTTCCGACAGCTCAAGAAAACAAACATTTTAGGAATGTTTTAGGGGAATTTTCATATTTTGACATAAAATTGTATGTCGTGTGCCCTCCTTAGAATCGCCTCTGGGCATCATTAGAGAATCGCATCATCGAGGCGATTCTAATGAGTACACTCAACATAACATTATTTTGACTGATATCTGCAAATTATCCTTATTTTCCCGCACCTGACGCTATGATTAACCCTCAGTGACTCAAACAACCCATGTCTGAAACAACTTTTCATGGGGCCAAAAGCTGTTCGAGCCACTGAAACCGAGTCTGCTGTTAACTTAACCCTTAAAGCGCCAATCATAACTGCAGCTACGACATTTTTTTTTCAGAGAAAACAAGTCTTGAGATTTCATGGGAATCGTCTGCTTGAAATGTCAAGACTTGTTTTCTCTGAAAAATAAAAACAAAAATTTCAAGAATGCCGTCTTCAGCAAATTTTTCTTGACGCTTTATGTGTTAATTCTGTTTCATATAACACCTTTGACTTTGCAACAGCTGTTGTCACATTGTAAGTGCCGTGTAGCGGGTAAAACGTAAACTTCCCCCACCTCCATACCTCATCACAGTACGGTTTATATGGGCCGCGCCTTGCGAAAACGTGTCTTTGGACATAGGCGGACAGCGAAGGCCCAAATAAGCCTGTGCATCAACACCGTCTGATAAGGACGTTCACTGTCCACTTATAGAATAATTAGAAGTAAAGCATACTTCCTGATAAGTCTATGTATCGCCGCTAGCTAATCTGCATCTTCACTGTTTGCATTTATCTTGAAGACATCTTTTCTCGTGTCGATGTTCATAATTTTTGTTTGTTTGTTTGTTGTTGTTTTTTTTGTTGTTGTTTTTTTATTGTTGTTGTTTTTTGTGTGTTTTTGTTTCTTTCTTTTTTTTTTTTTTTTTTTTTTTTTTTTTTCGTTTTTTTTTTTTTTTTTTTGTTTTGTTTTCACTTAGTCCCCTACTAGCATTCTTTATAAATCTATAGCGGGCCGTCATCGGCCCGTCAGCTACCCTGACGGGCCGATAACGGCCCGCTATAGATTTATAAAGAATGCTTACTGGGTCCAACTAAATAGTCCTGGAAACAGAGTTCTGCTGAAACCGGCACTATAGGCGTGTGAACTGTTGGATACAAACAGATTCTGTAATGGGAGTCTATTGAATTCACATTGGAACCGAAGTACAGTATTTCCTACAATATTGTATGTGCGTCCAGCGAAGACAAACATAACCATGAGCATCCACACAAATATCCAAAATGTCATCAGCTGGACAGCGAAGACTCAAATCAGTCTGCGCGGACGCGCAGGCTGATTTGAGTCTTCGTTGGGCGCACATGCCATCTTGTGGGAAATGCTGTGCGCGACCGTATAACATGCTGGCTCTGTCAGGGTTCAAAGTGAGAACCCTAAAATATTACATGTACCATTACGAAAACATACCTATTCAAATATACTGAAAATTTTACCACTAAAAAATGAATATTTTCAGATGAAAAACAATCTGATATTTTCCATATTTCTGCTCAAAACATAGATTGTGGGTACTCGTTAGAACCGCCTCGATGAGGCGGTTCTAACGAGTACCCACAATCTATGCTTTTGAGCAGAAATAAGAAAGATAATGTACACCCCTGTAAACCCCAGTTTTACTATATAAAAGTGGGGTTTAAGGGGGTCAATATTATATAGGAAATTTTTCGAGATGCAACGAGCATTTCCGAACATCGAAAGACCAGGCACGCCTACTTACAAGGCATGTACGCAGACTTTGCCCTTTTATTATTATGATGCGTATAAGAAGCGGAAAGGTTACACGAAATATGACGGCGACATACGTAACTGCTGGGTCATTTCTCTGCTTGTGCACAAATGAGCCGAGGCACAACATTACCTACCAAACTGCACGTGCGCCCAGCGAAGACTCATCAGGTTGCGCGTCTGATCAGTCTTCGCTGTCCGCTTGAAGCCGTTTTAGACTGCGCATAGAGTGTGCTGCGAAAACTCTGATCAGACTGCGCCTAGGCGCAGGCTGATCTGAGTGTTTGCTGGTCGCACCAGCACACTTATTGGAAGTTCTGTGTCTCGGCTCAAATTTGATTTATAAAACATGTAGATGTGTTGGTTTTAATATTAAATACGAATTCATATGACGAAGGACGCCATTTTGAAATAGTTTTCTTATTTTTCCTAGAAAATGAACTTGGTTATTTCATGTAAATTAAGGAATACTACCACAGGCATAACACTTGTCCAAAGTTGTGTATCATGATTTGATTTGAGCCCGCTTTTTTGAAATTAATGAGTGTCACTGATGTGGTCTAATTGGCCGATATTAGCTAATCTGGCCTAGCAAACTTCATACTTCAGTCAATGTTTGTGTGTTCGCTGCTGGCAAGCGTCATTCCTTTTAGTATCTATTTGAAACCATTTTTGTTTCAAATTAAGACTTTGCACAGATGTCTTTTGCTAAAAGATCTAGTATTTGTCTTTCCTTGTGACAGGTACACACTTCCGGTGTTATATACCAAATGTACATAAAAGGGCTGTACCTTAAAAAGGAAAGAATTTTCTCCCCTTTCTGAGAAACATAAAATTATGTTTAATGTCTGCTTTCATTTACAGTGAGCAGGTTAACGATTTAAAGCAGTCTGAGTAAAATTTTCAGCAGACAACATTTTGAAAAAAAATTTCTATTTTTCCCAGAAAACAGGATTAACATTTCATGCAAATTGTCTCGAGTGAAGACAATGATGCCACATGCTGTTTTTTGGGAAAAATAAGATTGATATTACTTTTTGGATGTCTGCTGAATTAGTCCAGAGAGTAGTAATGGTTAAGTTTTCTGCAGAACCTCGTGCATGTATTTAAAGATATTCTTATATATACATAAATAGTAATGCAGATTGTTACAATTTTACACACTCCATTTTTTAACCTTTACCACTCTCTTTGCTATTTCAGCAGAATAATAAAAGTCAAAAAGGATTGCCTTTGGAAACAAAGAATACACAAAATCACAAAAATCGGAGACACGGTCTGACTGAGTCTCTTTATATGCAACACTAGTTTGCAAGGTTGCATACGCCCCTAGCGCCGGCTTAAGCGGTATTCGATTTTCAAAATTACCAGGATCGGCTCAATGATCCTAAAGGAAATAAAATATAACCTGCACTTTGATGATGTACGGGGAGACTTTTTACGGCCGCCACACGGCACAACACCAGCTACAGTAAAAGAAGTCAATTTGGTGATACTTTTTCTTATTTTTTCCAGGAGAAAGGATTTGACATTTCATGCAAACCGTCCCCAATGGAGCGTTCAACTTCGGAACACCCCGTGCTGATATTTGTGATTTGATATTTCATTCATGGAAACAATTTCAGTTAAAACATCAAGTTCGCTTTTTAGGGAGAAATAAGAAAAATATCATTTATATGCCGTCTGCTGATGTTACTACATATAATCACACGGTCAAGATTTATTTGTTTCAGACGTATAGCCTGCTGTAACCGTATTAACGTGCATATTGAGGAGGCTGGATGCTCTTGGTATATTTTTGTCATTTCTACCAAGGGGGTTAACTTTAGTGACTTCCTGTTTGCTTTACTACACACCATTCTTCCTCTGAAAAGGGGTCTACTCCAAAAGGAAAGAATTTGCTCCCATCGGGAGCAAATTCTTTCCTTTTAGAGTAGGCACCTTAACAGAAGGGAGACAAACCAATTTTGACAGTTTCCTTTCCTGACAGTGCTTCAAAACACCTTCACATGTAGCGCCCTCTGATTCTAAACACTTAACATATAGCGCCCTCTGATTCCAAATACCTTAACATATAGCGCCCTCTGGACACATTCACGAGACGACAAATTAAAGATCTTTTTTTTTTTTTAGATTTCTTATTTTTCTTAGAAAACAGGATTAGTCATTTCCTACAATTTATTTCATGTGGAGAAAATTTGCATGGAATTTTAAATCCTGTTTCTTTTTGTAATAATAAGAAAATGAGATCTAAATGTGGTCTGTCGGTTTTTGCCCAGCATGCTTTAGCTTTAATAGCAGCATATTGACATCAAATAATAATTAGCAGACGAAATTAAGTCTTGGAATTTCAGACGATGCGCATAAAATGTCGTCTTACTTTCTGAAAGAAGAAAATAATAATAAAACTGCCACTCATCTGTCGCCTGCTAATTCCTTTGTCAGCGTTACTAAGGTTTAATTTACTTTTCATGCTGTGTGAAAATTTCAGCAGACGACATTTTGAAATTTTTTTTTTCTCATTTTTCCTAGAAAATAGGATTTGACATTGTCTCCTGAGGAGATAATTTGCATGGAGTATCAGATCCTATTTTCTGGAGAAAAAAGAAAAGAAAAACATAATTAGTTTGTCGTCTACTGAATTTGCTCATAGCACGGTAGTGTTAACCTTTAGCATGTCATTTACAAGCTCAGCAGACAAAACTATATGCGATTGTTTCTATTTTTTCTTCATATCGTCTTCTAAAGGAAATACTCTGAATGGAATGCCAAGCCTGTTTTCAAGAAATAAGACAAAATCAAAATATAAGAAGGTCATTGTAGCTTCGTGACCTTCCCAGTAAGCATTCTTTATAACCCTATAGCGGGCCGTTATCGGCCCGTCAGGGTAGCTGACGGGCCGATAACGGCCCGCTATAGATTTATAAAGAATGCTAGCTGGGTTGCTACCTGAAATTTCGTTTCCGTGTTTGAAACTTCCCTGCGATTGTAATGTTTTATTATTAAGAATGCAAAGTAAGAATCAATACAATTCTGGAATTGTCCTGCGCAAAGTACTAAATTTATTAAGCGAGAATTCTTACTTTTTCGCAAGGCAATTGCGGAATTCTGTCCGCGCAAAGTGAAAATCGGGACAAACGACCTTGTATTCATTTAGTATTTGGATTTTCGGTGCAGTCATACTTTAGTTTTATTTGTCTGTATATTGAAAGCTACTTAAAAGCACACTTTCAAGGAATAAATTCGCCAACCGTATATAACAGAAGTGCGCAATATGTTTTAATCTAATTTAATAAGTTTGAAAATCTGACATGCCAAATTATAGTTTTGAAGCGTCTGTGCAGGAAATTTGCAAAACATTGGTCATAAATATAGCCTCGCTGTGAGAAAACATACCTTCGGCCAAACGAAGACTTTTATAAGCCAGTGCATCCACACCATCACGGAAACACGCCTGTTCAAATATATAAAAAGAACAACTTCACCTCCAAAAAAACTGAAAATTTTCAGATAAAAAACTCTGATTTTTCATATTTCTGCTCAAAACATAGATTGTGGGTACTCGTTAGAACCGCCTCGGTGAGGCGGTTCTAACGAGTACCCACAATCTATGGTTTTGAGCAGAAATAAGAAAAATAATATACATCCCAGTAAACCCCAGTTTTACTATATAAAAGTGGGGTTAAAGGGAGTCAAAATTATATAGGCATGCCTACGTGATGCAGTCTGATCAGAGTCATCGTTGTCCGCATGCAGAAATTTCGTATTCTTGGCTATCCGAAAATGCGCTTAGAATAGATTCTGATCAGACTGTGCGGTTGTGCAGGCTAATCTGAAACTTCACTGGGCGCACATGTGGGAAGGTACTCTTTCTGACGTTTCGACTCAAATATTAGTCGGAAATATAAAGTATGTCTTGATACGACGCCATTTCAATTTAACTTTTCGATAATTTCCGCTTCGTAAATTGTTTTTAACATCACAAAATGTACCACCCACTGTAACAACGGATTGCTTTTTGTGTGTCTGTCTATTACTCCCAGAGATCATTCCTTTTTAAGACTCTATTACCTAAATAACTTGACAAACAACGTAGACGCAGCTCCGCAGCTCAAACTGCTCCAAAGGAACAGCTTGAGTAGATTCTACACTGTCATTACATCACTTACATTGTGATGCGTTATTTGGAAGGACAACTGTTGTTGTTTTTTTTTTAATTTCAGGGTATGTTATAATGGGTTGGTGGGAAAGTGGTATTTCCGCTTATAATTTCTTTTCTGATATACCCCAACCTTTAAATTCATGATAATTTTATCACGAAAACATGCCTATACAATTTTGAACCCCTTAAACTCCACTTTCATATAGTAAAACTGGGGTTAACATGTGTATAAATTATTTTTCTTATTTCTGCTCGAAAACATAGATTATGGGAACTCGTTCGAACCGCCTCGCCGAGGCGGTTCGAACGAGTACCCACAATCTATGTTTTGAGCAGAAATATGAAAAAATATCAGAGTTTTTTTTATCTGAAAGGTTTCGGTAGTTGGAGGTGAAATTTCCTTTATATTTGAATAGGCGTGATGGTTTCATTTAATGGCCGATTGAAACCCCAAATCAGTCTGTGTGATCGGAGTCTTATTTGTCCGCACGAAAAAAAAAAAAAGAAACAAGTTTGCATCCTTAGCTGTCTGAAATGCGCCTAGTGAAAATTCTGTTCGGACTGCCCAGACCCAAGTCTTCGCTTGGCACACATGTCCGAACTTACGTTTTGTGGCTAATTTTATTTGCCTTGTGCAGTGTTTTTCTGTCATATCAGAAGGAAGAATTATAAGGTTATTTTACCATCTTATTAGATAAAAATGAACAGCATTGTATTAAAATTATCATGTAATGTTCGAAAACAACTTGTATCTTTGTATCGTACATTACATGTTTTTGTTTCTATATTAAGGTATTAACCATAACCATTCTCTTGGCTAATTCAGCAGACAACAAATTGATGATATTTTTCATATTTTTCCCAGAAAACAGGATTTGACATTTCATGCAAATTGTCTCTATTGAAGACAATTTGCATGAAATGTCAAACCTGTTTTCTGGGAAAAATAAGAAAAATGTTTCAAATTGTCGTCTGCTGAAAATTATATCCTAGCTGCTAAGCGTTGAAACTATTTTATCTTATTTTTTTTTTATTAACAGTTCCTTCACTACCTTATGGGTGCACTGTTTGCTCGGACGTTTCTATGAGAATACATGTACTTAGGGCAAATACGATAAAACGTTGACCAAGTGCAACAAGGAAAACAAGAACCAGCCAGTAAGTCTGTGCAATGTAATTCAGGATTATATATGTACCTTTCCCAGTTCATTCATGCTAGGAGTCTTCCATGATTCAAATTGTATGTTGGTTAGTAGCGACGATCCTGTTATAAATTGCGCCGACTCGAATGTTATCATTACGAAAACAAGCCTTTTCAAATATACTGAAAATTTTACCACCAAAAATGAAAATTTTCAGATAAGAAAACTCTGATAGTTTTTTCATATTTCTGCTCAAAACATAGATTGTGGTTACTCGTTAGAACCGCCTCGGCGTTTCCAATGTGTACAATGTATCCACAATCTTTGTTTTACTTTTACTCTTTATAAACTCCAGTTTTACTATATAAAAGTGGGGTTTAAGTGGGTCAACATTATATAGGCATGTTTTCGTGATGCTTAGAACTTGTCATATGTGCCCATGTCCATATAATAGATGCAAAAAAAGCCCTTAAAACATATACAAATAAAGTAAACCCAGCTTGGCATGCGGAGCGGCACAATATGATTTGAGCATTTACGGTCCCTCTATATACCGTATTTTCCTATGAATTCTGTTAGACATGGCAGAGCAAACAGCGTGGACCCGGATAAGTGTTTGACACTCATCAACCAATAGTGGATACATCATGCTATACAGGAAGTGATATGGACTTTTTCCTTCTTTTTAGTGTTCTTTGTCTAGTCTAAAGGCAACCATTTAGATTTTTTTTGTTCAGATTTTAAGAGAAGTATAATAATGAGCTAAATGTCCGAATATTGTTGATAAATGTGGTATTCAACACATGATCATCACGAAAACATACCTATATAATTTTGACCCCCTTAAACCCCACTTTTATATAGTAAATCTTGGGTTTTCAGGGGTATACATTATTTTTCTTATTTCTGCTCAAAACATCGGTCTCAATATCGCTCAAATCGAGGGGAAGCGCCGAGCGTGTCGGCCACCAAGACTGTACGGGCTGAGTAGCGCTTAAGCAGCGGGGAAGTTCCCAGAGTCCAAAAATTGCCCTGAATTAACCACACAACCGAAAAAGTTCGCATTTTCTTCAAAAAAGTCCACAATTGATCTGAATTAACCACACACCGAAAATAGGTTTGGAAAGACTCGGTGCGCCCGGTCTCAACATAGCTCAATAAGCGGGGGAAGCCCCGAGGGTGTCCCAGCCCGGCCTGTCCGGGCTAAATCGCGCTCAAGCAGCAGGGAAGTCCCGGGGGTCCAAAATCGCCCGAAGTAACTACACCAAAAAACGACCGCAAAAATAAACCGTCCAAAATTGGGTCGAAAAGACCAGGAGTGCCCGGTCTCAACATCGCTCAAGAAGCGGGGTAGCCCCGGGAGTGTCCCCCGCCCGGCGTGTCCGGTCTCTGCAGCGCTCAGGTGTGCCCTTCCCCCCCCCCACCCCCCCCCCCCCGACCCTGGCTTGTTCGGTCTGAATGTCGCTGAAAGAGCTAGAAAGCCCCAGGAGTAATTCATTTTTTTTAAAAAACATGGGGGTCCCATTACGCGTACTCTTCAAAACTTAGATTGTGGGTACTCGTTAGAACCGCCTCGCTCGCCGAGGCGGTTCTAACGAGTACCCACAATCTATGTTTTGAGCAGAAATATGAAAAATATCAGAGGTTTTTATCTGAATTTTTTCAGTTTTTGGAGGTGAAATTTTCTACATATTTGCAAAGGCGTGTTTTCGTAATGTCTGTCGGCCGATCAATAAGGCCCTGACCAAATAACGGATATGAAGGCTGATCTGTATTCTCGTTATCCGCAGATAAAATTGCCCTTCTCTCGTATTATGTCACATATTTCATTCACCGGACTTGTTCTTTGAAGGAAATTGAGCAGCCAACGTACCTTCTTCAGCGAAGGTTCAGATCAGCCTTTATGTTCGAAGTCTGATCAGAATCATCATTGGGCACGTTTTGGATAGCCAAGGATGTAGTTTGTTTTTTTTTTCAAACCATCACGAAAACATACCTATATAATATTGAACCACTTAAACCCCGCTTTTATATAGTAAAACTGGGGTTTACAGGGGTAAACATTATTTTTCTTATTTCTGCTCAAAAACATAGATTGTGGGTACTCGTTAGAACCGCCTCATCTATTTATTTTCCCTCAATTCTGCAAACCTGATATGTCGAAGTACGGATATATCGAAGTATTTCAGAGAGTCCCTTGGAATTCGAGATAACGAGAGTCGACTGTACCTGCTTACATGGCTCGATCTTTAAGCTCCATTACACACAGGTTGATCTCATAACTGTCCGTTTAAGTGTCTCTCCTAGAAGTTCGATTAAAGAATTTTTTCGTCCTCAAAGAATGTAAATAAGACATTAAGATGCGATGCGTGCTTAAGAATCGAAAACAGATATGGGCCAGACTACGGCAAAACCACATTACGAAAACGCGCCTATTCAGATATATAGAAAATTTCACCTCCAAAAACTAAAATTTTATAGCTAAAAAACTCTAGTGTTTTTCATATTTCTACTCAAAACATAGATTGTGGGTACTCCTTAGAACGAGGCGAGGCGGCTCTAACGAGTACCCACAATCTATGTTTTCGAGCAAAAATTAGAAAAAAAATGTATACCCCTGTAAACCCCAGTTTTACTATATAAGATTGGGGTTTAAGGGGTCAAAATTATATAGGCGTGTTTTCGTGATGAACAGCGTAGCTGGCACGTGCGAACAGCGAAGATTCGAATCAGCTGGGCATCATTGAATTATGGCAAAATCATCACTGGTTTTTGTATCTTCCATTTAGCCTGTAGATCGTTCACGCGAATAGGGAAGTTTGATGCAAGCTGGTCTGATTTTTTGCTTTTTTTACACATTCACCATTGTTGATATTTTATTTTCTCCCGGCTTGTCAGTACCATCCCAAATAGAATAGGGAACATTAATGCATCTGCCAATAGCGATGGCCAGCTCAGCCTGTGTTTACACGTAGTCGTTCATGCCTTTTGTTTTTTATCTACAGATACGTGGTGAAAAGCCAAGGTTAAGGTCGTCTGTACAAAAACGTAGGTTGATTATGGTCTCTGTATACATGTGCTTTAAACGTTACTACTCTCTGGTTTAGTTCAGCAGATGAAAACTTGATATTTTTTTATATTTTGTTTTCCAGAAAACAGGAAACGGCATTTTATGCAAATTGTCTCCTTACCAGTTTCTTAGTAAAAACAAAATATTTCAGTATTGTCGTCTGCTGAAAATTTTACCCAACATCATGCATCACGAAAACATGCCTATATAATTTTGACCCCCTCAAACCCCACTTTACATAGTAAAACTGGGGTTTACAGGGGTATACATTATTTTTCTTATTTCTGCTTCTAAGATAGATTGTAGGTACTCGTTAGAACCGCCTCGGCGAGGCGGTTCTAACGAGTACCCACAATCTATATTTTGGAGCAGAAATATGAAAAATATCAGAATTTTTTATCTGAAAATTTTCGTTTTTTGGTGGTAAATTTTCAGTATATTTGAATAGGCATGTTTTCGTAATGAGCGTTAAAATCCATTTTTGCACATGACGCGTCTCAGCACTGATCTTTATTTAATTTTACGGTACCTGCTTTTAGAATTCGCAATGTTATGCGATCATATATTAAACTGTTAGTGCCGCACGGGAATGCATGAGTTTTAATGACATTAACACTTAGCACTCTGGGTAAAATTTTCAGCAGACTACATTTTGAATGTTTTTCTTATTTTTTGCCAGACAAAAAAAGGTTTTGAAATTTCATGCAAATTGTCTCCATCTGAGACAATTTGCAAGAAATGTCTTAACATGCTTTCTGACAAAAATAAGAAAAATATCAACAATTTGTCATCTGATGAATTAGCCAAAGGGGGGTAAAGGATAAACAGGCTAAGCCAAGCTTTATCTACTGAATTCTGACTGTTCCCGCACCTGGTTCCGATTCACGTACATTCATCACAGAAAAAGTCATGGGACCAGCTTCTCTAGTTAGTTTTATTTGTCGCAATAAGACATTCAATGAAATGTGATATCCTTGATTGAATACCTGATTAGAGTATACTATGGTCAGCCTTATTATGGCATCTGTGAGATATGGTCCTAAAGGCTTATTGCGACAAATTGATTATTGCCCGTTTTAAATTTCTCGCCTGAAGGCTCGAAATTTAAAACTATGCAATAACCTATACTTAAACTAGACTGCTTCACACTTCGACAAATTTATTATCGTAAAGATTGACTCGTTGTACGAGGTCATGTGGAGCAGTCTATATTTAAACTGCCATGCATATATTTGCTGTAGGTCAAGGACTGCTAAAATTTGCAGAGCCAGAGCACCGGGTTGGTTCCGTACGAATATATTTCCATAGTAAATAGTTCCAAACCGGTTGTCTGCTTCTGAAGTGTGTTTTGCATGTTTTAATGCCAGAATTGGTCCAAACATCACAAAAACAGGCCTATATACACACTGGTCAATCAAAAAGCACTGGTGGTGGCTGCAACGCTCCGGAGTGGTGATCCAGCAGTTCCTTCTAATTACAGACCAATTTCACTTTTGAGTAACTTAGACAAAGCTTTAGAAAGACTTGTTTTTAAATATTTATACAATCACCTCCTTGATAACAATATCCTTACATCGTTCCAGTCTGGCTTTAGACCAGGCGACTCTACTGTTAATCAATTAACATATTTATACGATACTTTCTGCCACGCGTTAGACTCAGGGAAAGAAATCAGAGTAGTATTCTGTGATATCAGCAAGGCAATCGACAGGGTTTGGCATAGCGGACTAATTCACAAGCTTAAGGCAGCAGGAGTAACTGGAAATTTACTACAATGGTTTACAAGCTATCTTGAAAATAGAAAACAACGTGTTGTGTTATCTGGGGTCAAGTCTATCTGGAATTATATTAAAGCTGGCGTTCCGCAGGGTTCCATCTTAGGCCCTCTATTATTCCTACTATACATAAATGACATTGTCCCTGAAATTCGATCGAACATCCGACTTTTTGCTGACGACACTAGTCTGTATATTATTGTAGACAATCCAGATGCTGCTGCCTAAATCCTTAATGCAGATCTTAACAAAATATCAAAATGGGCAAAGTCTTGGTCAGTGAAATTTAACCCAAATAAAAATTAATCTCTTATTATCTCTCGCAAAATAAACAAACCTGATCTTCCTCCGGTTTTCATGTCGAATCAAGAAATTAAAGAAGTTCAGTTTCATAAACATTTGGGAATTTATATAGCATCAGACCGCTCCTGGCATATACATATAGAGTATGTCAAGAGTAAGGCATGGTCCAGAATAAATGTCATGAGGAAATTTAAATATACCTTGGATAGAAAGTCCCTAGAAACAATTTATATTGCTTTTGTTCGCCCAATACTAGAATATGCCGATGTAGTTTGGGACAACTGCACTCAACAAGAGAAACATGAAATAGAAAAAATTCAATTAGAGGCAGCTAGAATAGCCACCGGAACAACTAAACTAGTCTCTGTGCAAAAACTATATGATGAGATCGGATGGGAAACACTAGATGTAAGGAGAAGAAAACATAAATTAGTCCTATTCTATAAAATGTATAATGACATTGCCCCCTCTTATCTCTCTTCACTGGTTCCTCGACCTGACCAGAATGCTTCACGTTACAATTTGCGTAACGCAAATAATATAAGAATAATACAATCTCGTACTAATCAATATTATAATTCTTTTCTTCCTGCAACCATTCGTGATTGGAACGATCTTCCCTGCTCTGACAGGATTGTAGATACAGTTGATGATTTTAAGGGACAATTAAGTCAGGGCAGAGTAATTGTTCCAAAATACTTTTATGCAGGCAACAGAAGCATGCAGATACTTCATACTAGACTTCGAACTGGTTGCAGCTCTCTCAACTGCGATCTTTACTCGAAAAACATCATAGAATCTCCTCTCTGTAATTCTAGATGTGGTGAAATAGAAAATGCAGACCACTTCTTTTTTAGATGCCATTTATACCAAAATCATAGACAGGTATTAATGGATACTCTATCACAACATGGCAATATCACCCTAAACATAATCCTCAATGGCGATCTTAATTTACCTAATGAAGCTAATATAGCCATTTTTGAAGCAGTACAGAGGTATATCCAAAGAACGAAAAGATTTTAAGAAAGTTAATCGGTCACACTCGTATCAGTCATTATTTGTACCAGACTAAATGGACTTTAAATAGTCGGAGCATACATCGATGACATCACTCGGATCTGTCCTGCACCGCTCACAGTCCCCAGTAACTTCTTACTATATTCATAGTCTTCGTAAAATCTGCTCCTTAGTTCTTCATTTCTTTCCCTCCCTCTGTTTTTCTTCATTACATCTTGTGTAATTTGTTTCTCTTTTCTCTTCTTATTCTCATTTTATGTTTGCTCATCTCTTCATGTTAAACTTCACAATTATTATTTATTAATAAATTGTTATTACTTGAAGAGGACCACTGGAAACTAACCATTCTGGATTTGCTCGTATACTCATATTTCTGACAATGATCACATCCTAGGAAAGGAACTAAATAAGCTTTTATGCTTTCGTTCTAATCCTATTGTTGTACTTTTGTATGTGTTGTATATGTAAACATTTCGGAAATAAATATGTTTAAACCAACGCTCCGGAGTTGGCTTTTAACGCACTGGGGTGGGCGAAAAATGGCGGAAAAGGTAAACAAAAGATATACCTGTTCTTGTTATAACTTTTATCTGAGCTTATTTCGGTTTTATTTTTTAAGGACACTGGGCGCACGGAACACCGATAAGACTGCAGATTATGATTATGTTAGGCATTTGGAGATGTATTCTATCGTTTAAGCGGCAAATCGGCTGCAAGTTTAGCACGTATCCTTGCGATGTCATGATTTCACCTGTAATTTCTTAAAATGCTGCTAAAATAAGCATTTTCAACACTGTTATTGTTCCATTCCTATGATATTACAATGGAAAACACGCCAAATTTTTCGCGATGATTTTTCTCGCACTTTTATTATCCATTTTCTGTTATAACGCACTGTGTGCAGTTTTCATCATGAAAACATGCCTATATAATTTTGACTCCCTTAAACCCCACTTTTATATAGTAAAACTGGGGTTTACAGGGGTATACATTATTTTTTCATATTTCTGCTCAAAACATAGATTGTGGGTACTCGTTAGAACTGCCTCCACTTTCTGCTCAAAACATAGATTGTGGTACTCGTTAGAACCGCCTCGTGGAGGCGGTTCTAACGAGTACCCACAATCTATGTTTTGAGCAGACATATGAAAAATATTAGAATTTTTATCTGAAAATTTTCAATATTTTTGGTGGTAATATTTTCAATATATTTGAATAGGCGTGTTTTCGTAATGTTAAAGAATCGCTACACCGCACCGGCTGTGGATCACTAGGCACGTCCGGGATCACTCCGGGATCACTCAAATGAAAACATGCGCTTTGTGTGTAGCTCGTGCACATTACGAAAACATGCCTATTCAAATATACTGAAAATTTTACCACCAAAAAATGAAAATTTTCAGATAAAAAATCCTGATATTTTTTATACTTCTGCTCAAAACATAGATTGTGGGTACTCGTCAGAACTGCCTCGTCGAGGCGGTTCTAACGAGTACCCACAATCTATGCTTTGAGCAGAAATGAGAAAAATAATCCACACCCCTGTAAACCCCAGTTTTACTATATAAAAGTGGGGTTTAAGGGGATCAAAATTTTATAGGCATGTTTTCGTGATGATCAAAGGCTACAACCGGAAGGACCTTATGACTGCCCAGGAAGTAACATACAAAGGAAAGGAAACATGTCCGAACTGTCAAAAGTGTATCTTCCTCACTCTTAAATTACAACAAAATATGCCAAAGTGACTTTGACTGTTTCTTGACGTTATGATGTGTGTGACACAATGCATATCCAACAAAGAGTCCCATGCGGTCTGCTTGTATCCGATAATAGTTTAGTATATGCTTCAAAAACTACGCACAGAGAAAGAAGAGACACTTCCCATGCGGTCTGCTTGTATCCGATAATAGTATAGGTTCAAAATACACTGATTTGAGTGGCAAATATATATTCAACTTAATATACTGTGCGCAGTTTTGGAAGCATTGCTACAACGCACACCGACTGTGGCTCACTAGGCACGTCCGGGATCACTCAAATGTAAACATACGCTTTGTGTGTAGCTCGCCTACTGTATCGAACCCGAGGTCATCCCACCACTATCCCGGCAACAAAGTAGAAGATATTTAAAAATGTCATTGTCGAGACGTTTTATATAAAATACTATTGAATGATAAAAATATTGTCTGTATGCCTGGATTTCAACTACTTGCAGTTCGTTATGAAAGTGCAAAATGCGATAAACAGCCATGAAATGTGTGTGCCACAGCCGGTGCGTTGTAGTGATGCTTCAAAACTGCACACAGTGCGTTGTAAAAGAAAATGAACAATAAAAGTATAAGAAAATCATCGCGAAAAATCTGGCGTGTAAAAATTGTGTTTTCCATTGTAATACCATAGGAATGGAACCATTACAATGTCCAAAATGCTATTTTTGGCAGCATTGTAAGAAATTACAGGTGAAATCAAGACATCGCAAAGACTTGCAGCCGATTTGCCGACTAAACGATAGAATAACTCTCCAAATGCCTTACATTATCATAAACTGCAGTCTCATCGGTGTTCCGTGCGCCCAGTGTCCTTAAAAATAAAACCGAAATAAGCTCAGATAAAAGCTATAACAAGAACAGGTATATCTTTTGTTTATCTTTTCCGCCATTTTTCGCCCACTCTAGTGCGTTAAAAAGTCGACTCCGGAGCGTTGCAGCCTCCACCAGTGCGTTTTGATTAACCAGTGTGATAAAATTTTGACCCCCTGAAACCCCACTTTTCTATAGTAAACATGGGGGGTACAGGGGTGTACTTTTTCTTATTTCTGCTCAAAAACATAGATCGTGGGTACTCGTTAGAACCGCCTCGTCAAGGCGGTTCTTACGAGTACCCACAATCTATGTTTTGAGCAGAAATACGAAAAATATTTTTTTTTTTTTTTTTTTTTTTTTTTTTTTTGAAAATTTTCATTTTTTTGGTGGTAAAATTTTCAGTATATTTGAATAGGCATGTTTTCGTAATGATGTATTATTCAGACAATTCTGCAGCAGATATAAGCAAGATATATTTCGGGTTGTTCAAGTTACCCGTATACCTACTGTGACTTCAAACAAGATCTGTGTAGGCGGAAGATCGTTACATGTCGCATAAACTACCATTCTGTTTCTTGTTTTGAAGCCTGTCGGGCAAGTAAGAAGTATGTGGGTGGTAGAATATTTGCAAAATATGTTAAAAGTATACAAAGAAAACCAATAGTAGTTTGTCTCCTGTATGCACTCGTGGTGCAATATATGGATCGAACATGGTTTTCCATGCATTAATATTCGCCAGGTCTCAAAGGACCTGGCGAATGTTAATGCATTAAAAACCCTTGCTCGATCGCTATTATTGCATAAAAACTGAACACATTTGCTACATTTCGCGTTTTTTCATGCACTATTTTGTTTCGCCTTTTCATCGATGTCGCGCGAACGCTATTTCCACGGACTATGCTCGTTCTAGGGCAGGGCAGTAAACAACTCGTGACGGCAGCAGTTCTGTGGCTCCGGTACGAGCATATTAAAAGTTGCGTAGCCGTGCATTAACAGCGCGTGAATTGCCTTGTTAATAAACGGCTTTTCGCCGGTTATGCACGGCTGTTACGTGCGGCACTGCTTTTTATGCCATAATTAATGTTAATTTTAAATGCATACGCTTTCTTTAGTGTTTGGATGTTTATGCCAATTTTGTTTTTGTTGTAAATGTGTAAATTACTGAATTTATAAACCTTGAAATTTTCAAATCTTAAAAGAAAGCTGCTGGGCTAAGAGTGTCCTTTTCCGCCTATGTTCTCTGCAGATGTTTTTTCATTGTTTTCTTTTTTTGAGTTCGTTCGAGGGATGACCAATTGAACCGTATGTTCTAACCTATAGTTTGTTTGTACAAGTATAAGCTGTCACAAAAATCTTGGTCTACACTTAAATCTACATCGGGCCTTCATCGGCCCGTCAGCTACCCTGACGGGCCGATGACGGCCCGATATAGATTTACGTAAAATGCTGACTGGGCGTAGACCAAGCTTTTTGGAAAAGCTAATTCTTGGTTATAAAATAATGCTGAGCAGTTTTTGTGAAAGCAAATATTTTGGTTATAACAATGTAAAGCGGTACATGGAAAATAGCATTTGACCAAAACATGACCGTTCAAAAAGTGCTTCCGGGGCAATGGCAAACTCTAAGGTTGTCTACGCCCATGGGCGTAGACAATCACTACACTTGTTATTTCAGTTAAGGGGAATAGATACACTTTCAATGGCGGCAACTCTTTAAAAATTCGTTTTTGGCCATTTCTGAAAAGCCACTATGCGAACCGAATAACATTATTGTATATTTTACGTTTGGACCTAGAATGCACAATTGATGCCATTAAAATCGATTTAACCCTTAAAACGCTAGGAAAACCTGCATCTGAAAAATGTCGTCTGTTTATGTCATCTGCTGGATATTCTTGCAAACTTTTCAAACCTATTTTTGCATACAGGCAAACAGTGTGGCCCCTTATCAGACTGCTCCTCTAGGAGCAGTCTGATCTGGGTCCACACTGTTTGCAAAAATGACTTTTAAAATCACAAGCAGGCGACAAAGCAGACGACAATTGATTGGCAGTTAAAGGGTTAAACCCCCGATATTGTTTACTACTGACAGTTGTAATGCGGTGGTTCTGGTTTAATACTTTCTTTGTTGGGCCTTCCTGTAGCTCCCTGCTTGGCTGCTCTTTAGTGATTTGTCCAGTATGTTGTCTTCTTGTTTTGTTTATAGTCCTGTCTAGCACTGTGATCACTTCGTTGGGGAAGACAGCTGGTTACTTTGATTGTCTTCGGTTTGTAAGGTGTGTGCTTTCCGACGTAGTTTGCGTCGTCCTCAAGATGTATCGGTCAGCTAAGTTCTATGATAATTTATTTTCTTTACTGGTTTGCTTTTACGAAATTAAATTTCAAACTATATTTTTTTTTTCTGGGAAAATGCATACGGAAATTTAAACGTCTTGCGATTGTGTAAGAAAGCGTGAATCCTCTTAAAATATGTTTTAACATTTCACATTAATTTATGTAGGGCAATACTGACAGTATCTTACAGTCAAACCTCGATAGCTCGAACACCGATGGCTCGTTTACCATGGCTAATTCGAACTCGTTTTTGAGTCCCTACGAAATTCTTCCGATAGCTTAATAAAAAGAAATATTTAAGGAAATTTTCTTATTTTATCACAAAATTGTATGTTGTGTGTACACTCAACATAAAAATTATTGTGTAGAAGATCGATAGATTTCCCAGAACTAGCGATATTTGCTTCCCGACCTGGCACCTTGATTAACCTTCATTGGCTCGAACTACCCATGGCTCGAACACTTTTCCATGGTCCCAAAGGTGTTCGAGCCATTGAAGCTCGACTGTATTTATCATTTTTGTCTCAAAATGTAGACTTTGTTCTTACTGTTATGTCAGAAAAATGACTTGCCTTTCATTTGATGTAAGTCTTTGTAAGGGGACTAAATACACATGGCAGAATTTCTACCATTGTCTACAAGTGAGATAACTTTTGTAACTTTCTGTTCCATTTCCTGTACATCAACACCAAGCCCCTTCCAGGAAGGGTTCTACTTTAAACGGAAATTATTAGCCCCCTTTAAAAGGGGTCTACTCTAAAGGTAAGAATTTGCTCCCCTTGGAAGCAAATTCTGCCCTTTTACCGTAAAATCCTTTTGAGAAGGTGGGAATGTCAATGCTGACAGAGTTGCATTTGAATTTTACTTCCACTTCTGTTTTTCAGCCATTTCATGACAAAACCAACAATATTGCATGTGCGCCCAGCGAAGACTCAGATCAGTCTAGGCATCCGCCCAGACTGTTCGTAGTATTCGCTGTGCGCTCAGTGTGTAGCTAAGGACCAAAGCTTTTTTTTCTCGCGAGGACTCTGATCAGACTAAGCGGATGCCATTTTGTTGGTTTTGTCATGAGCAGGCTCAAATGTTTTGGACAGGTCATCACAAAAACACACCTATGTAATTTTGACCCCCTTAAACCCCACTTTTATATAGTAAAACTGGGGTTTACAGGGGTATACATTATTTTTCTTATTTCTAATCAAAACATAGATTGTAGGTACTCGTTAGAACCGCCTCGCCGAGGCGGTTCTAACGAGTACCCACAATCTATGTTTTGAGCAGAAATATGAAAAAATCAAATAAATCTAAAAATTTTCAGATTTTGGAGGTGAAATTTTCTATATATTTATTTGAATAGGCGTGTTTTCGTAATGGATTTGTAATATAAAAGGATAGATTGAGATATGTAAGAATAATTTGATATCAATTATTTTTTCTTCTGTTACTTCAGTATTCTGTGCGTACAATATCATAACATTTGCTCAGAACAAGACAAAAATACATATCAAAACTTCACGATATTGTTAAATATTGAATTCATGACGAATACAGATTGGGCAAATGTTCTGCCGGAAGTAACACAATTGACATGAGATCAACAGGGAAGTAAATGCAATGACACGTTTTGCTTAGCTAGCATTATGCAATTTTATCTGTGCCGGAACGTGAGAAAGCATACCTTCTGCCATGTCCCAAAGACGACTCACATCAGCCCTCACGTCTAATCAGTCTAATCAGAAACTTCGTTGACCAAAAGAAGAAACTTTGCATCCTTGACTATCCAAAATGCGCCCATGGAAGATTATGATGAGCCTGATACGAATCACGAATGCACAGGCTGAGCTGAATCTTCGCTGGGCGCACATGTCCGAAGGTACGTTTTTACGACGTTGCGGTTGATTTTTATTTTCCCATGGAATCATTGAGCCCATTCTGTATCTTGGAAAATTGAGTTCCGCTTAAGCCAATGATGGCGTGGGGGGGGGGGGGGTGGGAGGGGAGAGGGACGGGCGCAGAGTGGCGTACATGTATGCAGCACTGGAAACTACATGGTGTCAAATGAAGATTTCAATAAAATCAAGATTCCTATTTTCGTTTTTCATTTTTTCTTTGTTTTAAAGAGCAGTCATTATGCATTTTACTTGGCTTAACTGTAGCTGACATTAATGATAATCTGCCGGATGACCAAACATGGCGGCGGAATTTGTCACCTGTACACGTCATCATAAAATATCAACAAAAATCACAAATAAAATGCCTGTCTCACAAATTGTATTGATAACTTAAATGGCAGGGTATATCAAATGGTTATTAATAGATAAAAAAATGCATTTTATAAGTGTGAAAAAAACTTACGTTCTAATGCGTAAATTTGAGACAAGACATTTCCTTTTCTTTTCCGTGAATACATAAAGTACTAAATTGTCATTTTGTTTCACAGTGTTCCATCTAGGGCAACCGGAAAATAAAATACCCAAACTCATTCAAATAAAGACACACTTTGGCTACCAAGAAGGCTACTCAAACAGCTCTAAACAATGTACATTGACCGTACATATAATGTAGTTAGCTGTCCCCCTTGCACGTGCAGATAGAATACAAACCGGTATCCAGTCCGCTATATACATGAAAGGACAAGATTTTAGTTTTATGTATCAGTTTGGGTACCTGCGAACATAGACCTATTGTGCTTTTATTTGAAAGCTTTTGGTTATTTTAATTTCCGGCTGCTCTAGACTGAACATTGTGAAACAAACTGACTTTAGTATGTTATGAATTTATGAAAAAGAAAAGGGAACTTTTTGGTTCCGAATTTGCACAAATTAGATGGTTAGTTTTTTCATACATATAAAATGCATTTTTATTTCTTGATAACCACTTGATATGCCTTGATATTTAAGTTATCAGTTGAATTTGTGAGACACGCATTTTTGTGATTTTTGTTGATATTTTATGATCATGTGTACAGGTGGCAAATTTCGCCGCCATGTTTGGTCAGCCGGCAGATTATCCTTAATTAAGTGTCGTGTAGTGGCCATAAAAAAGATACCCCATAGCCTACTTCAACATAACGCAGTTTTTTTGTTTTTATTTTATTTATTTATTTATTTATTATTTTTTTTTTTTTTTCTTTTCTTTTTTTTTTTTTTTTTTTTTGTGTTTTTGGTCGATTGTTTACCTTCGAGCCAAACTCACCTTTTAAAGTTTATTCCCACGTGATTACCATGACCAATGAATCCCGGTAACGGTTATTGATAACCACGCGGTTGGTGTCACTGTGACGCCAGAGTATTGTGTAAAGAGTTATATCTGTAAAACCTGAACTGGGCTTAGTGCTGGGACATTGGCAAACAGTGCACACCCAGATCAGACGCCGCAGAACGCGGCATCTGATCAGGGTCTGCACTGGTTGCTTAAATTACAGAGTTAAAGGTTAACTGATACAATCTTAAGTCCCCGTTCAGGACCATTTTCCCAGCCTATACTCAGAGACAATCGACCCACCAGTGCTGTCAGTGCTTTATTATTTTTTATTTTACATTGCCTTGGGATCATTTATCATTCCGGTGTACTGGAAAATCGAGTTCCTCCAAAGCCGGTGCACATGTAAAGGGTGTATGCTGCACTGTAAACCACAAATTGCTCTTTTATGAAGAGTCTCAAAAATACCGAGATACCGATTTTCGTTATTTTATGTGTTCATTGTTTCCAAAGGTAAACCTCTATTACGAAAACAAACCTATTCAAATATACTGAAAATTTTACCACCAAAAAATGAAAACATTTTAGATAAGAATTCTATTATTTTTCATATTTCTGCTAAAACATAGACTATGGGTACTCATTAGAACCGCTTCGCCGAGGCGGTTCTAACGAATACCCACAATCTATGTTTTTGAGCAGAAATAAGGAAAATAATGCATACCCCAGTAAACCCCAGTTTTGCTATATAAAAGTGGGGTTTAAGGTGGTCAACATTACATAGGCATGTTTTCATGATGTATAGATTTTATTAGGTTTGTCTGTAGGAAATCCCTAGTTTAATCCCCTTTCTTATATCAGTTTGCAGAAAGATATTTCAAAATGTCGTCTTTTTGATGTTTTTACCGCTCAGTGTGCAAGCGTGCGTCTGTGCGTGCGTGCGTCTGTAGGATAGACACATGCGATTGAGCCGCGCAAAGGGAAAAGAATTGTTTTGGGTTATGCGAGAGCGGAGACTCAGATCATCCTGCGCCATCTGCAAGTCTCTTGACTATTGCTGTTGTTTATTTATTAATTAATTAATTAATTTATTTATTTATTTATTATTTATTTATTTATTTATTTATTTTTATTTATTTATTTATTTATTTATTTATTTATTTATTTATTTATTTATTTATTTATTTATGTTCTATATTTAAAATTAAGATTTTTAGTGCATTTACAGAAATAAAATCTATAGTTATCTATTGGATATAGTTCATACTTCAATGAATACATTGACTCACGCAGCATCTCATTAAGTGATGTCAAAATAAACAATGGTTTCCTCAAATATGACTGGACGGTGACGACGTTACGACGTCAACGACGCCGTTCCGCTCTTATTAGAAAAACTGCGAGCAATTGCTTTTTTATGTTTGAAATTTAGCCATCAAACCAGTATTTTCGTGAAATAATGGATGAAAAATACTATAAATGTAAGTAATAAAGGCAATTTGTTTGACATTCATTGAAATATGAAGAACATACGCGAACCGCTTCGGGGTTCACACACTTTGCTCGTAATCCGATATTGTTCATACTTCAATAAACGTTAAAACCATTGCCTTCATTTCTTAAATGAGAATATAACCGGGCGACAAAAACTCTGATCAGACTGCACGGATGTTTCCTAGATACACGTCTTCCCGTGCCAAAGCATATTTATTCTTCGTCTGTCTTCAATATTTTTTTATGCGTTGCTGCTGTTCCGTTTTGTTTCTATGTGAGCACGCTCACTGTCCAGCTGATCCTGCATTTTTAGCTCCTGAAAATGACAACTGGACTCGCCTACTAACACGTGTGGCATTACCATAAAACCACATTGCTCAATCCTCCTTCTGGAATGGACAGCTGATGAACTGCTGCTATAAATAGCACCATCGTATTTGGTTGCCTTGTGCTTGAGTGATAAGCACAATATCCAGGAGAGGCCCCAGAAATGGAAAAAATAATAATGTATGTAGCATTCAAAGCTGACACTGATAAAGGCATACGCTGCGCAAGTTTGTCCGAGGTGTTCTGAATGGCGCAAATAGTATATACATGTAATTGCAATATTAAACCTACATTTTTCGGACCCTTAACTCCTCACCATGCTTGTCCTGAAACAAATCCATTACACTGCTGCAGGTGTGTCTAAAAATTGATGGTTGAGTGGCAAACAGTACAGACCCTGATCAGACGCCGCATCATGCAGTGTCTGATCAGGATCTGCACTGATTGCTCAAGCATGTCATGATCGAATACTTCGGGTAAATGGGACAACCCGCTAAACGTGTTGAACGAACGAAACTCTAAATAGGGAAATGTTACGAACTGACTGCTCGGACGACCAAACGGATCTGCATCTATGTAATTTGAAATTATATTGTAGCAGAGTTTTGATATGTGCCCGCTCCGGTATTAAAATTAATATACTGAAACTCAGTATTAGTTCTAGAATTTATTATATTATTTTACTCAGATAGTTATATTTTTTTAATATATATTTGACATGCTTGAAAAGTAAATAGATTCTGAAAGCAATGAACACACTCACAATAACTAAAACAGAGCTGAATTGTCAAGTTTTCTGAGCCAGGTTAACTACTTTTGGCCAGTTGACCTCATAAGTGACCTTCATATAACTGTTTGAGAATCTTGGAAGGGGGTTGGCCCATCACGAAAACATGCCTATATAATTTTGACCCCCTTAAACCCCACTTTTATATAGTAAAACTGGGGTTTACAGGTGTATACATTATTTTTTTTATTTCTGCTCAAAACATAGATTGTGGGTACTCATTAGAACCGCCTCGGTGAGGCGGTTCTAACGAATACCCACAATCTATGTTTTGAGCAAAAATATGAAAAAAATCTGAGTTTTTTATGCGAAATTTTTTCAGTTTTTGGAGGTGAAATTTTCTATATATTTGTATAGGCGTGTTTTGTTATTGTTAATGATCGCAGAGGACTCGAAAATATAAACTACATTAAGTTGGATATTTACGATATTATACTACAGCACAAGGTGCAGGCTTTCTATTTTCTAGACCCCGTAGTCAGATACCTCTACAGTGAACCCTCGTTACAACGACAGCATGTTTCCCAAAGACGCTGCCATTAAAATTAATTTGCTGTTGTACGAAATATTTAATGAGCAGATTGATATGTAAGAAAGGTCTTGTTTTATTGATATTTTCTCATAGAACATGTGTTTTGGATATTTATTAGAATCGCCTCAAATGAGGCGATTCTAACAAAAATACAAACATATGTTTCTTTAAAGTATTAAATATACATAACTTATGAGTCATCCCTATCTATTAAGCAAATCTAAATGAGCAGATATGTATTGTTTGTGTTGAGGTTTTACGGCCAAGTCAACCCATTGGGGTCATGTCGAGCGCGGTCAGTTTACCTAACCACACGCTTACTGGGCAGGCTTAGTCCTCTAAGCGGTTAACCAGTACTGTGCACATTCTTTCGCCAGAAACTGACAACTGCCCTTCTTGAATCAGCGAAAGGGAGAGAATGACCGCAGAAAATATTTCATGATCAATCTCCACGAAAGAATGTTGCCGACCTCGGCGGGGGTTGAACCCGCGACCTCCTGTCAGTTTGCGTAGTCTGATCAATCTTCTTTTGGTTCATTTTTTATAGATAAGGATGCAAAGTCTCTTCAAGCGGACCGCGAAGACACTAATCAGACTGCGCGGATGTGCAGGCTTATTTGAGTCTTCGTTGGGCGTACATGTCAGAAGGTACGTTTTCTCACGTTGCGGTTATAATTGACTTTGCAGTGTCTTTATTCGTTTTTCTTCTTTGAATCGCCACCGATTACTCTGAAAGAAGGAATCAATTCATGTTAGCATATTTACTCTTTCATTGCCACAGGCAATAATAATACGCTTTTGCAAACAGCATAGATCTAGAGGAGACGGCTCATATGAGCCGTCTCATCTGGATCTACGCTGTTTAAACATTCAGTCTTTCAATTTTACGTATAAACTTCTTTTCAAGCGATAGTTTGTTAAAACAAAAAAAGCAGACGACAAATGTCGTCTGAAATCTGGCATCGAAAGAGTTAATGAATAGTACACATGCAGGACTCGCACAATCCTAGACATTATCGATGTCAACTTTTACCAAACAAAATCAGCAATTAGTTTGGCAGCAGCCAGTAGTTGTGATTCTGATAGGGTCGCTGCAGGTACTGAAATAAGCATAACATGCAAGTAATGCAAGGGTGTATTTTAATCTTTACTATTCTCACATGATTCAGAAAATGACAAATTGATGATCATTACGAAAACACGCCTATTCAAGTATACGGAAAATTGCACCACCCAAAAAAATGAAAATTTTCAGATAAAAAATCTAATATTTTTTCATATTTCTGCTCAAAATATAGATTGTGGGTACTCGTTAGAACCGCCTCGGCGAGGCAGTTCTAACGACTACCCACAATCTATGTTTTTGAGCAGAAATAAGAAAAATAATGTATACCCCTGTAAACCCCAGTTTTACTATATAAAAGTGGGGTTTAAGGGGTCAGAATTATATAGGTATGTTTTCGTGATGATTTTTTTAAGTTTTACAGAAAAGCCCACTTTGGAGAAAAGATAAGAAAATATTTCAAACTGCCCTCTGCTGAAATGTTTACCCACTATGTTTAGCATTAAGTATCAGCGATCAAATGGCATGTTCATATTAGTCTTCAACAGTCGTCTAATTCACCTTTCTTTGGACATGCATTTAAGCTTCTTTTGCAGAAAATATATGGTTTAGATTAGCCAAAGTCCCTAAAACATTTTTTTTTAAATCTTAATCGTGTGTATTGGTGCAAGATTAATTCATAATCTTGTAACTATTCTAAGTTTGTTATTTTGTAGCTATTCTTATTCTGATGGTTCTGTTTTATGAAAGATATGGCTAGAAGGAGATAGATATTTATAAAAAGAAAAAAATCGAATAACTTCGCATAAGCCTAATGCTGACGACGTTATAAGTAAAAATATTCAATTACAGAAACAAGTATATATTTTCTAAAAAATACTTTTTAAATATACAGTCAAACCTCGATAGCTCGAACACCGATGGCTCTTTTACCATGGCTAATTCGATCTCGTTTTTGAGTCCCTAAGAAATTCTTCCGATAGCTTAATAAAACAAATAATTAAGGATTTTTTCTTATTTTTATCACAAAATTGTATGTTGTGTGTACTCATTAGAATCGCCTCTTCAAGGCGATTCTAATGAGTACACTCAACATACAATTATTGTGTAGAAGATCGATAGATTTCCCAGAACTAACGATATTTGCTTCCATGATTAACCTTCATTGGCTCGAACTACCCATGGCTCGAATACTTTTCCATGGTGCCGAAGGTGTTCGAGCCATTGAAGTTCGACTGTAGCTTGTATAAGTAAATACTCTGAAACAGACTATAGCAATGTGGGCCACACCATGCGAAACCGTGTCTGCGGACATACATGTATATGCGGACAGCGAATGCCTAGATCAGCCTTCGTATCCGCGCAGTCTTATCAGGCCTTCACTGTCCTCTAACAGAAATGACAGAATAAAACAGAATGTATAAGACAAAATATTTCGACGTAAACGTCTAAGTACCGGCGCAAATTTTGTTCATGTTTACTTAGAGATACGGGACAAGGGTACACTAAAGTTTAATAAATTTTCAACGTAACATGTAAAAAAGAACAACAATGTGATTCTTTAATGTATGCTTTTATTAAGCCTAATGAAATTTCTTGATTGAAATGATAATAGAATAGCCATTAATCTGTTTATAACACAGTTTGTTATAAGATTTCTATACTTGCCGGGCTCGTCACACACCCCGGCGGCAAATATAAAAATCCTTTGTGAGCTGATCGGATACTCTACCATATATAAAAATCCAAATCTATATTAAGAGACCGGCGCCGGTCAATAAATAGATCAAAAGCCACGGATGATACTTTGCACATGCGTAGGATGATCTTAATCTGCGCATTTTGCGCATGTTAAAAGGTACGTTTTTGCTGCCTTGACGCGGCCCATTTAATGATTGGCCCGTGGTCAATTTACTTCAGCAACGCTGTATCGTCAGATTCTTTAACCCTTGTCATTCTGAATAAATTGAGATGTCACGCCCATTTCTAACTGTCAGACAATTTAATTAGATTACTTAATCTAGATTTTTGATACAAAGTGAGTTTCAAAATTTCTGGGTTTGGAGTCTTTTGGACATATAAACCTAACATTGCAACCATCTTTTGTTTCCGTTAGTGATACCCTCGTAATACCGCACCATACAAATAAAAATATATGATTGCCTTTGGAAACAAAGAACATATTATAAATAAATGTCAAAACTATTGCCCTTGGAAACAAAGAACACACTACAGATAAGAAAAAGGAAGTCTCGGTTTTATTGAGACTTATCATAAGCAGTAATGAAGGTTGTAACACTGCTTACGCCCTCTAGCGTATACATGAGCAGAACTCAATTTTTAAAGACTCCACAATGGGCCCAATGATCCCAAAAGGAAATGAAATATAATCTGCACTATAGTAAAGTACGGGGAGACGTTCCAATACTTAAAACCTGCTTCCAATACGTAACGTCGTTCTCTGTACGTGATACTGTATTAAATGACTTTAAACTAATAAACAAAATCATTTCTCACAATATTGTCATCGTAAATCAGATCGATCCACTGTGTTTCTGTGTGTGTACGGAAGCAACTGTGAAACCTGTCACTGTCTGTAAGCATAGAAGGGGAACAATTCAATCACACATATCTGTTCCTAATCACTCAACTTAACCCACTTGTTATTGGCCCTCGCCAAACGAAAAGCGCCAAGCTTAGCACGCGCATCGTGTCGGTGTGTGTGTCATTTTCTACAGTAATTATGCAAAATCTTCTGACAGTTATAGAATCTAAACGAATTGGCTCTTAAGAGGTAACAATTCGTCACAAGTTATGCAAGAATATTGTATTTAATACTCTCAAGAAACACATGTTTTGGATATTTGTTAGAATCGCCTCAATGAGTCGATTCTTACAAATATCCAAAAACATATGTTCCTTGAGGAAAAAAGAACAAACAAGGCCTTTCTTACATATCAATCTGGGCCCAGTTGTTCAAAGCGTCGTTAGCTTAACAAGCTCGTTAAGGGTCATTTCGTTAACTGTTTTAGCGGATTCAATGCACAATATTCTGATATTTTTTGCTGAAAAAATGACGCTACTCATATTTTTTTCAGCGAAAAATTTCAGCATATTTGCGTATCACTTGATGTAAATTTTAACAAATCGTTAACTAACGACATCGTTAGCTTTGAACAACTGGGCTCTGTTCATTAAGTATTCCGGACAACAGCAAATTCATTTTAATGGCAACGTCTTTGGGAACAAATGTTGTCATTGGAACGATGGTTCACTGTACTACGGGGTATAGAAAATAGAAACCCTGCACTTTGTGTTGTAGTCTAGTGTCGGAAATATCCAACAGTGTAGTTTATGTTTTCGAGTCCTCTGTCATCATTAAGGCCAGATTCAGGGGCTGCCGGGGGTGGGGGGGGGGGTGAAGAGTTAACAAAAACGTATCACGGCTAATATGCCAAGTTCTCTACGCCATACTAGGTAGGTCTAAGCATGCAGTATTGTCATGCTTGAGCAGAAGGTGTGACCCAGTTCAAACTGCTTCCTTAAATTATCAGTTGTGCTACAATCGACCTCAGTGGCTCGAACATCTTTGGGACCATGAAAAGTTGTTCTGGACATGGGTAGTTCGAGCCACTCAGGGTTAATCATAGCGCCAGCTTAGAAGACAAATAGGAATAATATATGGACGTCTTTTCGATCTTCTATAAAATAATGGTATGTTGGGTATACTCATTAGAATCGCCTCTTCGAGGCAATTCTAATGAGTACACACAATATACCTTTTCATGATGAAATAGGAACACATTCTTCAAATATCCCTCAATATTTGTTTTCTTCAGCTGTCGGAAGAATTTCTTAGGGACTCAAAAAGGAGTTCGAATTAGCCATGGTAAACGAGTCGTTAGTGTTCGAGTTATTAAGGTGTTTACTGTATTTTATTCAGCCAACCCGAGACAAACTTCTTAGAACGTAAAAGGGGATATAGACGATACATAAAATACAGTCAACCTGACCTACCAACATCAGAAGAGACACGAACATATGCACTAAAGAACAAATTTCATACGCACCACGACACAGCATGCGCAGACAACAGAATAATAAAGAACCGTATTTACCCAAAGTATTCGGTCAGAAAGACTTGACTAAACAGTGTAGACCCAGATTATACGCTGCAGGTTGCGGCGTCTGATCGTGGTTTACACTGTTTGTAGGAGTAAAATTGAAGTTCAGATTTTTAGGACAAGGGAGGCGGGGAGTTAAAGTTATCGAACTTAGGGTTTAAAAATACGAAGAATGTAAAACAAAAAGTTTTGATCATGCAGATTGTCTCCTGATGATTAACACTATTTAATAAAATTGGTTAATTCGATATGCTCCTGCGTGTTACTTCTACGCAAAAAACTTCTGACTCTGTCCAGAATAAAGACCAGACGAACCTGAAAATATAATAAAACAAATATATACATAGTGCCACTATAAAATGCAAAAAAGTAGTGCTTCGGCAAGAAAACTGAAAGAAAACCATTTCATTTGTCTTTTCAAGCTAAAATGAAAAAGATACTTTTAGGTTTATTTTCTTCTATCAATTTTTTATGGATGTATAACCCTATTTTTACATGACAATACTCATGACGAAAACATACCTATATAATACTGACCCCCATAAACCCCACTTTTATATAGTAAAACTGGGGTTTACAGGGGTATACATTAGTTTTCTTATTTCTGCTCAAAAACATAGATTGTGGGTACACGTTAGAACCGCCTCGCCGAGGCGGTTCTAACGAGTACCCACAATCTATGTTTTGGGCAGAAATATGAACAATATCAGTTTTTTTATCTGAAAATATTCAGTTTTTGGAGGTGAAATTTTCTATATATTTGAATAGGCGTGTTTTCGTAATGTGTGGCGTCACTTCCTGTATATAATACCGTTGTTGCTATAGACGATGACGACGTCATCCAATATGTCGACTGTTGATCTACATTCTTAGTAGTGAAACGCATTAAGACAGTAAATTAGCAGAAAACATAAGGCAATATTTTATTCATTATTTGTGGCTATAGTTTCCTGTATTGTGGAACTTCTTTTCATAAATATAGGAATGTAAGAAGTTGTATGACATATCACTGGGCTGAGGGAGGTTCGAACCCACGCCGGTTACGGCGGCATCGCTATAGCCTTTCAGAGTTAGAAGACATAACCGCTGCACCACTAGGCTTGTTAAAAACAAGTTCCATGGAACGGTATTATACTTGATTTCCCTGAATAACCCGTCGGATAGGGTATATGTTTTGTGCGCTAGCACACTCATTGCATACAAGGAAGTTTCTGGATCACAGGCTACTGAAGCTTGAAAGTATTATTTGAATTTAAGATTTAAACAAACTTCAATAAAGGATTCCGGCCCAGGATCTTTATTGATGCAATTACTTCACAAAAAAGTGTATAGGAAGAAATATGAAATACTACTGGTCTGAGTCAGGTTCGAACCCACGCCGGCTATGACGGCATTGCCTGTTCCTTCAGTCAGGTTATATGGCCAGTGCACCACTATGCTTGTAAAAAACAAGTTAAATGGAGCAGTATTATCCTTGATTTCTCTGAAAGACCCATCCGATAGGATGTATTTTGGTGCGCTTACGCACTCATTATAAATAAGGTACTTTCTGGATCCACGGGATACTGAGGCCTGAAAATATTATCATAATTTCAGACGGATCATTCAGACTACTGCTGGTTACACAGGTCTTGTAGCAGGTTTTGCCGTGCGCTGGTTAAAATAAGAATGTTTGTTTCTACAGACACCACTTTTACGATCTGACATGTGCGCACCGTATTTATCCTTAACTCTTGTCATGCTGAATAAATTAAGATGCCACGTCTATTTCTAATTTCCAGCCAATAAGATTACTTGATCCGGGTTTTTGATAGAAATTCACATATTAAATGACAAACAGTGCAGATCAGGATCAGTTGGCTTCTGTAGAAGCTGTACCAACTTGGATTTATCGACAGCCAGCATATACCGAAATACACTAACGGATGTCTCAAGCTAGTATATACCAGCTTGGGATAAATCCCCTTTGCATACTCTAAGTATTCTTAGCATACCCTGTATAACCTTATTCAAACCTAGCTCTCTGCCGGGATAAGGCACTCTTCAGGCAGGCTGTATGAAAGACATGCATGTCCAAATATATAGTTTTGTAAAGTGTAACATATATCGTGCGCTAGAAATGTTTCCAGTCAGTTCTAAACTAGAACCTCCATTCATGCCTTACGTGCAAATAATATACGTGCATTACGTGTATACTATTTGTACGTTTGTGTGTTATGTGACAAATTGCAATTACCCGGTCCTTTTGCGCCGTCTCTTTCAGATCTTCGTCATTCAGCACAGCTCGGCCCTCTGGTGTACAAAGATTATCTTTGTGTGTCTGTCTTTTAATCACATCACTCCAGTCAAACTCCTTGCTTATATCTATCAGCGTTGTAATCGACTGCTGGTCGTCATTCAGAGCTTCTCGGCACTCCTGTGTACAAAGATTAGCCTGGTATGCCTCATTGTTATAGCATGTAATCACGTCACTCCAGTCATACTCCCCGCTGATATTTACCAGCGTTGTAGTTGAGTGCTGATCGTCGTCAGACGTTAAACTTCTAGGTGTCCACGAGGACCACGAATCAATAGAAACTGTATCCAAGGACTTTACTTTAATACCACATTGACACTTACAGACAAGTATTTTGTCTCTTTCGAACATAGATGTAAGAGGATTTACAATGAATCCAAAATTTCCTCTTTGTAGTAAAGCAGAAAAAAGTTTATGATAAATGCGTTCTCTGTCATAGAGGCCATGATCATTGCAAACTTCAAAAAATAATTTCCAAAAGTAGTCTTGGCTACCCCGAGGTTTCTTACTGGCAACGACTTCACTGTAAAACCCGTCCGGTATAGCCCCAATACTCCAAACTTCATCTATTATCTCTTTTATGTCTATGCTTTCTTTACACTGGCATAACGCACACTTTGTACATCTAACACCTTTCCTTTTGTTCATTTCAAATACTTCATTTATTTTTTTAACAACGTCAGGTACATACTTTTCTATTAATTTCAAAAACGTCGTCATGTCGTGCATATCTCGTCCTTTTGCCCTACATAATAAATGTCGAACTTGGTCCTTCCTGGATAAATCATCTCTTATCATGCGGCATTCATCCTCGGTAATACACCCTGCACCTATCATTTGCTCAGGAAGGTAACTCGAATTAAACTCAAGTTGATCAACAAGAGGACCAACATTAGCCTGCAGTGCTTGTGCCATACATTCTCTTTCATCGTCCTTTGATAGATATATCCCTGAAATATATGCATGTAAAGCTATAATGTAAGGAACACAGCATATTTTGACGTTGTGTGTGTGTGTGTGTGTGTGTGTGTGTGTGTGTGTGTGTGTGTGTGTGTGTGTGTGTGTGTGTGTGATAACTCCGGCTTTCTCCACCATCCAAGGTTACAAACCAGATAGATAGATGGAAAGATAGATCAGCAGGCTGATAGGCAGACAGTCAACGAGCCAGCCAATAAGAGAGAGAGAGAGAGAGAGAGAGAGAGAGAGAGAGTCAGTGTATGAGAAAGTTTATAGCTGACCTGGTTTTTGTATTACTAGCTTTCTTGGTGTTTCAAACTGTACGTCTTGAACGTATCCATCTCTGTGGAAGCTTTTCTGCGTTAAGTTGTTGTGGTTTGTATTAATGTCATCTGGTAGATTTTCTTCTGCGGACTTGGATGCAGATACCCGTGCCAACTTCTTGATAAGCTGTGCGTTCTCTGTATCGCCAACAACAGGACAGAAATCTTCGGACTCATAAACAGATATCTTTATTCCATCAGGAAATCTTTTAGCCGTATCGTCTGCTTTAGTGTTATGTTCTGTCATTTCAGAGTTATTAACACTGTTCCTAACTTCCCCAGATTTATACCCAACGTCGAGTTCAACGATACAGTCACAAGATACTTGACATGATGTCTTTATTTCCCCACACTGTTTATGTTTTTCTATAGTTTCGCGTTTGTTTTCATTCGTCGTTTTATCACCACATATATGCAAGCTCGTGTCGAAAATGTTTGGTACTTGGGTTTTTAAAACATTAATGAGTTCATCTTTAATTATCTTTCTCAAAGTGGATTCGAAATCACAGGTTGATAATCCATTCAAACATGCCTGAAACAATTTCATATAACAAAGTCAATAGTATTCCTTATTTTCTGTGTTTCATATTTCAAAGTCGTTGACATACAATGAATGTGAAAATACAGAACACAAAATCTAACATAAATCTTTTCGGCAGCACCAGATCTGGGAAAATACTATAATAATTTACTCGTATTATACTGTATACACATGTACAAAGGTATAATTATAAATGGTGTGTGTTTGCGATCAAGAGCGAGTTGGCGTTGTGAATTTCTTAAGTTTTAACAAATGGATTTTACATCTTTATTTGAACAAATAACATGTCGTAGCAAAGAGCGATATACAAAAATGTCTTCGGAAATAAAACAACATTACAAAATACCTAATTGATAGCTATAAAGCTAAAATTTTTATGTATTTCTGTATTAAGAGTAGCATCGGGACCTAGAGTGAAGATGGCTAGCTGTAAAAGTGCTTTAAACCCCACGGTGGTTTACTCTACTGACCGTTCTAAGGCGGTGGTCCCGGTGTTAGTCTTACTCTTGGGTGCTTTGTGGTTTATTCTGCGAGGCGATTTGTTGTATGTCTTACCTTTTGCCATTTTGTTGTTTTGTTTTTAAGTCATTTTAGCATTGCGATTACCTCGCTTGGGGAAGAGAGAGCTAATCTTAATGCTTTTCGTACGTTTGATCGATTTGTGCTTGTTTGGATTTGTCGTTTCCTCTTCCTCTTGATGTCTGGGAAGCTGCGGTTTGTGATTGTGGCACTCCCTGGACTTTTCTCTTACCTTTTGTGTAGTGATCATGATATATAAGCAGTAGTTTTGTAAATACAAAAAACAAATCTCTTGTGTTTCTCTTACAAAGCCGATCAAAGTGAGTTGTTGCAATGCAGGACAATCTCATTCAAATATATAGAAAATTTTCACCCCCAAAAACTGACAATTTTCAGTTATAAAAAAATCTGATATTTTTCATATATCCGCTCAAAAACATAGATTGTTGGAATTCGTCAGAACCGCCTCGCCGGGGCGGTTCTAACGAGTACCTACAATCTATGTTTTTGAACAGAAATAAGAAACATAATGTAAACCCTGTAAACCCCAGTTTTACTATATAAACGAGGGGGTTGAGGGGGTCAAAATAATATAGGTATGTTTTCGTGATGTGTTTATTGACTGTTACCATAAATTATTAGAATATTGTTTGTCATTGACAGATGAGCTCTAGTGTGAGAGTCAGTCTTCCTTGTTGTCTACAGTGCACAGATGTCCGATCCAATAGCTTTCATTAACCTTCGTTCTTTAAGTTAGGGTCGGTATAACACAAAGAGACTTTACACAAGAATATGAATGAAGCTACCCAGGAATAGCGCAGCGGGAAGCATACCCTTCCCGAGGCACTGAAAGAAGAAGAGATTGGGAATAATCAAAAAGGCGTGTTCTGTTAAGCAAAAGTTTTCTGTAATAGAGGATCTTAAGAATTTGTGACGTTTCCAGTCATCGTGATGACATTTTATACTTTTAACTATGGGCGTTTTGTTTATTCCCGTAATATTTGCTACATTTGCAAGAAAAGTTGTACACAGTAACCGCTACCGTGCAGTTTGTGTTACACTTTAGCTCGGATACCGTTCAGTCTGTGTTGGGGTTGTTATTCTGTATGATTTGGTTCTGGTGTTTTTCGTTGTTTGTGGAAGCCCTATGACTACTCGCTGAAGGATTTTTGTTGCTGTTGTTGTTTTTCATGTTTGCTATCTTATTATTGGTTTTGGTGGGTCTTGTCTTGCATTGTGATCACTTCTGGAGGAGGCAGCTGGTCAATTTGTTTTTAATTGTTAGTAATGTGTGCTGTCCTTACTGCATTGCAGTTGGCTCTGTCTTGATCCTGCATGTGGCTTATCATCTCTAGGGTCTTGTTTGAATCTGACTTATCTTTGAAAATGCTCATGTATATGTTAGAGGGCGTAAGCAGTGTTATAAACTTCATTACTGCTTATGAAGAGACTCTATAAAACCGAGACTCCCATTTTCTATCTGTAATATGTTCTTTGTTTTCAAAGGTAATCTTTCTTACTTTTTATACCCGAATATCATGTAAGCTTTTTGGCCATCTTAGTACACGATATGTTTCTCTAGAACCAAACCGCTAATAGGTTGACTCACTGAAGGGCCCATGTGTGTCGACAATCTCTATGACTGTTGGAAGGTCTTGGTTAGATATGTCAACACACACAGTTCGGCGTTGTCCTTAAACGGTTTGGGCTCATAAGACGACAGGTTATATTCTATTCTTTGTTCATGGCTTTGAATCACCGGAACAATGGCTTCTTTGAGATAAGCCCGTTTGATAAGATGGTTATACGCCATCTTTGCTCTTCATACGAATGTAACTGAATATGTTACGTAGTTTCTCAATACGAATATTTACAAAATCGTGATGCTTATTATTTTGATACTGTTATTTTCCCTTTTCTAAATGGTAATATTCCTTGATCTGCTTCCTTTGGAGTACACAAAACTTATTTCTTCTTTTGAAATCGATTTAAACGCCGCGGTTCTAAGACACTGATTCTAGTTTTGTTCGTTCTGAAAGGGCTTTGTGGCCACTCGCATCGGGTAATTTTTTTGTGCTTTGTCCTGTCAATTGTCTTATAATTGTGTTTGATAGATCCTGTTAAACACTGTGATCACCCTATTTGGAAATGGAAACTTGTTGCTGCGACGTTCGTTACTATTTACCAGTTGTATCTTCTCGTCATCACGAAAACATGCCTTTATAATATTGACCCCCTTAAACCCCACTTTTATATAGTAAAACTGGGGTTCACAGGGGTATACATTATTTTTCTTATTTCTGCTCAAAAACATACATTGTGGTACTCGTTAGAACCGCCTCACCAAGGCGGTTCTAACGAGTATCCACAATCTATGTTTTGAGCAGAAATATGAAATAAAATCAAAATTTTTATCTGAAAAATTTTCATTTTTTAGTGGTAAAATTTTCAGTATATTTGAATAGGCTTGTTTTCGTAATGGTGTAAATGATTGTAACAATCGGAATGGAGTCCTGACTTCTAAATTCCTAACACAAGGCTAACGGTATTATAACATTCGTAAAGTCGTTTAAAAGTTTTATTGCCGACACTCTGAACTGACTGATGAATATATAGTTTGCTTGAAAAAGCTTCCTCAGCAAGGAATATCGGGACCAGAGTTTAATGCTGGCTTTGTTTATTGATGGGTAATCCTATTGTTAGAACAATTAAACATTATTACCCTTTATAAAAAGGATAGAACATAGCATGGATATAATGGGAAAGATTGCATGCTGAATTTTTATTCCAATCACGGTTGATAGTTATGCCTTCAACTTAAATTTCACGGATCTCAGATCCTATGACGGTGCCGATTTAAACGTTCGATTAGAGGGATGGTCTGATGATATGTCTTTGTTCTGGTCCTCCGTGACTAAACTAGTGGTTTTATTAAGCTCTCTTTATATAAGTGTCTGAGATACATTACGAAAACACGCCTATTCAAATATATTGAAAATTTCACTACCAAAATCTGGTATTTTTTCAGATAAAAATTCTGATATTTTTCTCATTCCTGCTCAACACATAGATTGTGGGTACTCGTTAGAACCGCCTCGCCGAGGCGGTTCTAACGAATATCCACAATCTATATTTTTGAGCAGAAATCTGAAAAATAATGTATACCCCTGTAAACCCCAGTTTTACTATATAAAAGTGGGGTTTAAGGGGGTCAAAATTTTATAGGTATGTTTTCGTGATGTTTGCCGTGAGAACTCATCCTTGAAAAACAATGTTTGATATGACTTTCATGTTGTTGTATTTTTTTTTTTTTTTTTTTTTTGGCTTCTGTGTGATGTTTTACTGATTGATTTTGGGCGCTCTATATGAGCCGGAAAATAAGGTTCATCATTTTTCACCATTACGAAAACACACCTATGCAAATATGTAGAAAATTTCACCTCCAAAAACAGGAAAAATTCAGATAAAAACCTCTGATATTTTTCATATAGCTGCTAAAAACATAGATTGTGGGTACTCGTTAGAACCGCCTCGCCGCTTTTTGAGCTGAAAATAAGAAAAATAATGTTTACCCCTGTAAACCCCAGTTTTACTGTATAAAAGTGGGGTTTAAGGGGGTCGAAATTGTATAGGCGTGTTTTCGTGATGCAATATTTGAACCTGGAAAATCTAATCGGTTTTAAAAACGTCAAAAAGATTGCCTTTGGAAAAAAAGAACACATTACAGATTAGAAAATGTGAGTCTCAGTTTTATTGAGACTCTTCAACTTTAGTTTCACTTAACACCACCTTCTCCCCACATCCGCACACACACACACACGCCTACCTGTCACCAACTGCTGACCATTCTAAGGGGGGGTATTCTTTTGCTATTCGTTCTTTGTGGGGCCAAGTGTCTGCTCGCCGCGGGGACTGTTTTGTTTTATGTTCTGTTTAATGTCTTAAAGTTGTGTTTAATTTTAGTGCCTGTCGTACGTTTGTTCGATTTGCGCTTGTTTGGTTTTGTCTGTTTCCTCTTCTCTTGGTGTCTAGAAAGGGCTGCGGTTTGCTAATGTGGCATTTCCTGTACTTTTCTCTTACCCTTTTTTATGTCGGGAAATGAATTCGCCTCGTTGGCAAAGTGGCAGCGGTTTGCTTTGCTTTCTAGTATTCTGTTGCGTGCGTGCTATCTGTCATGGTTTGCTATTTCTCTTGATGCCATTGGTTGGTTATAATATTACTGAAGTTACCAAGGCGGGCGACAATCACGAAGCATAGCTTTCCCTAGACACCGACAGATGAGGAAAAACTATCACAAAACATAACAGCCCAGTTTCAATAACCGACATAAGCATACGTGTATCAACGTCGATTCAATGTTGTTAAGTTGTATCGACGTTGATACGACGTTGTTTTAACGTCGTGTTCTGGGAGAATTATACCACAAGTACTATCTGCTCTTTGATTGTAGCAGTCCTTGGACATCTTCATTACTATTTTGTATCAGTTGTGTCCATTCAACACCATTATTAAATTCATGAATCATGGCCTGTTATCGTGCCATGTTTTTGTGTTGTTGTTCCGAAAATAAATATTTTACGCCATTTATGAACCGCTAGGTCCTAAAACGTACCTTCGACATGTGCGCCTAATCATTACAAAAACACGTCCATTCAATATAATGGCACTTTTCATTGCTGCAAAAACGAAACGTTTCAGATGAAAAAATGTGATATTTTTGTTATTTTTGCTCAAAACAGAGATTGTGGATACTCGTTAGAATCGCCTAATCGAGGCGGTTCTAGCTGGTACCCACAATCTATGTTTTATAGCAGAAGTAAGAAAAATAATGTATACCCGTGTGAACCCCTTTTATCTATATAAAAGTGGGATTTGAAAGGGTCAAAATTATATAGACATGTTTCCGTGATGGTAGACTCAAATCAGCCTGTGTATCCGCGCAGTCTGATTAGAGTCTTCGTTGTCCGTATGAAGAAAGTTTGCCTCCTCGGCTATCTAAATGCGACCAGAGAAAATTCTGATCAGACTGTGCGAATGCACAGGCTCATCTAAATCTTTGCTGGGCGCACATGTCTGAAGGTACGTTTTCTGACGTTACGGCTACTACAGTGAAGGTATCTCTTAACTTGCTTTAACCTTTGTCCTGCTGGAGAAATTAAGATGCCATGCCTACTTCTAATATTCAGCCAATTAGATTACTTGATTCTGGATTTTGATACATATTCATATACTTAATGACAAACAGTGCAGATCTATATCAGTTGGTAAGCCAACTGATTTGGATCTACACTGTTTGCAAAGGCAGGGTATATCTGGATGCAGCAGGAAAAGGGTTAATATAATGAAATATTTTTTCTGACGGACCTACCTTGCTGCAAGTGCTTTTGCCCGTTTTATCCCCGGACTTGGAAGATGTAGTTATGATACCAGCACTTGACAGGTATTCATCTTCACGACATACAAATGTGTTAGCTTCAAATTTAAGAGGTGGAAAGGCGCTTTTCGGCTTCCAGTGCAGTCTTCCTTGGCTCATTTTCCAAAACCTATATGAAGAAAATATTAAAGAAACATTTTGGTAGAATTGCCTCCATTTTGTCCCAGGGAGATTTTTTCTTTTATCATTTTTGTCTTCTTGCAAACCTAGTCCCTTCTGAAAGCGGCTGTACTCTAAAAGGAAACACAAATTGCTGCTAGTGGGAGAAGATTATTTCCTTTTAGAGCAGAATCCTTTTCAGAAAGGAGCTAAACAATTTTGACAGTTATCTCTTTTGAAATATTATGTTCAGAGTCTTATTTCTGCTCAAAAGCATAGATTGTGGGTACTCGTTAGAACCGCCTCGGTGAGGCGGTTCTAATGAATAGCACAATCTAAGTTTCGAGCTGAAATATGAAAAAAATTCAGATGTTTTATCTGAAAACTTTCAGTTTTGGTGGTGAAATTTTTCTGTACATTTGAATAGGCGTGTTTTCGTAATGATTCCCGAGGCACCAAAAGAAGGAGAGATGATGAACAAATAGTGATAAAATATACGCCACATATGAAATCATTGACTTATAAACAAAGAAGAACTGCAACAGAGGAACCGTCTTGGAGTGGTCAATAAAACCATAATTTGGCAGAAACACTATTTTAACCCTTAACCCCTGAGTTTCTGATGTGAACCAAAGATTTATCTTTGGATTTTGACATCTTCATTCTTGCAAATAGTCAAAAATCAAACTCTGAATGGCAAACAGTGCAGATCCTGATGAGATGGTTCATTACGAGCCTTGTCATTTTGATTTACAGTGTAAAGTGTCTGTTTTGGTTTACAGGACTGAAAAAGTTAAGCTACAGCAAGAGTGTTATTGAGAAAATTTCAAAGGGGACCAAGACATTGGTTACATTTCTCACAATGCCAAACCACAAGAAACTATAACAGATTAAGTTTCAAGTCGGTATGGTCTAACTCTAAGTACCAAAACCAAAACAGGTGTAACATGAAGTATACTTTTATATCTGGGATTGTATGTGCAATTTAAAAGACAAAGGTACAAGTGAGACCAGATACATTCTGACACTGTACATCTAGTTATGGAATTAAATAAAAGAAATACAATATTTTGACATTTTATTTCAAATACTTCCGCAAAAAAGCAACAAAAACAGATTTTATAGCCAGCTAAACTTGCTATTATTAGACTCTTTAATTGCACAACGGCGGTTCGGGCCTCAGACTCAATGACGGCCTCTTCGTAAGACTTTAACCAGTGGGCTGGGGCTTGACGATATGTCTTTGTCTTGGCCTGCCGTGGTTCAACTATTAGTTTTCATTTACTCTGGCATACAGTAGAATTAGCCAGGAGTACTCGTCTTTGTTTATTATAGTGATTAATTTGATTTTTATGTTTTCGCTTTGATGCATTGACTGAGTTGGGGGCCTTTATGCGAAACAAATTTTTATGTATTTCTGTATCAAGAGTAGCATCGGGACCCAGGGTGAAGTTAGCTAGCTGTAAAAGTGCTTTAAACCCCCCGGTGGTTTGCTCTACCCACCGTTCTGGGGCGGTGGTCCTGGTGTTGGTCTTACTCTTTGTTGCTTTGTGGTTTATTCTACGAGGCGATTTTTTGTATGTCTTTCTGTGTGTCATTTTGTTCTTGTGTTTTTCAGTCCTTTTAGTATTGCGATTACCTCGCTTGGGGAAGAGAGAGCTAATCTTAGTGCTTTTCGTACGTTTGTTCGGTTTGTGCTTGTTTAGATTGTCGGTTTCCTCTTCCTCTTGGGGTCTGGGAAGGGCTGCGGTTTGTGATTGTGGCACTCCCTGGACTTTTCTCTTACTTTTTTTTGCTGTTTTAAGGAGAATGGACACATCACGAAGAGACTCTGACTGCCGCCCTTTTCATAAGTAGAAGAAATATGCTACCCCAAGAAATTGTTTGAACTTACTGGTCCATCAAATCTTTTAACTTCCGCAACGCAGGTTTAAAGTTTCTGTTGCTGTTATTTTGTTGTTGTTTTTTTTAATTGTTTGTTTATTTCGTTTTTGTTTGTTCGTTTGTTTGTTTGTGTGTTTGTTTGTCCTGTCATATGCAATAAATGATGTTAGATTAGTTTTATGACTTAAACATCACGAGACTCAGTAAACCGTGAAATATATGGCATAGAATTCCATTGACGATCACAAAATACCACATGTTACTTGCTGCTGGCCAAACCAATAAAACTTTCATTTTACAAATAGGTCATGTAACAACTTTCTTTCCTTCTTTGATGCTTTACACCCTTGGAAAACATATATATATATATATTAAAGTTCCTAATGTCATTTGGATAGAAATTGTAAAATGCTTAAACATTAAAGAATACAATACACATCCTTGCATGCAAAATGAAATTGTATTATTTCTGACGCCTTTTCTTCCAGAACAAATATGTAATAAACAGGACTGTTAATAGTCTTTTTACTTTTATTAATTAATCAATTTATTTATTTATTTATTTATTATGACATTTGACTGAAAATAGCAATGTTAATAGTTTTGGCTATTGACAGCTGACTGTCAAAAATAATTTAACGTTGAGAGATAGCAGTGTTAACGTTTTTTTTTTGTTTTTTTGTTTTTGTTTTTGCTATAGCCACCCCGAATAAAATAATACATTACCTGGGACAGCTACGGTTTGTATCCTTGCCTGAACTTTAAATGCAAGTATTTTATTCTGTAAGTTAAACAATATGAAGAAAAATAATAACAGATCACAGTAGATATTTAACACCAGATATACTACTCGTAGATAAACAAATCATCAGACGACAAATTGATAATAGTTGTGTTTTGTTTTGTTTTTCAAGAAATTATGGTTTGGCATTTCAGACAATTTGCATGAAATGTCAAAGCCTTTTTTCAGGTAAATAAAATAAAGATCAATATCTACAATTAATTTGTCGTCTGATATTATTAAAGGTTAAAGTTCACTATGTTATTATCATGTGCGAACCACAAGACTCGTCAGCCTATATGCGAACAATGTATGTCATGGTCGATATGTACAACCACGCGGTCAATCAAGACATTCGCTGTATGTAAGTACATGTATCTTCTGTATACAGGCGCAATTTGCCCAGTCTAAGCATTGTCTTTGGGTTTCATCTGTAAACATCACTGCATTTTATCGAAAGCACGTGTCAGTTTGATCAAGGTAGCAGAATCAAGGATAAACTTTTACCACTCTCTGGGCTAATTCTGCAACCGACAACAGATGGTATTTGTCTTATTTTTTTCCCAGAAAACAGACTTTAACATTTCATGCAAATTCCGCAGGAGACCATTTGCATGAACTGCCAAAGCCTATTTTCTGGAAAACTATATTAAATTTAACGAATGTTGAGTTGTCCCCAAGCGTATGTAATGAAATAGTCAGTGATGCAACTCTGAGTTCTTCCAAGCTTAGTAATTGATGTAAGCAATTATAATCTTAGAAACAATACCAATTATTATTTACCTTTAAGGCTAGTTATGAAACATGAGCTTGAAAACCGCTTAATATGGCACATAAAAAAAAATAGCAGAAGGGGACACTTTGAAAAGTTTTTTTTTGTTTTTCTTTTCTTATTTTTCCCAGATGAAAGGGTTTGGCATTTCATGACAATTATCTCCTAAGTAGACAATTTGCGTGAAATGCCAAACCCTTCTTTTTGTGAATAAAAAAAATTTGTCAATAGTCCCACCTAGGCTGTTTGATCGTGCATAGTAAAATTGGCGAAAGCTTTAAGCATTATACAGGAAACATGCAAACGCCGGCTCTCAAACCTGCTTTCACAACCATTAAACCTAACGTTTTATAAATGGTACGTAGGCAAACAGCGCATGCCCAGATAAGACATTGTATAATGCGGCGACTCATCAGGATCTACATTGTTAGCTGAAAAAAACTCCAATTTCTGGTAACGTTATTGGATGGAAGAATCGATTCGGCTTAAAAGGGTTAAAGGGGTTTAGTTCATGGGTTAGATCGCAGACTCAAATCAACCCATTAATGCCTAGTGTTCTATAACTAGCAGAAAACTCAGATCCAGAGCGAATGGCACATATAGTGGTATCCGAACTGGGTCTGCTATATCCGCTTGAAGACAATGCCGATTTATGTTAAGATGATAAAATAAAACTACGAGTATAGGTTCTTGTCCCGATCTGCAGGACAGACTTTGTCCACTGAGCATGAACGGGTTGCATTACGAAAACACGCCTATTCAAATATATAGAAAATTTCACCTCCAAAAACCGAAATTTTTCAGGTAAAAAACTTTGATATTTATCATATGTCTGCTCAAAGCATAGATTGTGGGTACTCGTTAGAACCGCCTCGGCGAGGCGGTTCTAACGAATACCCACAATCTATGTTTTGAGCAAAAATATGAAAAATAATGTTTACCCTTGTAAACCCCAGTTTTACTATACAAAAGTGGGGTTTAAGGGGGTCAAAATTATATAGGCGTGTTTTCGTGATGGACTGGGAAAACTATGTACATAGCACTCGATGTAAATACGTTAAGATCCAATGATGTTGTCTACACCCCAGCTAGCATTCTACGTAAATCTACATCGGGCCGTCATCGGCCCGTCAGCTACCCTGACGGGCCGATGACGGCCCGATATAGATTTACGTAGAATGCTGACTGGGACACTCATTTGTAAATACGTGTATTATATCCTTTTTGTTTATTCACAATCACTCAATTCATATTTGATACACATGTGCATGTAAAATGCAAAGCATTGACTTTCGTGTCTAGACGATGAAGCTGCAAATATGTAATATCGGTTTACCTGTTTGGCGGTTACAATCTACCCCCTTGTAACAAATTGAGCAAACACTCCATTTATAAAATTTATTTCGACTGAAACTAAGTAAGATAGGTCAGGGAGATACTTCATATCCAAGTTTTGCACAGGTGCATTTAGATTTGTTTCTTTAAACCTACGTTACATCTGAATAGTGCTCTCGAGTGGGTTCACCCGCTCACCGCAGTACTGGGTAGTCCCGGAAAAAATTTGACATCCCGTTTTTTATCAATATACACAAATTGTAACTACGTCACACTTATTAATGATAAAACGTGATAATCAGTTTTACCTCTGCGGCCATTGTGTCAAGACGTGTTCACAGCTGGGTGCTATTTTTTCAACGCCGTTGTGAGGTAACGAGTATTCTCACCCGTTTGCCGTTTGTTTATTTTATTTATTTTGTTTACTGTTTATTTTGTTTTATTTCGAGTTTAATTTTTCGTTTTTTCTCCGGTACGAACTTACGTTTTTTTTTTTTCGTATTTTCGACCGGTTTTGTTCTGTTCGGGATTTTTAATTTATATTTATTTGTTTGTGTTTTGTTTTTGTTTTATTTTCTTAGCGTTATAATGTCTTCTCAACAGAATAAGAATTGTTCCAGAGGGCATGTAAAGGTTGTGGCAAAAGTATGTCCTCCTGGAACGATCATGTAACTTGCAGGTCTTGTAGGGGAGACTCTTGTTTCGTTTCCAACACATGCGATGTCTGCAAAGTTTGGTCTCATGAAACGAGGAAGAAACACTTAAAATTAGTTCTCAGACAAAGCCAAGACAGCTGCAGCAGCTAACAGGTCCAAGAGTGTCCCTCCTTCTCATTTTTCTGGGAATAAAGGACACTCTGATATTTCCCGATCGTATCGATCAATCAATACGTAGACGTAGGCGCAGCTGTTGACGGATCACACGAGATTTCTGACCACGAGATGTAGGAGAGAATCCCTCGTTCTCTTGGTCATTCTACTCACTAAGTAAGTCCTGTCAGGCGATCTTGTTCAACTCCCGAACTTACTACAGAGGTCGTGTCTAGTTCGGATTCACCTCTTGGACAAGGTGCGACTAGTGTTGTCTCGCTTCCTAGACAGTATAGGTTAGAGTCAACACTTAGTCATGTCAGTCAAAGGCAGCCTAGGTTGTCTCGAAGGAGCAGACACAGGTCTAGGTCTTCTAGTCTCTCCTTATCCTCATATTCGTGTGGTCGGTTCAGGTCTCTTAGACGCAGGCATAGATCTCGTCACAGGTCGAGATTTACTAGGTCTATGTCGCATAAGCTTAGTAGACGTCACAGATCTAGATCACCAAGACGCGCTACTGGATCTAGGCGAGGATCCTCGGTTAGACTCAGTGAAGGTATAGGCGACTCAGCGCTTTCCTTACTGTCCAAGTTAGTTGAACAGCAGAGTCGTGTCTAGGTCGTTCACCTCTTAAAGAACCTAACGAACCGGATGGATTCGTTAGCTTCAAAAGTAACTCGAACTCATCAGAGCATTGATGGTGCGGAATGGTCTGTGGAGTCTAAAGAGGATCAGGATCAAATTCCTGAACCAACAGATTCTATTCAAATTAATGTTGGTTCTAATCAGAAAATAGGGGCAGAATCTTATGATGATGGTCATGATGAGGATTTTCCGAAAGACTCTCTCACTTACACAGAAAAGGTAAGAGAAAAGTCCAGGGAGTGCCATAATCACAAACCGCAGCCCTTCCCAGACCCCAAGAGGAAGAGGAAACCGACAAATCTAAACAAGCACAAACCAAACAAACGTACGAAAAGCACTAAGATTAGCTCTCTCTTCCCCAAGCGAGGTAATCGCAATACTAAAAGGACTGAAAAACACAAGAACAAAATGACACACGGAAAGACATACAACAAATCGCCTCGTAGAATAAACCACAAAGCAACAAAGAGTAAGACCAACACCGGGACCACCGCCTTAGAACGGTCGGTAGAGCAAACCACCGGGGAGGGGGGGGGTTTAAAGCACTTTTACAGCTAGCCAACTTCACCCTGGGTCCCGATGCTACTCTGAATATAGAAATACATAAAAATTCAGTTCGCATAAAGGCTCCCAAATCAGTCAATGCATCAAAGCGAAAACATAAAAATCAAATTAATCACTATAATAAACAAAGACGAGTATTCTACTGTATGCCAGAGTAAATGAAAACCAATAGTTGAACCACGGCGGGCCAAGCCAAAGACATATCGTCAAGCCCCAACCCACTGGTTAAAGTTTTACGAAGAGAACGTCATTGAGTCTGAGGCCCGAACCGCCGTCGTGCAATTAAAGAGTGACGCATAGCCATCAACAATGATTGGGTTGACAACTAGGCATGCAGTCTGCCGCATAATATCCAGGCTATAGCCAATTCTTTTATAACGATTAATAAGTTTTCTGGATTGCTCCGAAAAGTTAGATTTACCTACAATTTTTCTAAATCTGTACCCTAAGTCACCGTAAAATTCTGGTTCCGATATACCTTGTTGCAGAAGTGTTTTCAGACTGACGCTATATTTTTCTAACAAGGCACCGTGTCTGCGATAAAATTTCGAAAACGCCTTACGAAGTTTAAAATAACGATAGCCCTGCCTAAGAAGTTTGGCAGTAAGGGCTTTATTACGGTAGTTAAAGTCATTAAGATTTGAAGATGCTCTCGCGAATCTTATAAGTTGAGATAAGTATACCCTATATGAGGTACGCCGGGGGACATCGCCATCCAGAAATGGGAAATTGACTATATCAAAATCAAAATCGTCCCTTTTATCATAAATTTTGATGGAAACTGTCCATTAGATATACATAGATTCAAATCCAGAAGCAATGGTCAAGCTTCGTGCAAGACTTGGGGCAGAAGTCTGTCCAACTCCTCAATCCAAAAGCAAGCCCAGCTCTGCTTTGGACTTTTTCAAAGATCAGGCAAAGGAAGTAGACGTTTCTCTAGCATTACCGCAGTCGAATAGTGTTTCGGTTTCTCTTATTGCCATGAACAAACGTTTGAGAGGTGATGAAGAGATTCCTATGTCACCCCTTCCTAGTTATTCTAAGGCATTAAAAGCTAGCACTTTTGTTCAGTTTACTGCCAAGCCTACGATTTTCAAGCCTTCTTCTTATGAGCCTTTGAAACCTGTGATTAACTTGGATCCTCCTTCAGTTAATCAAGGCCTTATAAATGTCTGCAAATAGGGTTCTTCTGTACCCTCCTCCCACTCATTACAGTTCAGTACATTGAAAGGATGGAAAAGTTAGCCAGAATGGGCATTCAAGTGGTTTCCCACTCTGAAATGTTTTATGTTGTACATTAAAAACGATTCAACAAGACAATTTATCCAAAGAGGATATGTTGGAAGTTTCTCGTTATTTACAAGCAGTTGCCACGTCGCAGTATCATTTAGTTGAAATTTTGACAAGGCTGGCTTCCGTCCTTCATTAGCTCGAAGGAGTGCCTATTTAGCCGTTTCAGATTTAGCTACTGACACCAGACAATCCTTACGAGTACAACCAATTGAATCTCCTACTGTTTTGGGGGACAGGTTTTCAGAAGTTGTGAAACAGTATAAAGATAGCCTAACGCATAATTCCTTACAGCAGGTTGTCACTGGGACTAATAAAACTCTGTCCTTCATTTAAGAAAAAAACCTCCTAAGCCTACAGAAACTACAAATAAGCCTAATAGCAATTTGTCTGTTACTGTCGGCTCTAACTCGTCTAGATCTAATAGCTTTTCTCAGGGCAAACAGTCTAATAGAGGTCAGAAGAGGCCTTCTGGGAATCAAACCATATATAGACCTGTAAGAAAAAGAAGGGGTCTAATAAACGTCAACAAGAGCTCCGCGAAGCGGGGCATTATACGCCCGTGCCAAATAATAAGATGTAGCACATAAACTGGCTCCTGTATAATTCAGTGCTCCGGATATCAACTGTAAGTGGAATTACAAAAAAAAATAAAAAAAAATTTCATTGGGGCATGGCTCTGTTGATATTTGGTGAACTGTAACCTAAGGGTCAAAGCTGGTCCAGAAGTTAATGGAGAAGTGACTTCTCCCTCCTGGGAAAATAGGGAGAAGTTTACTGCATCAAGGGAGAAGTGCTTTAGGACGGAGGACACACTACAGAAGCATAGCTATATTATAAGCTCAAATAAGCCTTGGGCTGATTTGTTTTTCCTTTACTTCAATATCAGACCAAACAATAGCAAAACAATAATAAACAACCAAAACGACAAAAAAATAAAAAAAATGCTGCAAGAATTTTTTTGTAAACCTTTAACTTGTTTTATACTGATTTTATTTTTGTTCTTGAAGGGAGCCAACTCAGAAAAGTATTAAAAAAAAGTAAGATCCAAAAAGAATTAAATTTCTAAGTTTTGCTATTAGTCAAGCTTCTTAATTCTGTATCATTTAATAAATGTATTTATAAAGATTTAATAATGGTAACATTTCCTTGCAAATCTAATAAAAGAAGATGTTAAAAAGATAAATAATTTGCCCATATGGCCATAACTTTAGTTATTTGCAAAAAATATACCTATTATAAAATAAAATTTGCACACTATTATCTCTAAACAATATGCTGCGAAAAGTTTACAAAAACTTTCATAGGGGCATACCTCTGCAAATATTTGGTATACTGTAACCTCGAAATAATATGCGCTGCTCCACATCATCGTGTAACTATTTGTGAAGGTCGGATTAAACTGTAGGAGGATTTAGCCGGAAACGATAAATTAATAGAAATTTTCAAAGGGTTTAACTCTGCTAATATTTGGTGGACTATAACCTTGAAACAATATGCGCTGCTCCACATCATGGTCTAACTACAAAATCAAGTTTCAGCTTGATCGGAAGTAAACTGTAGGAGGAGTTAGCCGGAAACGAAAAGTTTACAGAAATTTTCAAAGGGGCATAACTGCCAATATTTAGTGCATTGTAACCCCAAAATAATATGCGCTGCGCCCCATCATCGTGTAACTATTTATGAAGTTTCAGCTTGATCGGCTGTAAAATGTAGGAGGATTTAGCCAGAAACGAAAAATTAATAGAAATGTTCAAAAGGGTATAACTCTGCTAATATTTGGTGGACTGTAACCTTGAAATAATATGTGCTGCTCCACATCATGGCCTAACTACAAATCAAGTTTCAGATTGATCGGATGTAAACTGTAGAAAAGGTTAGCAGGAAACGAAACGTTTACAGAAATTTTCAAAGGGGCATAACTCTGTTAATATTTGGTGGACTGTAACCTCGAAACAATATGCACTGCTCTACATCATGGTCTAACTATAAATGAAGTTTCAGCTTGATTGGCTGTAAAATGTAGGAGGAGTTAACCGAAAATTAAAAGTTCACTGAAATTTTCAAAGAACCATAACTCTGCAAACATTTGGTGGACTGTAATTCCGAAATAATATGCACAGCTCCACATAATGGTCTAACTATATACCAAGTTTCAGCTAAATCAGATGTTAACTGTAGGAGGAGTAAGCCGGAAACAAAAAAGTTAACGGACGGACGCCATACCCCGTAACAAAATAACGTCCCGTTTTTTCAAACGAACGTATATAAAGATTTGAGGTGCCCACTTCGGTTTCCAGGCCTCCTGTCAACTTGTAGGAAGTTCAAATTCTTACAAACAATAAGTACCAAGACCAAACTAGAAGGGGAGGCACTGATCAGAAATCGATACAATTATCCCACACCTCCCATCAGAGACATCAAAGGGAAAGAAACACAAACACGAAATAACTGGACCCTAATGGAAACATCACTAGCCGAAAGCCAAACGGACAGTTACTTTCCCACAAAGTGGCCAAATGGCTATCCAAAACAAAAAGATGTAAGCGACACACACATTCAAAAACGAACTATAACAAAAATAAATCATGACAGAAGAACCGCCTTGGAACGGTCAGTGAAAGGTATTTCACTGGTGGGGTAGGGGGTGGGGAGGGGGGTCTTAAATCGAATTTACGTGTCCACAATCCTCGACCTTACTTTTGCCGCGGTTTAGACACATAATTTGTGGACTGGAAAATTATAATTTAGATCTCTTGGACACTTTCTCTTGTCCGAAGTGGGTACCGTATACAAGTAAGTGTCCTACCTCATTTACTGTCAACTCTACGAAAGTGGTGTACCAAAATGCCTAAAGACCCAGCCAAATTACAGGTTTTGAGGTCAGGAGGAGCAACCTTGCTTCAAAATAGTGTCATAGAGGAAGTTAAGGAATGTCATCCCAGGAGAGGTTTCTTCAGTCGAATGTTTCTGGGGAAGAAACGATCGGGAGGTTAGAAGCTAGAAGTTAGAAGTTAGACCTCCCACATCTCATCATTTTGTTCTGTTTCTTCTTTTCAAAATTGAGACACTGGAATCAGTCAGGGACCCAGGGTGAAGTTAGTTATCTGTAAAAGTGCTTTAAACCCCCGGTGGTTTGCTCTACTGACCGTTTTAAGGCGGTGGTCCCGGTGCTAGTCTTACTCTTTGTTGCTTTGTGGTTTATTCTACGAGGCAATTTGTTGTATGATTTTCCGTGTGTCATTTTTTTTCTTGTGTTTTTCAGTCCTTTTAGTATTGCGATTACCTCGCTTGGGGAAGAGAGAGCTAATCTTAGTGCTTTTCGTTTGTTCGGTTTGTGCTTGTTTAGATTTGTCGGTTTCCTCTTCCTCTTGGGGTCTGGGAAGGGCTGCGGTTGGTGATTGTGGCACTCCCTGGATTTTTCTCATACCTTTTTTACAAGAGATCTCTTCAGTGGGAAATCAAGAAGAGGTGGTGCCATTTCTAAAAGAGTGGCCAATGGAGGGACGAGGAGTTTCTCCAATCAGTCTCTCTCTTACATCATCCTATTCCACACCTACACCTTTTTTTCTGATGCCATTCTAGAGGAATGCGGGGGGGGGGGGGGGGGGCACACATGGGCTCTCATGTGGCATCGGGTCTTTGGCCTTCTGTGTGGGAACAACATCATATCAATGTTCTGGAACTAAGAGCTGTGAAGTTAGCATTACAAGAATTTGCTCCTCAAGTTCAGAACCATGCAGTATTGCTAGCAACAGACAACACTACTTTAGTTGCCTATATAAACAAATAGCGTGGACGCATTCTCAAACACTTTGCAATCTGGCAATAGATGTTGCACAGTGTTGTGTACAAAACAAAGTGTACACCAGGGCCAGGTACCTCCCAGGAGATTGAATGCTCTGACAGACTTTTCAGGAAGAACAACATTGTTTAGACAGAATGGACGTTGAACCAACGTGTACTGTCTCAGTTATTCAGAATATGGTGTACGCCTCTTATAGACCTGTTTGCAACACGCCTGAACAAACGTTCATCTGTGTTTGTTTCAACAGTGCTGACTCCAGAGGCTCATGCAACAGCTGCTATGTCTCTTAGCTGGAGAGGGATGATGGCTTACGCTTCCCCTCCCTTTCCTTTGATTCTTCCATCTCTAAAGAAAACACAAATGGAAGAGTGTCTGGTGTGCTTCATAGTTCCAGTTTTGGAAGGTCAGTCATGGTTTCCAATGCCCATGTCACTTCTGATAGCCCCTCCAATACGCCTGCCTCTGGACCAGACGAATCTATTCATCAAAAAGACCTTCCACCAGCAAGCTCTATGATTATCGATGAAAATCTTGGCTGGGTGTATCGGACAAATGGTGGATTTTTTCAATCCTTCTGTAAATCAGTTTAGGGAGTTTCTTATTTCTATTCACGATAAGAATTTGACTTCGCAAATGAGTCAGTTTAGTCCGACGTGGTTCGCAGCTTTGAACTTGAGCGCCCTAGAACTAAGCCTCATTTTCCAAAATGGGATCTCACTTTGGTTTTTTCAGTTCTAGTAAGTCCTCCTTTTGAGCCACTTCAATTTTGTGACTTCAAAGAACTTACTCTCAAAACTGTGTTTTTGCTTGCCTTAGCTTCGGGTCGAAGGTGTAGTGAAATTTATGCCTTGTCCTATTCTAAAAAAACAAAACAAAAAGGTAAGAGAAAGGTCCAGGAAATGCCACAATCACAAACCGCAGCCTTTCCCAGACACCAAAAGGAAGAGGAAACGGACAAATCCAAACAAGCACAAATCGAACAAACGTGCGTTTGTTCGATTTGTGCTTGTTTGGATTTGTCGAGATTTTGAAAACTCATTATCTTTAGGCATGTTTCCAGGTTTTCTCGCAAACATTACGAAAACACGACTATTCAAATATATAGAAAATTTCACCTCCAAAAACTGAAAACTTTCATATTAAAAAACTCTGATATTTTTCATATTTTTGCTCAAAATATAGATTGTGGGTACGAGGCGGTTCTAACGAGTACCCATAATCTATGTTTTTGAGCAAAAATAAGAAAAATAATGTATACCCCTGTAAACCCCAGTTTTACTACATAAAAGTGGGGTTTAAGGGGGTCAAAATCATTTAGGCGTGTTTTCGTGATGGAACCAACTTCCCTCGGTTCTTAGTTCTTCCATCGTTCTTCCATCTTTGAAAGATGAAAATGTTGATGTTAAGTTATACCCAAATAGGGCCCTTAAAATCTATTTGGCAAGGGTTTTGCCAAGGAGGAAGACAAGAGAAAAACTGTTTATTGTTCACTTGGAATCTTCTGATAAGGAGATTTCATCAGATTCTATTTCAAGATGGATTTGTTCAGGCAATCAAGTTCTCCTATGAGTCTAACAATTTTGAGGTATCCGAGGTTAATGCTCGTGAAGTGCGAGGATGCATCTTCCTGGCATGGTATAATAAAGGTTCCTCTGGATGAAGTTATCAAAGATGGGTTTGGTCCTCTGAGAATTCATATATCGGATTCTTCTCAGAGATATTTCTATGACAATTAGAAGCCTAGCAGAACTTGGGTCTGTAGTGGTGGCACAACAGGTAGTTGTGCCTGGAACTTCGACCAGTAACTTATGATACATCACTTCTGCATATATTTTATATAAGGGAGATTTGTTAGGCCTGGTGTTTTTAATCCGAAGATTACTCCAAATTTGCAAATTATTAACCACAATGGGCGAATTTTTCGGCAGTGAGGTGTCTCGTCCCTGTTTATGGTCGAAGTAAAACGACTGTCACGGCTCTAACATTTGACCTTTAACGGTAAGATTTCAACTATTAATTGCAATCCTTAGCTGCCTAATTCCTTGCTGTTTGTCAGTAATTGTGTCTGCCATGAACTTTGAAATTAAGATATTACTAACTGTTTAGTAGTACATAAGAAATGGCATAGATAAGATGTTACTTGATAGGTTTATTAGTACAACTGAAATTGAGTCGGGTGACATGAACTGCCGCGTAGGGTCACTGCGAACCGTTGTGAGCTGATAACAGTGGCACCCCGAGGCAGGCTGGTCATGTAGATGTTCCTACTGGAGAATACTGCGGGCGGGTTCTTTCTTTGAATGTGGACCTCCTGAAATATATCATTACGAAAACATGCCTATTCAAATATATACTGAAAACTTTACCACCAAAAAATGAAAAATTTCAGACAAAAATTCCGATATTTTTCATATTTCTGCTCAAAACATAGATTGTGGGTACTCGTTAGAACCGCCTCATCGAGACGGTTCTAACGAGTACTCACAATCTATGTTTTGAGCAGAAATAAGAAAAATAATGTATACCCCTGTAAACCCCAGTTTTACTATATAAAAGTGGGGTTTAAAGGGGTCAAAATTATATAGGCATGTTTTCGTGATGAAATAAAAGTTTCAAATTTACACCGTTATTCTGCGTATATAATTAGCAAAGAATGTGCTAACAGGTATTATAGTGAGAGTAGGAAAAAATCGATGTGTCATTGTCGCGTGATAATCATAAGGAATGTCAAGGGTACGTTCTACAACGAAGGTCTCTTTTAAGTAAGTAAATGATGTAAGCACTAGAAGTAATCTTAGGCCAAAAACACTAAATACTATTTACATTTTTGGCAAGATATTTTCTTCTGAAACGTCATTCTTTCCATCCACCTTGAAAATAAGGGCCGTTTGGTGAGAAAATAAAAAAAAAATCAGTAAAGCTAAAAAAAAAAAATGATATATTTATCTCAAGAAAATAGGGTTTGACATTTCATGCTAAGGAGACAATTTACATGCAAAGTCAAAGCCCTATATTCCAGAAAAACTAAGAAATATCTTGAATTTGTCGTCTGCTAAATTAGCTCAGAGTGTGCTGAGAATTAATACAATGGGCCTAGGAAACGTTCACTTTGTTATATGTCACACAAGTATTAGCTTTCACAAATTTCTCGGTCTTCAATGTTTGCAAAGCGTTGTTCAGGCTTGTTTGTGAAAGCACTGGGGCAGCCCATGACCTTTCATGAAGTGCTTCTGGAGCTATATCAAATCCTAATATTGTTCACGCCCATTGGCGTAGTCAATAAGAACCACAATGATTGCCAAGGTTACGTCACGAAGAAGATCTAGATCAGCATACGCATCCGCGCTGTGTATCAAGAGCTTCAATCTTCGCAAGTGTCTTCTACAACCGGGGAACATTATTGAAGTCTAAGCTGGGTCCTTGTGTATCATCTGCAAAGTGATCCGGGCCATTGGCAATTCCTACACGATTGCATGTGCGCTGAGCGAAGACTTAGATCAGCGTTGGCTGATCAGATGCTTTGCTGTCCGTCTGAAGACACTTTTGATCCAGGCAGCAAGCTGAAAAACTTGCTGCCTGGGAACAAAAGTGGGGAATGAGTTTCCATCCTAAAAAATGCAACGTGCTGCGAGTCTCCTGAGCCAAATCACCTCGGCATTCCAATACAGGCTTATAGACACAGTCTTGGAAGAAGAGAAGACTACAAAGTACCTAGGTGTGGACCTGCAGTCTAACCTAGCATGGAACCAACACGTAAACTGAGTCAGCAAGAAGGCAAACAGTATGCTCGGTTTCCTGCGGCGTATCTTTCGACATGCCAGTGAGGAGACCAAGCCTCAGTCTAACATATTCATGGTGAGGTCAAACCTCGACTACCGCTGCACCATCTGGAGCCCTCATCATCAAGATCAGAACTACCAAGTCCAGATGGTTCAGCGTAAAGCGGCCCGATTTGTAGCTAACAGGTACAGAAACACTAGCAGTGTGACAGACATGTTGGATTACCTCGGATGGGAGACACATCCCAGTCAGCATTCTACGTAAATCTATATCGGGCCGTCATCGGCCCGTCAGGGTAGCTGACGGGCCGATGACGGCCCAATGTAGATTTACGTAGAATGCTAGCTGGGATGAAGCCCTGAGAACCAAACAGCAGCTGACTTTTTTTTACAAAATCGTCTACGATCTGACAGCAGTTCCATCATCCAGATACCTGAAACCTGCCAGTATGAAGACTAGAGCAGCCCAGTTATTCAAATACCTACAGTACCCGACATCTACCGACTGTTTCAAATCCAGTTGTTGTTTTTTTCCAGGATCATTTCTGTGTGGAACAGGCTGCCGCCCACAGCTGCTGAGGCTCCCTCTTCGGCATCCTTCAAGAGGGAGTTGGGGAGCCTAACCTTCTAATCGGGATTCACGCCGCCTCCCCACCCCCCACCCCCGCCACCCACCTCGGCCATGAACGTTAACCCTAATGATCAGTGTCAAGCTGTGTCATCGGGCAAGGTGCCAAGGTACCCCTAGGAAAAGTGGATTGGTCACACTCAGATGGACGAAAAGTGGTCGGGCCAAAACTTTCTTTTATTTCTTTCTTTTACTATCTTAGCATTCTTATTGATTATCCGACTCTTTTTTCTATTTGTTATTGTTTCTCTTTTGGATTCTGCCTAGCGCACCATTAAAGAATTGTCAAGTGTGACAGATAAATGCTCCTGATGTCGATGTAGATTCTTGGATATCCACAGAGTGCCTGCGAAGACTCTGACCAGTCTAAGCAATATACAGGCCGAAGCTTTACTGGGCGTACATGCAGTCTTGTCGGCAATGCTCTGCACCGCCTCATATATCAGTGTTTATGACGTCATTCAGCAGAACATCATGAAAACACAGTTATATAATTTTGACCCAATTAAACCCAACTTTTATACAGTAAAACTGGGGTTTACAGGGGTATACATTATTTTTCTTATTTCTGCTCATAACATAGATTGTGGGTACCCTTTAGAGCCGCCTCACCCAGGCGGTTCTAACGAGTACCCACAATTTATGTTTTGAGCAGAAATATGAAAAATATGCTTTTTATCTGATCTTTTTTTTTTAGTTTTTGGAGGTGAAATTTTCTATATATGTGTTTTCGAAATGATCACATTTAGCCGCAATTGAGTAACAATAAGCTGAATCTGTATCAAGGCTTTAGGGCAAAGTTTGGCGCCAGAAAAAAAAGAGCTTTAAGCCCCCCCCTCCCCCACGCCCCCACCCCCATCCTACCCCCCACTCACCTTCACCTTTCATCAGCTGTGATATTCCAAGGCCATATCTATTGCAGTTTCTCTTCGTTTATGCGTTCTGTATTCGATGAAGTGCCGTTTTTTGTTTTTTGGTTGTTGTTTTTTTTTTGTTTGTTTTTTGTTCTTTTTGTAATTCGTTTTCTTTCATTCACCCTTATTAAGTGCATCTTGGGAGTCGATTCCGTGATTGCCCATTATACTGAGTGGACTCTTCCATCTTGGAACTTAGTCTAAGAAAGTTGTTTTGTTTTACTATACTGGGTTTTCCCTGTAGTTCAATGGCACACAGTGGAGCTAGGATCAGTCGCCGCGTTCAGTGGCGTCTTGTCTGTGTTTACACTATTTGCCACTTTGCGAGATACTTGCAATGGATAAAGGGGAATGTATACACTTGATACATTACTAAGTGTTTCCATTCCATTTAATCCATTGCAAGTGGCTCACAAAGTGGCAAACATGTCCAGGAGTTTTCACAAGGTGACTTTTGAGACGTCCTGTTTCATCACGAGAACACGCCTATATAATTTTGAACTCCGTAAACCCCACTTTTATATAGTAAAACTGGGGTTTACAGGGGTATACATTATTTTTCTTATTTTTGCTCAAAAACATAGATTGTTGCTACTCGTTAGTACCGCCTCACCGAAGCGGTTCTATCGAGTACCCACAATCTATGTTTTGAGCAGAAATATGAAAAATATCAGAGTTTTTTATCTGAAAATTTTCAGTTTTTGGAGGTGAAATTTTCTATATATTTGAATAGGCGTGTTTTCGTAATATGCTTTCCTATACACAATTCCTCTTCATCAGAGCGGTCTGCAGTAAAAGCAAAGAATTTGCAACCAAAAGGGAGCAAGTTATTTCCTTTTAGACTAGACCCGCTTTTACAGAAGTAGGTCGGGTTGTGTGTGTGTGTGTGTGTGTGTGTGTGTGTGTGTGTGTGTGTGTGTGTGTGTGTGTGTGTGTGTGTGTGTGTTTGAGAGGGGGGTAGTTTTGACAGTAGTGTCGCCATTGAAAGTGTATAAAGGGTCGAAAATGGGTGGTCACGCATTAGAGCTGTAAGTTTTGTTATTATTTATATAAGTCTAATGCGTAACCACCCATTTTCGACCCTTCCCGTGGCGATTTCTCGACAATGTTGCATTGACAACCAAAATATTCATAGCACAAATAACCATACGTGTCTATCGTGTGTGCGTGATGATATTCTGAACTTCTACCAAAGCGTAAAATTAAGGGGAACAATTCAATCACAAATATCTGTTCCTAGTCACTTCAATTACCCTACTTGTCATTAGACCTCGCAAAACGAGAAGCGCCAAGCCCAGCAGGCACATCGTGTCAGTCTGAATATAGGGATCAAACATGGATTTTCATGCATTAACATTCGCCAGGTCCCGTGGGAGGAGTTGAAAACGAAGGCCGAAGGCCTCGGTTTTCAACACCTCCCAACGGACCTGGCGAATGTTAATGCATTGAAAAACCATGTTCGATCGCTATAACTGCATAAAAACTGAAAACATTTGCTACATTTCGCGTTATTTCTTGCACTATTTTGTTTCGCCTTTTCACCGATGTCGCGCGAACGCTATTTCCACGGACTATGCTCGTACTAGGACAGAGCAGTACAGTACACATTTCGTGACGACAGCATTTCTGTGGCCTCGGTATGAGCATATTGAAAGTTGCGTAGCCGTGCATTTACAGCGCGTGAATTGCCTTGTTCATACACGGTTTTTAGCCCGGTTAATGCACGGCTGTTAATAACGTGCCACACTGCTTTAAATGCAATAATGTCAGTTTCTACTATAATTATCCTAAAACTTCTGACAGTTATAGAATCTAAACTGAATGGCTCTTGAAAGCAATGAACACATTAACATAAAGTGCAGTACAGCTGAAGTGTCGAGTTTTCTGAGCCATACTACAGTCAAACCTCGATAGCTCGAACACCGATGGCTCGTTTACCATGGCTTAATCGAACTCCTTTTTGAGTCCCTACGAAATTCTTCCGACAGCTCAAGAAAACAAATATTTAGGGAATTTTTCCTATTTTATCATGAACATGTATGTTGTGTGTACTCATAAGAATCGCCTCATCGAATTTGTTCTATATATGGGTAATTCGAGCCACAATCATAGTTAGGAGACAACTAGGAATAATATATGGATGTATTTTCGATCTTCAATAAAATAATGGTATGTTGGATGTACTCATAACAATCGCCTCGATGAGGCGATTGTAATGAGTACACACAATATACCTTTTCATGATGTAATAAAAACACATTCCTAAAATAAACCTCAGTATTTGATTTCTTGAGCTGTCGGAAGAATTTCTAAGGGTCTCAAAAGGAGTTCGAATTAACCATGGTAAACGAGTCATAAGTGTTGGAGTTATTGAGGGTTTTATTTTATTCAGCCAAACCTAGACAAACTAACTTAGAACGTAAAAGGGGATATAGACGATACATAATCCCACATTCAATAAATACAGTCAACCTGACCTACCAACATCAGAAGAGACACGAACATACACACTACAGAACAAATTACATACGCACCACTACACAACAAGCACAGACCACAGAACAACAAAGAACCGTATTTACCCAAAGTATTCGGTCAGAAAGCAGTGTAGACCTCAACCAGTCGGGGTGTCTGATCGTGGTTTACACTGTTTGTAGGAGAAAAATTGAAGTTCAGGTTTTTAGGACAAGGAAGGCGACGAGTTTGATTACTTAGGGTTAAATACGAAGGACAAATATAAAAGAATAAAAAAAATGATTATGCGCATTGTCTCCTGAGGATTAATCCTTAAAACGCCAAGAAAACCTGCATCTGAAAATGTCGTCTGTTTATGTCGTATGCTGCATCTTCTTGCAAACGTTTCATATATACTTTTGCATATAGGCAAACAGTCTGGACCCAGATCAGACTGCTCCTAGAGGAGCAGCCTGATCTGGGTCCACACTGTTCGCAACAATGACTTTTAAAGTAAACGGCAGAAGACAAAGCAGACGACAATTGTTGTGATTGGCGCTGTAAGGGTTAAAATTTAACAAAATTGCTTCAATTCGATGTGCTCCTGCATGTTGCTTCTACGCCATACTGCTCTGACCCTGTCCAGATTAAAAACCAGACGAATCTGAAAATATAAGCAAACAAATATATACATACTGCAACTTTATTTAATGCAAAACGGTAGTGCTTTGGCAAGCAAATTGAAAGAAAAGCATTTCATTTGTCTTTTCAAGCCAAAATTAAACAAATATGTTCAGGGTTATTTACATGTCAATCTTTTTAGGATGTTTAAAAATGGTAAGAGAAAAGTCCAGGGAGTGCCACAATCACAAACCGCAGCCCTTCCGAGACCCCAAGAGGAAGAGGAAACCGACAAATCTAAACAAGCACAAACCGAACAAACGTACGAAAAGCACTAAGATTAGCTCACTCTTCCCCAAGCGAGGTAATCGCAATAAGTACTAAAAGGACTGAAAAACACAAGAGCAAAATGACACACGGAAAGACATACAACAAATCGCCTCGTAGAAGAAACCACAAAGCAACAAAGAGTAAGACTAACACCGGGACCACCGCCTTAGAACGATCGGTAGAGCAAACCACCCGGGGGTTTAAAGCACTTTTACAGCTAGCTAACTTCACCCTGGGTCCCGATGCTACTCTTAATACAGAAATACATAAAAATTCGGTTCGCATAAAGGCTCCCAACTAAGTCAATGCATCAAAGCGAAAACCTAAAAATCAAATTAATCACTTTATTAAACAAAGACGAGTTCTCATGGCTAATTCTACTGTATGCCAGAGTAAATGAAAACCAATAGTTGAACCACGGCGGGCTAAGTATAACCCTATTTTTACGTGAAATATTTGTTGCGTCACTTCCTGTTGTTGCTATAGATGCTGACGTCATTATTCAATACGTCCTCTGAAGATCCACATTGTTAGTAGTGAAACGCGTAAAGACAAGGTTATCTTTTATCCATTATTTGTGGCTATATTTTCCTGTATTGTGGACTTCACTTTAGGATATATATATATATATATATATATATATATATATATATATATATATATATATATATATATATATATATATATATTACTAGGCTGAGGTAGGTTTGAACCCACGCCGGTGACGAGTCAGGAGACATAAGCACTGCACCACTACGCTGGTTTAAAAACAAGTTGCACGGAACGGTATTATGCTTGATTTCTCTGAATAATACGTCGGATAGGGTTAAGTTTTGTGCGCTTAAAAATTGCCCATTTGGATTCAGTGTTTCGGTTTCGTGTCAGCTGAATTATTAGACCCGGTTTCGGTTTCGGGTTAACCGACATAAGGTAAATGATGCATTGTGGATCACCAATGGAAACACTTCCGTGTCTCTTTTCAACTTTGTGATTGTCTTTCCTCATTGCATATACAGAAATACATAAAAATTCGGTTCGCATAAAGGCTCCCAACTAAGTCAATGCATCAAAGCGAAAACCTAAAAATCAAATTAATCACTTTATTAAACAAAGACGAGTTCTCATGGCTAATTCTACTGTATGCCAGAGTAAATGAAAACCAATAGTTGAACCACGGCGGGCTAAGTATAACCCTATTTTTACGTGAAATATTTGTTGCGTCACTTCCTGTTGTTGCTATAGATGCTGACGTCATTATTCAATACGTCCTCTGAAGATCCACATTGTTAGTAGTGAAACGCGTAAAGACAAGGTTATCTTTTATCCATTATTTGTGGCTATATTTTCCTGTATTGTGGACTTCACTTTAGGATATATATATATATATATATATATATATATATATATATATATATATATATATATATATATATATATATATATATATATATATTATATATATATATATATTACTAGGCTGAGGTAGGTTTGAACCCACGCCGGTGACGAGTCAGGAGACATAAGCACTGCACCACTACGCTGGTTTAAAAACAAGTTGCACGGAACGGTATTATGCTTGATTTCTCTGAATAATACGTCGGATAGGGTTAAGTTTTGTGCGCTTAAAAATTGCCCATTTGGATTCAGTGTTTCGGTTCGTGTCAGCTGAATTATTAGACCCGGTTTCGGTTTCGGGTTAACCGACATAAGGTAAATGATGCATTGTGGATCACCAATGGAAACACTTCCGTGTCTCTTTTCAACTTTGTGATTGTCTTTCCTCATTGCATATACAACTATTGTATATAATGAGATACGTGTATTATCATGAGCAGTGCTGGAAATCGGCAGAGCCAGAACAGTTTCTCATGCTATTCGCCTTCCCTTCTTTTATGTTTAATCTAAGCACACATTGTATTCACATGATTTAGAAAAAACAAAAAGTAATATAAAATCGTAAACAACAAAGTTTCTACGTGAAAAAGACGATTTCACAGTGTTTGACCGAACACTGTATGCAGCTGAATGTCACTTGTGATTCTGTACAGCGCCAATCAGTCACTTGTTATAAACAAATGCGTTAAGTGCGTTGATACGGTATTTAAAATTTATGTTTGTATATTATAACAGAGGTGAGACTAAATAGATTAATAGAATAAAACTAAAATGGACGCTTTTGTACATGAAAGTATTATTATCAAGGAGTCTTGCAATCGAATTGATTTAATGTCATATATGGAGCATTACAAGAGCAGGACCATAAATGTTCGATGGTTGGATGGGTGGTATTCGCAGTGCAATGCAAAGGCATTGATCATTCAAACATGATTAAGTGATAAACTGCTATCCTAATGGATTGTTAAAGGGGAACGCAACCTTAAAAGGCATTGTGCTTTAAAGTAAAGAACTTTACAAACGATGAATTTTGATACAAAGTTGATCAAAATCGATGGACAATTAAGTAAGTTATAGACAATTGAATACTTTAACACGGGTAGAATGGGCGCGGCCATTTTGAATATTAAATGAGGTTCATGAAAACTAGAATTCGTGTCATAAAGGTAGTTATTCTCATAAAGTTGGTTTATTTTGGGGAAATGATTTCTTCTCACTAGAATTAATACTATATGAAAAAATCTGTAGGAAAATTATTCTTAAAAACCCTTTATGATCTGGTTTTGAATATTTAATGGGCTGTGTGACGTCATAAAGCCTAAAATATGGCGGCATCCGTGACAGCCATTTTAAATATATTCAAACCACCATAACTTCCTTATTTCTAGGCCGATTTTGAAAACTCTTGCATTAAAATAAATGGCTTGTTAAACACTTTACTCCAAGGTATACTTACAACTTAAATTGCGTTCCCCTTTAATTAAGCCACTACGTCAGAAAATGCACCTTCGGATATGTGTGCCTGCGAGGATACATGACAGCCTGCACATTCGCGCATTCTGATCGATATCTTTACTGGGTGCTTTTTGGATAGCAAAGGGTACAAAGTTTTTTCATGCGGGCAACGGAGATTGGTCAGACTTTACGAATTCGCAAGCTGAGTTGAGTTTTCGTTGTGTGTACATGCTAGAAGGTACGTTTTCTCACGTTGCGGCTCAACTACCGATGTATTAACAACCCATAAATCTTCTTAGTGTAACCCCGGTGGTATATAGATATGCGTGGACATTTGCGCATACTACCAAATGTTCTAGTCTCAACTCAACTGAGCATGACATTTTACTTGGTTATAAAAATAAAAATACCAAAACTTTATTTTTTTTTCATGCTCAGCATGAAAGAAACTTTCAAAATATTGTCAATATTTTAAAATTGATAATCAAAAAAAATCTTAAACTTAGCTGAGTTGAGCAAGAATAAATTTTTATAACCTAGGGGCTGGTCTTATGTTTTGTTTGTTTTATTACCTCGGGGCTGGTCTTCTGTCTGTGATGCCAGATTCGACTAGACCTTATTGTCAAAGCATCTTCAGAAGCTGTACCAACTGGGAATTGTCGACAGCCAGTATCTGCCGGGATATACTAACGGATATTTGTCGCAAGCTAGTATATACCAGCTGGGGATAAATCCCCTTAGCATACTCTTCCCCAAGCGAGGTAATCGCAATACTAAAAGGACTGAAAAACACAAGAACTAGGTGTCTATCGGGATAAGGCACTCTTCGGACAGACTGTATGAAAGACATGCATGTCCTAATATATAGTTTTATAAAGTGTAACATATCGTGCGCTACAACTGTTTCCATTCTGTCCTAAACAAGAACCTCTTTTCATGCCTTAAGTGTATACATTCGCGTATTTTGTACGTTTGTGTGTTATGTGACAATTACAGTTACCCGGTCCTTTTGCGCTGTCTCTTTCAGATCTTCGTCATTCAGCGATGCTCGGCCTTCTGGTGTACAAAAATTATTTTCGTGTGTCTTTCTGTTAATTACATCACTCCCGTCAAACTCCTTGTTCATATTTTTCAGCGTTGTATTCGACTTCTGGTCGTCATTCAGAGCTGCTCGGCACTCCTGTGTACAAAGATTAGCTTGGTATGCCTCTCTGTTATAGCATGTAATCACGTCACTCTGGTCATACTCCCCGCTGATATTTACCAGCGTTATAACTGAGTGCTGATCATCGTCAGAAGCTGAACTTCTGGGTGTCCACGAGGACCATGAATCAATAGAATCTGTATCCATGGACTTTACTTTTATACCACAATGACACTTACAGACAAGTATTTCTTCTCTTTCGAACATAGATATAAGAGGATTTACAATGAATCCAAAATTTCCTCTATGTTGTATAGCACAAAATAGTTTGTTATAAATGCGTTCTCTGTCACAGAGGGCATGATCATTGCAAACTTTAAAAAGTAATTTCCAAAAATAGTCTTGGCTACCCCGAGGTTTTTTACTGGCAACGACTTCACTGTATATCCCGTCCGGTATAGCCCCAATACTCCAAACTTCATCTATTATCTCTTTTATGTCTATGCTGTCTTTGCACTGGCATAAAGCACACTTTGTACACCTAACACCTTTCTTTTTGTTCATTTCAAAGACTTCATTTATCTTTTTAACAACGTCAGGTACTTCCTTCTCTATAAGTTTCAAAAACGTCGTTATGTCATGCATATCTCGTCCTTTTATCCTGCATAATAAATATCGAACTTGGTCCTTCCTGGAAAAGTCATCTCTTATCATACGGCATTCATCCTCGGTAATATGCCCTGCACCTATCATTTGCTCAGGAAGGTCACTCAAATTAAATTCAATTTGATCGACAAGAGGACCAATATTAGCCTGAAGCGCTTGTGCCAAACATTCTCTTTCATCGTCTTTTGATAGGTATGTGCCTGAAATATATGCATGTAAAGCTAAAATGTAAAGAACACAGTATATATATATATATATTGTGTGTGTGTGTGTGTGTGTGTGTGTGTGTGTGTGTGTGTGTGTTTAAATATTGATACTGATTATGTGTGTGCATTCGATAACTCCGGCTTTCTCCACCACCTAAGGTTACAAACCAGATAGATAGATAGATCAGCAAGCTGGTAGACAGATAGACAACCAGCCAGCCAATGAGAGAGAGAGGGAGGGAAAGAGAAAGAGAGAGAGAGTCAGTGAGAAGGTTTATTTATAGCTGACCTGGTTTTCGTATTATCAGCTCTCTTTCTGTTTCATACTGTACGTCTTGAACGTATCCATCTCTGTTGAAGCTTTTCTGCATAAAGTTGTGTTGATTTGTATTGATGTTATCTGGTCGATTCACTTCTGCGGACTTGCATGCAGATACCCGTGCGGAATTCTTGATAAGCGGAGCTTTCTCTGTATCGTCAACAACAGGAAAGGAATCTTCGGGCTCAAAACCAGATATCTTTATTCGATCAGGGAACCGTTTAACCTTATCTTCTGCTTTAGTGTAATGTTCTGTCATTTCAGAGTTATTAACACTGTTCCTGACTTCCCCAAATTTATACCCAACGTCGATTTCAACGACACAGTCATTGGATACTTGATATGATGTTTTTATTCCACCAAACTGTTTATATTCTTCTACAGTTTCGCATTTGTTTTCATTCGGCGTTTTATCACCACATATATGCAAGCTCGTGTCGTAAATGTTTGGTACTTGGACTTTTAAAACATTGATGAATTCATCTTTAATAATCTTTCTCAAAGTGGATACGAAATCACAGGTTGATAATCCATTCAAACATGCCTGAAACAATTTCATAAAACAAATGTCAGTATTATTCCTTTTTTTCTATATTTCAAAGCTGTTGACATATTATGAATGTGAAGATACAGAACACTGCATCAAACATATTTTTTTCGGCAGCACTAGATCTGGGAAAATACTATGATAATTTACTATACTGTATACACATGTACTGAGAGATAATTATTAATGGTATTTGCGATCAAGATCGGCGTTTTGTCGCTATTGAATTTAATCAGTTTTAACCAATGCATTTCACATCTTAAATTTAACAACGGACATGTAATAGTAAAATGCGATAGACAAAAAAAATGTCTTCCGAAATAGGACAGCATTACAAAATGCCTAATTAATAGCTATAAAGCTAACATTTTGAATTTATGTATGCAATCAGAATTTCTAAATACGTTTATTTAGTGCATGCGCTTCTCGGGCTCATTATTCAGCAGAAGACAGAACATTCATGCGCTGTATCTTTCTAGTGATCATGCACCGAGGTTATAAAGCTTTTACATGCTCAACTCAGCAGAGCACGAAATTTGCCCTGATAATATATCCCAAGTTATTAACAATTGCAAATTCTTTCTTGCTAAATATAGCTGAGCATGAAAATTTCTCTGCTAATAAATATCAAAATGCCAACTATTGAATAGTTTATATTTATTAGCAGAGAAAACTTTCATGCTCAGCTGAGTTGAGCACCAAAAAAGTTTTATAACCTCGGGGCCATGATATATAAACGGTAGCTTTTGTAAATATATGTCAAAAAAAAACTTTTTTGAGGTTTTCTTACAAAGCCGATCAAAGTGAGTTAATGCAATGCAGGACGACCTGTTTATTGATTATTGCCATATGCACAAAGTTATTAGAATATTGTTTGTCATTGACAGATGGGCCTTAGTGCGAGTGTTAGTCTTCCTTGTTGACATAATATGGTCTAACATGCTCAGATGTCCGATCCAGTAGCTTTCATTTGCCTTCGTACTTTGAGTTAGGGTCGGTATAACACAAGGAGGAATTTCACAAAAATATGAATGAAGCTACCCAGGAATAGCCTAGCGGGAATCAAAAACTTCTCAAGGCACTAAAGAAGAAAAGATTGGGAATAATCAAAAAGGCGTGTTCTGTTGAGCAGATGTGTCCTGCAAAAGAGTATCTTCAGAATTTTTTCCAGTCATCGTGATGACCGTTTATACTTTTATTTATGGGCGTTTTGTTTCTTTCCCGTAATGTTTGTCACATTTGCAAGAAAGGTTGTACACAGTAACCGCTAATGTGCAGTTTGTTAGAATTAAACTTTCTCCAAACGTACGAAAAGCACTAAGATTAACTATCTCTTCCCAAGCGAGGTAATTGCAATGCTAGAAGGACTGAAAAACACAAGAACAAAATGACACAAAGTAAGACATAAAACAAACGTCTCGTAGAATAAACCATAAAGCAACAAGGAGTAAGACTAACACCGGGACCACCGCCTTAGAACGGTCAGTAGAGTAAACCACCAGGGGTGGTTTAAAGCACTTTTACAGAAGGCTTAGGAGAGAGAAGATCAAGGTTATTAGAATAAAATAACACTCGTTCATCAATGATCTTGAAAATCTTTAATTTCCAATTATTTAAAGCATTAGACTCAACATGCTCTCGTTTACACCAACGCGTACAAAATAAAAAAAAAATATAGCGTGAGTCTGAAAACACTTCTACAACAAGATATATCGAAACTAGAATTTTACGGTGACTTAGTGTACAGATTGAGAAAAATTGTAGGAAAATCTAACTTTTCGGAGCAATTTAGAAAACTTATTAACCGTTATAAAAGAATTGGCTATAGCCTGGATATTATGCGGCAGACTGCATGCCTAGCTGTCAACCCAATCACTGTTGATGGCTATGCCTCACTCTTTAATAGCACGACGGCGGTAGCATCGGGACCCAGAAGAAGTTGGCTAGCTGTAAAAGTACTTTAAACCCCGCGGTGGTTTACTCTACTGACCGTTCTAAGGCGGTGGTCCCGGTGTTAGGCTTACTAGTGCAATGCCAAGAGTTGCATCTGCTGCAATCATTTAATTTGTCGGTCAACTATAATTTCCTCAGTAAATCATAGACAATTTTCAGTTGTAAACAACTCTAATTTAGACTGAAAATCAGAGAATGTTATAAATGTTCTCACTTGCAGCGAAGGAGGCTGAGGAATGCAGTATGTTGGACAGACCAAACGGGCCCTTAAAACAAAGTTTAAGGAACATTTGCTTAAAATCAAAAAAGCAAATAAAATTGATACGTTTTTATCAACATTTCCGGAGTACTGGTCATTCATGATCTTCTGGTAAAGTTTTGGTTCAACATGCTGAAAAAATTATACACAAGTCCAATTCTGCCGAAAGATTCAAAAATATTTTAAGACATGAACTTGAACTTAAATGGATTAAACGTTTACAAACCCCTTTTCCACTTGGATTTAATGATAATATTTACCATGAAGGAAACATTTCTAAAATGCCGGATTTCGATGCTTTTTCCCTTCTAGATATTAAAAAAAACGTAATAAACGATCCCATGGTAAGCGCAAAAAATGGCAATTTTAAACGAAAACATAAAACTATTTTATCTCTTTTTGATTTAAATTTTCTCTTAAATTCTGGACGTCATCAAATGCTTTCTAAATTAGCTTCACTGTCTGTTTCTTCATTACGTAAGTTAGATGATGAGGCGAATAAATTTAATGATAGAAAACATGATTTGTATGAAGTAGCTCTCCTTACTAGATGTTATACTTAACATGCTCTTCGTCCTTACATTGATTCTGAAATTAACCACATTAGACACTTCATCAAAATTCTATTCATTAATAAAGGTATTAAATTCATAGATTTACCTAGCATATTTCGAGGTAAAAATGTTATATCAGCTATACCTTCATATTTCGAAAACACGGAATCTCCTATTATTTGTTATAAATATAACAAACCTATCCGTAATACTATACTTAATTTCAATAAATTAGTTTCTGATCTTGATATTGAAACTAGTTCCCCTGATTCTTGAGATTGTAAAGATTCTAAATTTTGTTATCAGCCAGCGGGTCATATTGTCACTGATAACTTGAAGATTATAACTGATTCACGAATCCGTTCAGTTATTTCAAAAGGACCTAAATATAGATTCACAGCCCACATTGATTTCAATAAATGTCGGGAAACAATTGCCAGTGCTTTAAATGATTATTGTACGCGTTGGTGTAAACGAGAGCATGTTGAGTCTAATGCTTTAAATAATTGGAAATTAAAGATTTTTAAGATCATTGATGAACGTGTGTTATTTTACTCTAATAACCTTGATCTTCTCCCTCCTAAGCCTAAATTATCTTTTCGATATTTGAAACAAGGTATCCAAGAATTTCATAGGAAGTATGTTTTGGCTCCAGCTGATAAAGCTGCTAATAATGTTGTTGTTGTGTGACGACTTTATTATATCAATACTCTAATACAAGAACTTGGTAGTACCAAAACATATGAACGAATTTCTACTGACGAGAGATCTATTGTCAATACCCATTCTATCGATGTTACTGCTAAGTGTGCAGTGAGTATTAAAGAAAAGCAAGACAGACTTCCTACGTTATATAGGTTACCGAAACTTCATAAACGACCTTATAAAGCACGTTTCATTGCGAATTCTAGTTCATGTACGACTACTGTTTTGTCCAAACTGCTAACTTCATGCCTTACTGCTGTTAAAAAACATTGGATTAGATACTATGATACTGTTTACGAAAGGGACGGAATTAACTATTTTTGGTCAATTAAAAATTCTAATGATGTTCTCAATAAATTTAAATCTAAAAACTTCCAGGCTTCTAAATTGTCTACATATGATTTTTCTACACTGTATACTACGTTACCTCATCATCTTATAAAAGATATACTTATTGATTTAATTAACCGAACGTTTATTCGGGAGAATATCCAATTTTTGGCTTGCAACGAAGAATGTGCTTTTTTCACTTCTGATGTATATAATAATCACAATTTAAAGTCGTGTCAAAAAGTCTGTGATGCCCTTGTTTATCTTTTGGATAATATTTTTATTAGATTTGGAACTAAACTTTATAGGCAAACTATTGGTATTCCGATGGGAACTAACTGTGCTCCTCTTGTTGCAGATTTGTTTCATTTTTGTTATGAGAGAGATTTCATGAAGTCTCTCTCACGTGAAAATCAGGCTGACATTATTGAGGCTTTCAATTCAACTTCAAGATACCTTGACGATTTATTAAATATTGACAATATTTACTTCGACCAAATGGTGGACCGGATATACCCTACAGAACTCTATTAAATAGAACAAATTCTTCCGATACCGAGGCACCTTTTTTGGATTTGAATCTTTGTATATCTAATGGTACAGTTTCCACCAAAATTTATGATAATAGGGACGATTTTGATTTTGATATAGTCAATTTCCCTTTTCTGGATGGCGATGTCCCCCGGCGTACCTCATATGGAGTATACATATCTCAACTTATTAGATTCGCTAGAGCTTCTTCAAATCTTAATGACTTTAACTACCGTAATAAAGATTTACTGCCAAACTTCTTAGGCAGGGCTATCGTTATTTTAAACTTCGTAAGGCGTTTTCGAAATTTTATCGCAGACAAAGTGCCTTGTTAGAAAAATATAGCGTCAGTCTGAAAACACTTCTGCAACAAGGTTTATCGGAACTTGAATTTTACGGTGACTTAGTGTACAGATTTAGAAAAATTGTAGGTAGATCTAACTTTTCGGAGCAATTCAGAAAACTTATTAACCGTTATAAAAGAATCGGCTATAGCCTGGATATTATGCGGCAGACTGCATGCCTGGTTGTCAACCCAATCATTGTTGATGACTATGCTTCACTCTTTAATTGCACGACGGCGGTTTGGGCCTCAAACTCAATGACGGTCTCTTCGTTAAACTTTAACCAGTGGGTTGGGGCTTGACGATATGTCTGGCTTGGCCCGCCGTGGTTCAACTATTGGTTTTCATTTACTCCGGCATACAGTAGAATTAGCCATGAGTACTCGTCTTTGTTTATTATAGTGATTAATTTGATTTTTATGTTTTCGCTTTGATGCATTGACTGAGTTGGGAGCCTTTATGCGAACCGAATTTTTATGTGTTTCTGTATTAAGAGTAGCATCGGGACCCAGGATGAAGTTAGTTAGCTGTAAAAGTGCTTTAAACACACACCCCCCCCCCCCCACCCCTCCGGTGGTTTGCTCTACTGACCGTTCTAAGGCGGTGGTCCCGGTGTTAGTCTTACTCTTTGTTGCTTTGTGGTTTATTCTACGAGGCGATTTGTTGTATGTCTTTCCGTGTGTCATTTTGTTCTTGTGTTTTCAGTCCTTTTAGTATTGCAATTACCTGGCTTGTGGAAGAGAGAGCTAATCTTGGTGCTTTTCGTACGTTTGTTCGGTTTGTGCTTGTTTGGAATGTCGGTTTCCTCTTCCTCTTGGGATCTGGGAAGGGCTGCGGTTTGTGATTGTGGCACTCCCTGGACTTTTTTCTTACCTTTTTTTTACTCTTTGTTGCTTTGTGGTTTATTGTACGAGACGATTTGTTTTATTACTTACCTTGTGTCATTTTGTTCTTGTGTTTTTCAATCCTTTTAGCATTGCGATTACCTCGCTTGAGAAAGAGAGAGAGCTAATCTTAGTGCTTTTCGTATGTTTGTTCGATTTGTGCTTGTTTGGATTTGTCTTTTCCTCTTCCTCTTGGTGTCTAGGAAGGGCTGCTGTTTGTGATTCTGGCACTCCCTGGACTTTTCTCTTACCTTTTTTTGGTTCTGGTGTTGTTGTTGTTTTTTTGTGGGTTTTTTTTTTTTGTTTTTTTGTTCTTTTTTTTTTTTTTTTTTTTTTTTTTTTTTTTTTCATATTTGCTGTCTTATTGTTGGGTATGGTGGGTCTTGTCTTACATTGTGATTACTTCGTGAGGAGGGAGCTGGTCAATTTGTATTCAATTGTTTTTAACATGTGCTGTCCTTACTACTTTGCAGTTGGCTCTGTCTTCTCTGCAAGCAGCCCATCATCTCTAGGATCTTGTTTGAGCCTGGCTTATCTTTGAAAATGGAGTTCTGCTCCTGTATACTATAGAGGGTATAAGCAGTGTTCAAGAGTCTCAATAAAACCGAGAGTCCCATTTTCTATCCGTAATTTGTTCTTTGTTTCTAAAGGTAATCTTTTTTACTTTTATTACACAAGAAGGTCATGTAAACTCTTTGGCCATCTTAGTACACGATATATTTCTCTACAACCAAAGCGCTGATAGACTGACTCATTGAAAGGCACATGAGTGTCGACAATCTCTATGACTCTTGGAAAGTCTTGGTTAGATATTTCAACACACACTGTTAGGCGTGTTCCTTAAACGTTTTGGGCTCATGACGACAGGTCATATTCTATTCTTTGACCCGTAGCTATTTGTGTGTTCCTTGTTTCCAAAGGCAATACTTTTAGACATTTATTTCAATGGCCGGAACAATGGCTTCTTTGAGATAAACCCATTTGATAAGTTGGTTATACAGTATCTTTGCTCTTCAACGAATGTTTCTGAATCTGTTTCATAGTTTCTCGATACGAATATTTACAGCAAATGTGATGATTATGATTTTAATATTGTTATTTTCCCTTTTCTAAATGGTAATATTCCTCGATCTGCCTCTTTTGGGTACACAAAACTTATTCCTTCTTTTGAAATCGATTTTAACGCCGCGGTGGTTTTACTAAACGACCGTTCTGAGACACTGATTCTATTTTTGTTCGTTCTCTATATGACCTTGTGGGCGCTCGCATCGGGTAATTGTTTCGTGTTTTGTCTTGTTAATTGTCTAATGGTTGTGTTTGATGGATCCTGTTTAACACTGATTTCACCTCATTTGGAAATGGGAGACTGGTTGCTCTGACTTTCGTTACTATTTACCAGTTTTATCTTTTCGTGTAAAGGAATAGGGTCCTGGCTAACGGCATTATAACATTCATAAAGTTGTTTCAAATTTTCATTGCCGACACTCTGAAATGACTGATGAATGTATATAGTTTGCTCAAAAACACTTCCTCAGCAAGGAACATCGGAATCAGAGTTTAATGGAGACCTAGTTTATAGATGGGTAATCCTATTTTGAGAACAATTAAACATTATTACCCTTTAAAAAAGGATATGACTTAGAATGGACATAATGGGAAAGAGCGCATGCTTAATTTTGATTCCAATCACGGTTGATAGTTATTCCTTTAACTTTAATTTCACGACTGTGGATCGAGTCTCAGAGCCGATAATTGTGCCGACCTAAAACGTTCAATTAGAGGGTTGGTCTGATGCTAGGTCTTTGTTCGGGCCCTCCGTGACTAAACTAGTGGGTTTTTTAGCTATCTATATATAAGTGTCTGAGATGTTTGCCTTGAGCCCTCAATCATGTAAAACAGTGTTTGTTTAGTTTTTAGATTTAACTTTCACGTTGTTGTATTTTTTTTCTTTGTTTCCGTGTAAAGGTCCACTTAATGACTTGGGAAGCCCCTTAATGAACCTGAGAACACAGTTCGCTATTTTTCACAATATTTGAACCTGGACAATAGAATCGGTTTAAACCACCTTCTCCCGACACCCGCACACACACATACGCCTGCCGGCCTCGGTGGCTCAGTTAGATGCGCCGTCCGACTGGAGACCAGGAGGTCGCGGGTTCAACCCCCGCCAAGGTCGGCAACATTCTTTTGTGGAGATTGACCATGAATTATTTTCTACAGTCATTCTTTCCCTTCAGCTGATTTTTAAAGAAGGGCAGTTGTCAGTTTCTGGCGAAAGAATGTGCACAATACATTAACTGCTTAGAGGACTAAGCCTGTCCAGTAAACGCGTGGTTAGGTAAACTGACCGCGCTCCACATGACCCCATTGGGTTGACTGGGCCGTAAAACCTCAACACAAACAAACACATACGCCTACCAGCCACCCACTGCTGACCATTCATTTGTTTTATGTCCTGTTAAATGTCTTATTGTTGTGTTTAAAGTTATGTCGGGCAATGAGATCACCTTATTGGCGAAGTTGCAGCGGGTTGCGTTGATTTTCGATGTTCTGTTGCGTGCTATCTGTCAAAGTTTAATTGCTCTTCCTCTTGATCATTGGCTGGTAATAATATAAGGATCAAACATGTTTTTGTTTTGTTTTTGTTTTTTTGTTTTTTTTTTTTTTTTTTTTCATGCATTCACATTCGCCAGGTCCCCTGGGAGGTGTTGAAAACCGAGGCCGAAGGCCGCGGTTTTCAACACCTCCAAAGAAACCTGGCGAATGTTAATGCATTGAAACATGTTTGATTGCTATTATTGCATAAAAACTGAAAACATTTGGTACAATTTGCGTTATTTCATACACTATTTTGTTTCGCCTTTTCCCCGATATCGCGCGAAAGCTATTTGCACGGACTATGCCCGTTCTAGGGTAGGGCAATACACATCTTGTGACGGCACCAATTCTGTGGCCCTGGTACGAGCATATTGAAAGTTGCGTAGCCGTGCATTAACAGCGCGTGAATTGCCTTGTTAATACACGGCTTTTTGCCGGTTAATGCACGGCTATTAATAACGCACGACACTGCTTTTTATGAATTAATATCGATAAATGTACCCAGGAAAGGCCACGATTAGGAATCACAGCCCTCGACATCGAAAGATGAGCAAAACACAATGACAAAACATGAAGGCCAGTTGCAATAACTGACATGCAAGCACCCGTTGAAACAAAGTCTCATCAACGTCATGACAAAGCATCGACGTTGATACGGCGTTGGTTTAATGTTAGGTGCCTACTGCGATAATTGCAACATAAACACTATGTTCTTTTATTGTGGCAATCCCTGGAAATTTTCATTACTACTTTGTACCAGTTGTGTCCATTCAACAACATCATTAGAGGCATGATTTATTGTCTATCATCGTGCCATGTGTTTGTGTTGTTGCCCCGAAAATAAATACAGTCAGTCCTCTTTAAACCGACACTCAAAACGACGACACATTTCGTTATCATGACAATTTGAATTTCACAAAACTTTCGCCCAAGAGGTGACAGACAATAAGAAATTATGCAAGCAAGAATATTATATTTAAACTTCGAACAACATATGTTTAGGCGATTCTAATAAATATCCAAAATATAAGTTCTATGAGGAAATAATAATAAAACAAGGTCTTTCTTACATATCATTCTGTCTATTAAGGATTCTTTACAACAACAAATTCATTATAGTGGCAACGTCTTTGGGAGAAAATGCTGTCGTTGTAACGATAGTATAATGTACATTACGCATTATATTTGAACCGCGACGCCCGAAAAAAGTACCTTCGGACATGTGCGCCCAAAGAAGACTAAATCAGACTGCGCATGCGCGCAGTCTAATCAGAGTCTTCATTGTCCGTTGAAGAAAGTTTACATTCTTGGCTATCCAAAATATATATAGAGAAGATTCTGATCAGACTGTGCAAATAGACCCAGCTAGCGTTCTACGTAAATCTACATCGGGCCGTCATCGGCCCGTCAGCTACCCTGACGGGCCGATGACGGCCCGATATAGATTTACGTAGAATGCTGACTGGGGACAGGCTGAGCTTAACCTTTGCTGGGCGCACGTGTCTGAAGGTATGTTTTCTGAATTGAGACTCATACATTGAACGTACCTCATAATTTGTTTTGATAAATTGGAATGTTTGTGTGTTTTTTTTTTTGTTTTGTTTTTTTTTTTGTTTTTTTTTTGTTTTTTGTTTTGTTTTTTTTTTGTTGTTGTTGTTTTGTTTGTTTGTTTGTGTTTGTGTGTGTGTTTTTTTTTTTGTTTTTTTTTTGTTTTGTTTTTTTTTTTGTTTTTTTGTTGTTGTTTTTTTTTGTTTGTTTTTTTTTGGTTTTTTTTTGTTTTTTTGTTTTGTTTTTTATTGTTGTTGTTTTTTTTTTGTGTTATTTTTAATTTTTTTTTCAGAAAGACCTACCTTGCTGCAAGTGCTTTTGACCGTTTTATCCCTGGACTTGGAAGATGTAGTTATGATACCAGCACTTGGCAGGTATGCATCTTCACGACATACGACTGTCGTAGCCTTAACCTTAAAAGGTGGATAAGCGTTTTTCGGCTTCCAGTGCAGTCTTTCTGGGTTCATTGTCGAAAATCTATATGAAGAAAATATAAAAGAATATTATTTGGTAGATTTGCCGCCATTTTGTCCAAAGGAGATATTTTTTCTTTATTTTTATTGTCTTCTTGCAAACCCCCACCCCCACCCGCACCCACCCACACACACACACACACACATGAAAGCGGGTCTACTCTGCAAGGATAAAAAATGCTTCGAGTGGGAGAAGGTTACTTCTTTTTAGAATAGAACCCCTTTCAGTAAGGAGCTAAAGAATTTTGACAGTTATCACCTTAAAGAAACTGTATCAATTTCCTTTAACTAAATTGTGTGTGTGTGTGTGTGTGTGTGTGTGTGTGTGTGTGTGTGTGTGTGTGTGTGTGTGTGTGTTTTACAAATATCGGCTGGTTTTGGTACTAAGTGCTAGACTATAGCGACCTGACTCTTCATCTGTTTTAGTTTAAGAAGCTTAGTCGGCTTGAGTTTTGGCATTGTGAGGACTATAACTAATTTCTTGGTCCTCTTACAGTGTTTCTTTATAACACTCATAGCTCAATATAGCTCTTGTTGTAGTTTCACCTTTTTCAAAACAGGCACTTTACAACGTAGATTCAAATGAGATGGTTTCTAATCAGGACCTGCACTGTTTGTCATTCAGTGTTTGATGTTTTCACTCTTCACTATTTGTAAAAACGGATATGTCCAAACCAAAGACGGAATCTTTGGTCCACATAAGAAACTCAGGGGTAAAGGGTTAAAATAGTGTTTCTGCAATATTATGTTTTTACTGACCGTTCCAAGGCGGTTTCTCTGTTGCAGTTCTTCTTTGTTTATTAGTCTATGATTACATATATGCGTATATTTTGTTATTGTGTGATCCTCATCTCTCTTTGTTTGGGTGCCTCGGGAAATGTTGTGCTTTGTAATTGTGGCATTTCCTTGGTATCTTCACTTACATTTTGAAATTACTGGTATCAATAAACTTTTTCTTTTGTTAATTCGCCTCATCTAACATGCATAAGTGCATCGTAATTTAATAAACTTGGCATATATATATATATATATATATATATATATATATATATATATATATATATATATATATTTGCATAGCCACAGATCAATATTTACACATCCACAAGCTTTGACCGCATTCTTTCGTGGAGATTGATCATGAAATATATTCTACAGTCATTCTCTCCGCTGATTGAAGAAGGGCAGTTGTCAGTTTCTGGCGAAAGAATATGCACAATACTGGTTAACCGCTTAGAGGACTATGCCTGCCCAGTAATCGTGTGGTAAGGTAAACTGACCGCGCTCGACATGACACCATTGGGTTGACTGGGCCGTAAAACCTCAACACAAACAAACAAGCTTTGACAGTCTTCATAAAATGTACGGTTGATTGCTAACTGTGCATTAAACGTTATGTAACTGTTAAACTGATGATGTAAATAAAATAAGCCAAAGCAAATTTACCTTTTGACATGGTTGCAAACGAACTCAAATCAGCTTGCGTATCAGCGCAGTCCGATCAGTCTCTGGTAAACCGTTAAATATAAGGTGTAGAATTCCATTGATGATTGCTAAGCAGCTTATGGTATTTGCTGCTGACAAAACGAATTAAACGTTCATATTTGCAAATGTGTCATGCAGCAACTCGAAAAAGTACACATCCGTTCATGCAAAAGAAAATGTATTATTAACAGTGCCTTTTCTTCCAGAACAAATATGTAATAAACAGGATTGTAAATAGTCTTTTTACTTTTTTTTTTTTTTTTTTTTTTTTTTTTTTTTGCTTATGACACATGACTGAAAATAGCAATGTTAACGTTTTGGGCTATCGACAGTTGACTGTTAAAAAAAAAAAAACAAAAAAAAAAAAAAAAAACTTTTGTGTGGCTATTGAGAGCTGCCTCAAATAGCAGTGTTAACGGCTCCCCGAAAAAAAATATTATACAGTACCTGGGACAGCTACGGTATTTGTCCTTGTACTACATACGTAAGTAGGTAATTCTGTAAGATAAACAATATGATAAGCGTTTCATCAAGGAAGAAAATTAAAAACAGTTATCGAATTACTTGAAGGTCTGAAGATGTCTTGTCTGTATTACTTTTAGCTTGACTGGTCAAACATTTGAAATTTCTAAGAAGTTTGCTAGGGGTGGGTATAACTTGCCATTTCGCAAGCATTTTAATATACTCATATTTACACCAAATATCTGGACACTTTAAAGGTACTTATCATAAGGTACTTATCATACTTGTACCCATATTGACACCAAATATTTGGACACTTTAGAGGTACTTATTATAATGTACTTATCATACTTGTACCCATGTTTACACCAAATATTTGGACACTTTAAAGGTTCTTATTATAAGGTACATTTCATACTTGTACCCATATTGACACCAAATATTTGGACATTTTAAAGGTACTTAATGTAAGGTACTTATCATACTTGTACCCATATTTACATTAAATATTTGGACACTTTAAAGGTACTTATTATAAGGTACTTATCATACTTGTACCCGTATTCACACCAAATATTTGGACACTTTAAAAGTACTTATTGTACGGTACTTATCATATTTGTCTTAAACTTTGAAAAATAAAATCCATTGGACTACCTGCTGATGTGTCTTAAACATTGCTGGATGAGTGTAAAAAGTGAAGACGACCCTGGTCAGATGCCGCTTTCTGCGGCGTCCGATCTGGACCTACACTGGTCTTTCAGGCCTGTTTGCCCGAATGCTTGTTCTAACACTTCAACAGTCGATAGTACTGGTAGTTTGGTTGCAGATTTTCAACAGGTTCTAATTGTTCAGAATTTCTTTGTTTTCCATCAAAAATTAAACTTCAGTGGTGAAAAGCAAAATTTTTTTTAGTACACGGTTTAAAATTAGTTTATTATAGAAATTGAAAAGGTCAAACTCTTTTTGCCCGTAAATCTAATTGTACAGTAAATATTTTTAGTTAATATGAAAACGTAGCACAGAAACAGAACGGAGAAATTGTTCCTAAGATAATTTCAATCACAAATACTTTTTCTTACATTCAGAGTTATACGCCAAGTGAAAAACATCTATCTAAACAATGTCTAAACCACGTGTAAATGTAAGTACCATATAGCCATGGTTCATTTAAAAAAAAAAATAGTACGCTAAAGAGGTGATATTATAGCCTCAGCTTCAAAACGTGCACGTGACATGATAAATGTGCCATCAAAGCCTCAGATCATCAGGTGCATGCAAGCAATCCGCTCAGTTTTTATTTAAAACCCGTGGAGGGTAAAGATCCTAGGTTTCTTCAGACGGACGGCAAAGACGCGTGATAGGGCTGATCTGATATTTTCGTAAGTAGCATATGTCATTGTGTATAAAAGCGAAAAAATGCCTTCAACATTCGCAACATGCGCAAATTCACATCATCATGCACATGCGCAGCCATACCCCGGCCTTTGCTCTTCATTGATATATTTCATAGTGACTAATAAACCTGTGTATGAACTACGCAGGCCCTGATCAGACTGTGCATCACGCAGTTTGATCAGGGCCTTCAGTGTCCGCACATGACCCGAAGGCACATTTTCGCAAGGTGGAGCTTATTTTTACAACGTGTCATTTCGAATACTAATGATTCCGTCCATGTAAACAATATCAGGACGGTGCCATCGAAGAGACCTTGATGAATGACAAGCATAACAGAGACCTTGATGCATTCGCAAACAGTGAGGAGCAAGATCAGCGACTATGCAAATGAGCAAATCGTTCCGATGCAGCGCATTTTAGCGCATGCTTGATGACTCCGCTGTCATATGATGTGACCGCTGGTGTAAAAGACTTTCCGCTACCCTGGCCAACTATTTACCCTTTTCTGAGACAGCAGATCCCCAGTCAGCATTCTACGTAAATCTATACTTGGCCGTCATCGGCCCGTCAGGGTAGCTGACGGGCCGATGACGGCCCGATGTAGATTTACGTAGAATGCTAGCTGGGTCGTCAATGCCGTTTCGGAACTCTAGTTAAAGTTAAACGTATGCAGACTTTTAAGAAATGAGTCAGTTATGTAAAGATTGTCACTTACGTAATACCATGTGAGTCCAATTTCAGTAGGATTTAACATTAGGTATATTGGGAAAACAAATCATCAGACGACAAATTGATTTTTTTAAAGAAAGTATGCTTTGACATGTCATACAAGACAATTCGCATGAAATGTCAAAGCCTTTTTTCTGGTAAATAAAATAAGGAACAACATCTCCAATTTTTCGTGTGCGATTGTTAAAGGTTAAAGTTCACTATATCATTATCACGCGCGAACCATAAGACTCATCAGCCTGTATGCAAATAATGCATGTCAAGGTCGATACCCAGTCAGCATTCTACGTAAATCTATATCGGGCCGTCATCGGCCCGTCAGGGTAGCTGACGGGCCGATGACGGCCCGATATAGATTTAGGTAGAATGCTAGCTGGGTATATACATCCATGCGGTCTATCAAGACATTCGCTGTATGCAAGTACATGTGTCTTCTAAATACAGGCGCAATTTTCCAATCTAAGCATTGTCTTTGGTTTTCGTCTGTTAAACTTTAACCACTCTCTGGGCTAATTCAGCAATCGACAACAGATGGTATTTGTCTTATTTTTTTCCTAGAAAACAGACTTTAAAATTTCATGCAAATTCCTAAGGAGACAATTTGCATGAGCTGCCGAAACCTATTTTCTGAAAAAAAATATATATATAAATTTAACGAATGCTGAGTTGGCCCAAAGAGTGGTATGTAACGAAATAGTTAACAATGCTACCCTCAGTTCTTCCAAGCTTTTTGATTGATGCAATCAATTATAATGTTAGAAACAATACAAATTATTATTTACCTTTTAGGCTATATTATGAAACATGATTTTGTAAAAAACGCTTAATATGGCGCATAAAAAATTAGAAGACGACACTTTGGCATTTTTCCTCTGAAAAAAGGATTTGGTTTCCTAAGTAGACAATTTACGTGAAATGCCAAACCTTTCTCTTTGTGAAAAATAGGAAAACTATCACTTTGTCGTCTGCGTACATAATTATCCCAGAATGCGCTAACAGGTAATGCACTCAGGGTAGGAAACAATCATTGCGTAATTGTCACCTGATAATCACAAGGAATGCCAGCAAAGAGTAAATGATGTAAGCAATTGAAATACGCGCGTCATCTTGTTACAAAACACCAATTACTATTTACACTTTTTCTCTCTGTTCTTTTTCTCTTTTAAATTCTGCCTAGCGCACCGTTAAACAATTGTCAAGTGTGACACATTAATGCTCGAGATGTAGATGTAGATCCTTGGCTATCCACAGAGCCCCCTGCGAAGACTCTGACCAGTCTAAGCAATATAAATTATTCCTTCCGATACTATTGTGCGTGTGGTGCGTGTTCTTCTTTATGGCTACATCTTACTATGTGATACGTTTAAAAAAAAAAAAAAAAAAAAAAAAAAAACAAGAACATATTACCTTTTACTAGCTAATATGCCCATGACCCAGTTTTATGGTTTTATGTGCCCTGCATGATGCAAAGTCTCATGGATATCTCTTATGAAATTAAATTTTAATTTTGTTCTAAACATTTATCATATACTTTTAGTTTTATTGTTTGTAAATCGATTTGCATATTAGTATCTTTCTGTGTTACAATGCTGTGTCATTTTACTGTATATATTTGTATGTATTTTATATTTGTATGTTCTAGAGGACCACAAGGTAGACTAGCTTTTGAAGCTAATTGTGTATCCTCTTTAAATATTGTATAAATAAATAAATAAATAAAATAAATATACAGGCCGAAGCTTTGCTGGGCGTACATGCAGTATTGAAGGCAATGCTATGCACCGCCTCATATGTGTGTTTACGACGCCATTCAGCAGAACATCATGAAAACTCGCCAATATAATTTTGACCCCCTAAACCCCACTTATATGTAGTAAAATTGGGATTTACAGGGGTATGCATCAAGTTATTTATTTCTGCTCAAAAACATAGATTGTAGGTACTCGTTAGAACCGCCTCAAAAACAGAGATTTTAGGTACTCATAACAACCGCCTCGTCGAGGCGGTTCTAACGAGTACCCACAATCTATGTTTTTGAGCAGAAATATGAAAACTACCAGAACTTTTCATCTTCTCAATATATTTAAATAGGCATGTTTTCGTAATGGCAGTGTTTACGACGTCATTCATCAGAATCACATTTTGCCGCTAATGAGTAGTAATGAGCTGAACCTGTGTCAGGATTTAGGGCAAAGTTTGGTGCTAGAAAAACTAGCTGTAAGACCCCATCCCTACCCCACTCACCCTAACCTTTCACTCTTTTCCAGTACTTCTGAAGTGTTGTTCCGTGATTGCCCATTAAACTGAATGGACTCTTCCTTGAAACTTGGTCTATGAAAGGTTTTTGTTTCACAATACTTGGATTTTCCCTGTACTTCGATGTCAAACAGTGCAGACAGGATCAGTGACCGCGTTCAGTGGCGTCTTATCGGTGTTTACACATGTCTACTTTATGGGACACTTGTTATGGATAAAGGAAAATGAATACACTTGGTACATTACTAAGTGTTTCCATTTCACTTAATTCATTTCATTTAATCCATTGCAAGTGTCCCACAAGGTGGAAAACATATCCAGTAGTTTTCACAAGTGGTGACTTTTGAGACTTCCTGTTTCATCACGAAAATACGCCTATACAATTTTGACCCCCTTAAACCCCATTTTTATATAGTAAAACTGGGGTTTACAGGGGGACACATTATTTTTCTTATTTTTGCTCAAAAACATAGATTGTGGGAATTTGTTAGAATCGCCTTGTCAAGGTGATTCTAACAAGTACCCACAATCTATTTTTTAAATCCAAATATGAAAAAATATCAGAGTTTTTCGTCTGAGACTTTACAGTTTTTAGAGGCGAAATTTTCTATATATTTGAATAGGCGTGTTTTCGTAATATGTTTTCCTATACACCATTACCCCTCATCAGAGCGGTCTGCTATAAAAACAAAGAATTTGCAACCAAAAGGGAGCAAATTCGTGCATTTTAGACCAGACCCATTTTCAGAACGGAATGAGGGAGACAAAAAAGTTTTTGATAGAGGTGTCTCCATTGAAAGCGTATTATCTCCTCTTCAACATTTCAACAAAATCTAAAGAATGTATATTATGCATTTCTGTGTATAGTTTGTATAGTATTGTATATTTTGTTTTGTATTTTGATATTCAATGTTGCTATCATATGTAAGAAATAGGTTATAAGATGATATGCACAACTGCATATGTACAACTGCACAAGAAGTGTATCACGACTTTTCAAACAAGTTTATAATGTTTCATGTTTCGGAATTACATGCCAGTATGAGCCCTGAGACAAATCTCTTTTTAAACGTTTTCTTACGAGTAATAGTGCGGACTCTAGTACTCAATTTTTGCTAACCCTAGCATTGAAAAGATATACGATTTATTTCGATATAGGAAGAAAGTCTGGACAAGTCTGTATCATCACGAAAACATGCCTATATAATTTTGACCCCCTTAAACCCCACTTTTATATAGTAAAACTGGGGTTTACAGGGGTATACATTATTGTTCTTATTTCTGTTCAAAACATAGATTGTGGGTACTCGTTAGAACCGCCTCGGCGAGGCGGTTCTAACGAGTACCCACAATCTATGTTTTGAGCAGAAATATGAAAAATATTAGTTTTTTTTATCTGAAAAGTTTAGGTTTTTGAAGGTAAAATTTTCTGTATATTTGAATAGGCGTGTTTTCGTAATGTAAAACAACTGTATAGCAGATGTGCATACATCGCATTTCGCGATAACTCGCACGTTTATATGGAGGCCCAGTTGATACTTAACAATTTCTAAGTATACAAAACGTTGTGTATTCAGGTTAAATCATAAACAAGAAAGAAAAAAAAAGCTCAAAACAGAAAGCAGAATGTTTATTTTCTAATGCACATATGTAAACCTGACGTCATCAGTGACAACCTGGTTGTTTTGTCACATTTAGGGGAAAAGTACCCCATTTTCCTGTCTGACATGAATTTTTAAATTTCTCATGCAAACTGCGTTTCAAATGAACCTTCTACCGTTTCCAATAGTCTATATTAGAAGATCTACAGAAATGGATTAACATTAAAAAAAATGTTCGATATGACCGCTACAATAAACCTGTAAGAAAACGTTTGATTGCAAATTTTACGATACCATTTTGAATGACACATTTTAAATTTTACTGGACACCTTTCTGGCGTTCGTGCTTATGATTTTTCAAAAAAATATATATATATGTATGTGTACTATGTGCTTAATAGAACTTATGGTTGCTTGGCAAAAACTCTAAACCAGTATTATGCAAAATGCATGCGTTTCTCCTAAATGCGATAAGTTTCGCATTTCTTTACAGCGGTTTTGTATGAACCAATATTCAAACTTTATATATATAATATTTAGTCGTATATGTTTTTGATGCCAGGGTTACGTTTTTTTGGCAAGGTACAGGAATTGAGAAACTCGACTATAAGATTTCATTTGACTTCACCGCATCTCGTGTTAAGTGCCGTGTAGCGGCCGTATGAAAATAATTACATATTTCATCATAGAACAGTCGAACCTCAACAGCTCGAAAACCGATGGCCCGTTTACCATGCCATAATCGAACTCGTTTTGAAGACCCTACAAAATTCTTCAGATAGCTCAAGAAAACAAATATTTTATCATAAAATTGTATAGAAAATCGAAAAACAAAATCCGTACATTATCGTTATTTGCTTTCTGACATGGCACCATAATTAACCCTCAGTGGCTCGAACAATTTTCTATGGTCCCAAGGATGTTCGAGTCATTGAAGTTCGACTGTACATTTGTTTTACTTTTATTTTCCTCGGGATCTTTGTGCCTATTTTGGTATCTTAACGTATCGAATTCTGCTTAAGTCTGTGCTAGGGGACGTACACAGCCTTGCAAATTACAACGCTTTCACATCAAGAGCCCAATAAAACCGAGATTTTCTTTCTTTAACCCTTGTCCTGCTGAATAAATTAAGATGCCACACCCACTTCCAATTTTCAGCCAATCAGAACACTTGATCCTGATTTTTGCTATAAATTCACAAACTTAATGGCAAACAGTGCAGATCTAGATCAGTTGGCTTCTTCAGAAGCCAACTGATCTGGATCTACACTGTTTGCAAATGCAGGGTATATCAGGGTTCAGCAGGACAAGGGTTAATTTGTCCTTTGTTTCCAAGGGCAACTTTTATAGATTTTATTGAATTACAAATAATGTATAATTCGTATCTGCAATGTTCAGAGGCATGTTAAACGTGGCTTTATATCAACTAGTAAACAATTTCATGTCGGAAAATAGTCTTGTTTTCTGTTCTGTAAACTATGTATTTGAGTCTGGATAAGTCAACATAAAGCAAAGCGGGTAAACTACTTTCGAACATGCGCAACATACGCAGATTTAGATCATCATGCGCATGCGCAACGTACCATCCGACCCTTTGCTCTGCATTCATACATTCTGTAGTAGCCAATGTTTCTGTTAGCGGATAGAGAAGGCCCTGATTAGACTTTGCATCCGCGAAGTCTGATCTGGGCCTTGGCTGTCCGCACATGGCCAGAAGGTACATTTTTGCTTGGTAGGCTCAAATAGAGATATTTTACTTTAACTACAACGTATCCATAAATAGATTCAAATACTGAAGACTGTAAGACCGTCTCATATTCCAAATTTGTAGTTTAATATGTTAAAGTTTGTGCATGGTGCAAAGTTTTCATTGGCCACGCCACGCGAAACGTGTCCACTGGCATATGCGAACAACAAAGGCCCAGATCGGCCTGCGCATTCGCGCAGTCTGATCAGGGCCTTCTCTGTCCGCTAACAGAATCATTGGGTACTGCAAAATGTATAAATGGAGAGCAAAGGGCCAGCGGATACTTTGCGCATGTTCGAAGGCGCATTTTCGTTTGACGTGGCCAATATATATATTTGTACTGTAATGGCAAATGTAAAAGCCAGCCAATGTTAATATACATGTACTCGTAATATTCGATGTTAATACTGAAAACATGTAATAATATAACTTGTATAATTGTCTGTTAAAAATATCATGCAAAAAGACATGTTAAAAGCCGTAACTTGAGAAAACGTACTTCTGACATGTGCAACCAAGGAAGGCTCTGATCAGCCTGCGCACCCGCGCATTCTGACCAGCTTATTCGCTGTCAGCATGCAGAAACTTGAGCTATCTAAAACGCGCTCAGCGAATGCGCAAGCTAATCTAACTCTTCCCTAAGTGCACATGTCCGAAGATACGTTTTCTGACGTTGTGGACGTTATCTGACGTTGTGGACGTTATCTGACGTTGTAGCTCTTTTGACAATAAAACGGACATTTTTAAACAGTGTAGACCCAGATCAGACGCCGCAGAACGCGGCGGCTGATCATGACCTACAGTGTTTGCATTATTAAATACCGGAGTTTTTATACAACTAGAAATGTGTCCAAAAACACGGATGCCCCCGCCTGATAGCATTAAATGCAAATTGCTAACGTCAGATGCAGAAGGAGACGGACGGACGGACATATGCCTTTTCCACTATTTTTCGAATGGTGGGGGCATCAAAATTGTGATATTTGTCTTAGTTTTCTTCAAAATATAGACTGTGGGTACTCGTTAGTCGTTCCATCAAGCCGATTCTAAAGAGTACCCACAATTTATTTTCGAGTCAAACTGCGAAATAGTTCGAGTTATAACAAATTAAGGAAAATGATAGAATCTTCTTGTTTGAAATGTATGTGAAGTAAAGACCTTATGATTAAGCAAATCAAAATATTCTTTTGATTATCGCATTCTAATCCAGTCAGCAAAAGGGATTATTCCCACTTTGAGTATTTGAATTAACGGCTTCCGTGCCGAAACTCCGGAAACGTGTAAATTCGTGAAACTGTATCTTATCTCTGACTTCTGCTTCTGATTTTATTACGGTAATATTTACTAGTGGCCCAGTCTTGTTCCATCCTCTATGTCCATCAGACGAATAATCGAAAGTAAAAGTGTTTTCAGTTTCTGCATCCGAATGCTTACAGACTTCGAGTCGTAGAAACTTTTTTAAGACATACAGTCAGCTTTGATGTCTATATGGGCTAAATTAAAATGTTGAAGAGCCCCCGCTGTCACTAAGTTTCCCTCAGATTCGACAGAACGAAAATGATTTAGCTGGTGAAACACGAAAAGTTTCACTTACAGTAAAATTCTGATTATTTACGTGCGACATACGTACTTTCTGCGTCTTCTGTAAACATATTCATGTATTGCAGCACAAATCTTATAAAACACGTCTGGCAGCAGCAAATTCACGAATAATTTGCTGTTGCCAGACATCTGGCAATAGCAATTTTTCCGAATATTTGCTGCCACAAGACGTCTGGCAATAGCCACTCCGGAAAGAAAATAGATACACCTTTTGTTGCAAATGGAGCATTCCAAAGAATAGAGATCTGTCAAAAAAATGTTCTTTGAATAGAGTTGTTTTTTTTTTGTTTGTTTTTTTTTTTGTTTGTTTTTTCAAAGAATAGAGTCCACTCGGCTGTCACGTATTTCACGGTACGATTGCTGATTTCGTTTTACCTGAAAACAGACAAAATATGTACGATCAAAATATATGATTGTGAAAACACTTCTGTCCGAACCTGAATTTAACGCAATTTAGTCTATAAATGCAGAAATATTGTTCTAGCAAAAAAGGTAAAAGAAAACTTCAGGGAGTGCCACAATTACAAGCAGCAGCCTTTCCCAGACACCAAGAGGAAGAGGAAACCGACAAAACCAAACAAGCGCAAATCTAACAAACGTACGAAAAGCACTAAGATTAGCTCTCTCTTCCCCAAGCGAGGTAGTCGCAATGCTCAAAGGTTAAAAAAAAAAAAAAAAAAAAAAAAAAAAAAAACAACACACAAGAAAAAATAACACTAGGCAAGACTTAAAACAAATCGCCTCGTGGAATAAACCATAAAGCAACAATGAATAAGACTAACACATATTTTTCAGAACAATTTACAAAGATTGTCACTCGTTACAAAAGACAAACAAAAGGCAAACTGCATGTACGGTTGATAATCCAGATATGATTGACAGCTTTGGTGGGTCGGTACACCAGAGTGGGGGTGGGGGGGGGGGTGGGTTCTCAGAAATATGCATTATACATAGGTTATGACTATTTTGTGGATGTGGGGTGGGGAGCGGGATAGAAGTTTTAATTTGTCTATTTGGTGGTGCGGGGGTGGGGTAGGGAAAAAGTGGCTATTTTTGTGGAGATATTGGCCATTTAGCAGGTGTTGTTTTTGGGGTCACTTTCAAACCGACTATTTTTGTTGTTTTTTTTTTTTTTTTTTTGTGTGTGTGTGTGTGTGTGTGTGTGTGTGTGTGTGTGTGTGTGTGTGTGTGTGTGTGTGTGTGTGTGTGTGTGTGTGTGTTAAAAATCTTCGTATGTTGGGGGCGGTGTTGTAAGAATCGGGGATAGAACCTTCTGTTGAACTGACAGTTGTTTGTATTTAAGTTCCATGTAGGACAAATAATTCGTTTATAAAACGAAATCCCTCGTAGCTTGCAGTCGGAATTGTGAAAAACAAAAATCACAATTTCTTGTTTTCACAAGTTTTATCAGCTTATGGCCATTCTTGCGGATATAGCCAGATCGCTTGCTATATTTTCAGACATGGTCAGCTTATCACTGGTTCTAGGCTGAAGCTTTCCTTTATTATTGTCTGGTAAAGTACGTCCCGTAAAATAAATATTTACTGCTGACTTTGTCTATCCAACAAAAGTTATAATGATTGTGTTTGTTTTACTACTTTGGATTGTCTCTCTTTCATTGTATGGAGTTAGCTTCATCTATGTTAATATAAAAAGATAACTTTAGAAGAGCTTGTAAAATACAGGTGAAAATTACGTTTTTCGAAATATTATGGCCGACAAAGTTCAATTGTGAAATAAGATTTTCGCTCACTTTCGATGGATTTGTCAGTGGCCGCATTTTCCATGCCATCACGAAAACATGCCTATATAATACTGACCCCCTTAAACCCCACTTTTATATAGTAAAATTGGGGTTTACAGGGATATACATTATTTTTCTTATTTCTGCTCAAAAACATAAATTGTGGGTACTCGTTAGACCCGCCTCGCCGAGGCGGTCCTAACGGGTACCCACAATCTATGTTTTCAGCAGAAATATGAAAAATGTCATTTTTTTTTATCTGAAAATTTTCAGTTTTTGGAGGTGAAATTTTCTATATATTTGAATAGGCGTGTTTTCGTAATGTAATCTAATCGTATTAATGCTGAGTATATGCAAAAGAATTTAACGTTCGACATATTAAATTATAAATTGCAAAGCAAGAGGGGTGCTATCATGACCAAATGTCAGCAAATGCCCCTATATGTTTGTTCGAATGACGGTCACAACTGACATATTTCAGGTAGTGTCAGAAGCTTCAGAACATAAACTTTAATTGGTTTATCTTTTCCATAGTACATCAAAAATATGGTTTGTTGCTATGACACCACTTGTCCCACTTTCTTGAGAATTAGTGATATATGTTTGTAATTTGGCGCTGCGTCTGAATTAAAGGTGAGGTTTCGCGCGAATAAAACAGGCTCCGTGGTCATAAAACTTTTTTCATGCTCAACTCAGCTGAGCATTAAATTTTCTCTGTTAATAAATATGAAAATGCCAACAATAATTGGCATTTTGATATTTATTAGCAGAGAAAATTATATGCTCAGCTATGTTTGGCAAGAAAGAATTTGTAATTGTTAGTAATTTGAGATTGATTAGCATGATAAATTTCATGCTCAGCTGAACTGAGCATGAAAAAAGTTTTATAACCTCTGGGCCTGCTTTAAGCCGCCAGTACATGCAGTCTTGTAGGAAATGATGTGCCCCGGTTTAATGTTTGCAATTTGTTGAAGATACAATTAATTAGCCGAAACCTGCATGGTTACTGAACTTGTCATTTTGATCAAAACTTTATTAAACAATTGTCTTGATGTTACTGATCTAACAGAGATCAATTTCCGTGTGTAATAATGGCACTTTTTTCATATTAGTAGTTAGTAGTGCCAGAATCAGTGAACAAAAATGGTACAATGTTAGTTTTGATTAACAGTCAACTTCAATAGCTCGAACATATTTCGGACCATGGAAATTTGTTCGAGAAATTGATAGTTCGAGTCACTGAGGGTTAATCATAATGCCAGGTCAGGAGGCTAATGGGTATAAGTTATTTAAGTATTTTCGATCGTCTAGTTAACAATGGTATGATAAGTGAACTCATAAGAATCGTCTCATCGAGTACACGCAACATACATTTTCATGATAAAATGAGAACATTCCCTAAACTATCCCTAAATATTTGTCTGTTTGAGCCATCGGAAGCATTTCCAAGGGACTGTACAACGAGTTCTTATCAGCCACGGTAAACGAGATATCGATGTTCGAGTTATTGAGTTTTACAGTATGTAACATGAAAGTATTATGCTACAGAATCTCTGAGCTTTGTATCTGTGAGTTCTAACTTAAATCCAAGATTATTATAATCTGGTCTGTGAAATTCTACTGCTTGACTGGCAGTCTTCTCCGATAGTTTTGTTATTTTCCTAGAAAACCGTCTCCTACATACTTTCTAAGCTTCCTGTCTGGCAGCTCTGTGAAGAAAACGTACATGTACAAATACTAATCCATTTCATTTATATATTTTACAGTAAAATTCTGCAATTAAGATCACCTTTGGAACTGCCTAAAAGTGGTCTTATTGGTGGGGTATCTTAATCCTTGTCATCCTGAATAAATTAAGATGCCGCGCCCACTTCTAATTTTCAGCCAATCAGATTACTTTATCCAGATTGTTGATAAAAATTCACATACTTAATGGCAAATAGTGCAGATCCAGATCAGTTTAGAAGCCAACTTATCTGGATCTACACTGTTTGCAAAAGCAAGTTATATCCGGGTTCAGCAGGACTAGGGTTAATAGTATACATAGAATAATAAGAAAGAAACAATTTCAGACTGGCAATGGCTGTTTTGCTTCTCTTTGGTTTGTTGCATGGTTACTGTCTATTATGGCATGTTTGTTCTTCCTCTTGGTACCTTTGGTAGCAATGTTCTCTGATTGTGAATATTCATTTGCATCTTCTATACTATTTGAGACACGTCAACAGGATGTGAAATGGATTTGTTGATGCATTAAAACAAGTATGGTAAGATGTTAAGGTATTTGGATATTTAGCTCTTGTCCTGCTGAACGTGGACATGCCAGGCCTCTGCAAACAGTTAAGATCCAGATCAGTTAGCTTCTGATCTGAATCTGCACTGTTTGTCATTAAGTATGTGAATTTGTATCAAAAATATAGATCAAGTAAGCTGATTGGCCGAAAATTAGAAGTGGGCGTGGCATCTTAATTCATTTCGCATAGCAAGGGTTAAAGAAAATATTGTGAAAATTTATTTCAGCTTTAAGCTTATGCACAGCGGGCGTATTGTCTGATTGACTGTTCCAATTCTGCTATTGGTCCGTTCAAATTCATTCATTTGTGTTTATGATTTCTTCTTCTCTGATATATCATTGGTTTCATGATAACGGTGATCGGGACGGGCATGCCGCCCAAACATCTGGGTGGTGCGCTCAGTTTATAGGTATTTGGGCAGCACAACGAGTATAAAAATATTTTGATTGGGTTTTACTTGTTTTTACCTGCCCACTTGACTTATTATTGCGCATACACCAATAAGGGAATTAAGAGAACATCTTATGTAATCGTCATGCAAATGCTGTAAATTAAGTGATTAACGCATGGTGCACCATTACGTGCATAGGTTAGGCGTGAGTTTCCTGCAAAAACAGTCATGGCAACCGTTGAAACATATGGGTCACAATCGTAAAAATTACCGGTGACTGAAAATCGATAAATACGAGTAATTCACTTTTGTCCGTGATTTTGATAAATTGAATAACAGTAATAATAACACTTATTGATATTACTATTGTAATTATTATTATCATTATTATTATTATTATTATTATTGTTAGCTTCTGATCTGGGTTTACAAGGTTTGCACACGCCTGTCATTCCAAACAGTTAGGGTAAGTAAGGTATTCACAAATTGTCATAAAATCCTAAAACAAAGCTCTTTAATGCTTGCATGGGTATATATGTACAGTAAATATGAGAGAGAGAGAGAGAGAGAGAGAGAGAGAGAGAGAGAGAGAACTCAACAGATACCTTTGCCGCATATTGTAAAAAAAGCACTGTTATATGCGGGCATTATCATGAGAAAAAGTGACCAATGTGAAGACACCGTTCGACCGGCTGAAAGTCACGTATTCTGGTCTGACTGATGTTAGCAGCCGCAGTATTGTATAAACCAAACAGCTAGCACCAGAGATCGGCACCAGAATGTGTAACGTCTGTCTATTCCATCATCAAGAAAACATACCGTTATAATTTTGATCCCCTTAAATCCCACTTTTATAAAGTAAAACTGCGGTTTACAGGAGTATACATTATTTTTCTTATTTCTGCTCAAATATGAAAACATATCAGAATGTTTATTTTAAAACTATATTTGAATAGGCGTGTTTTCGTAATGGTTCACAGGTGGCATAAGTGAGTATTCTAACGGCAAAGCTGGTTTCTATTGAAACTACATTGTGTGTAGATTAGAAAACGGTCCCAAATCACATGTATGAACATTTTACAGTCTGGTCATGACCTCCTTTCCTGCTTACAGGATATGAGGTTACTGTAGAATATTACAGCATATTATGTTGACGAATCCATAAGTAGGCAGACTGAGACTTCGCTGTTCGCATGTAATAGTCATATGTTTACATACATGTATTTGTATGTTAATTGTTCTCGTGTCTCATAAGCCTACATGGCTAAATGTATACATTGTATCAAGTGACACATTAATAAAGAATTATCTATCTGTCTAATAAATACGTACTGGTCACAGTAAAATAGTTCATTTTATCAAAACATCACGAAAACATGCCTATATAATTTTACCCCCTTAAACCCCGCTTTTATATAATAAAACTGGGGTTTGTAGGGGTATAAGTTATTTTTCTTATTTCTACTTAAAACATAGATTGTGGGTACTCGTTAGAACCGCCTCACCGAGGCGGTTCTAACGAGTACCCACAATCTATGTTTTGAGCAGAAATATGAAAAATATTCACAGTTTTTTATCTGAAATTTTTTAATTTTTGGAGGAGAATTTTTCTATATATTTGAATAGGCGTATTTTCGTAATGACAAATACAAAGTTGGCACCAAGTGGTGATTTTTTTTCTAATATATACGCCGTACATAAGAGTACAAACTGAGTAAAGAAACTGGGATACAGGAGAAAATCAAGAAATATGTATTATCCAATGAACTTGTGATGTTAAAACTTCCACTCTTGTTTTTAGGTGACTGGTGGGTGTATCGTGTCACACAAGCGGTTATCTGGCCAGAAACGATCATCCCGTTTCAAGTGCAAGTAAGAATTAATACCGTCATATTTTAAAGCTTGCCACAACACAAATGCTCATCAACCGTGTAGTAGGTAAGTTCTCAAAGTACAATTCTTGCAAAGCCTGCTCACCGAATTATATCCATTCATGGCTTTCGCGCAAATCTGATCTCCGTTGGTCCACAGAATCAGGGCGCCATTACAAAAACACGCCTATTCAAATATATTAAAAATTTCACCATCAAAACTGAAAGATTTCAGAAAAAATTCTGATATTTTTTTCATATGTCTGCTGAAAACATAGATTGTGGGTATTCGTTAAAACCGCCTCGCCGAGGCGGTTTTGTGAGTACCCCACAAAAAATGTTTTGAGCAGAAATAATAATAATAATAGTAATAATAATAATAACGAATACCCCTGTAAACCACAGTTTTCCTATATAAAAGTGTTTTTTAAGGGAATCAAAATTATATAGGTATGTTTTTGTGATGCACTGTCAAGTGTACGGGCAGAAAATGAAGTTCCTATGCAGGCTGCATAAATGCACTTCCTGATTCTGAGTCCAATTGTTTCTATATGTCATAGGGTAAAAATTCTTGCGATAACATCCACTTTGACATCCATATCGTGAGGAAAATGACAGTACGTTAAACAAAACATTCGGTAATATCGAACTATATGACAGACGGTACACCATCGTGGCTGACCCTGCAAACGGAGTCACCGCAAATTTATCATCAGATATACGATTCTTTATGCGCATACATAGCTGACTCTCCGTGCCACCTGAGACAACTGACGGCTAAGGTAACATGTGTACCCACAATGCTCGACCAAGACATAAATAGTCCGTTATTTCGATTACCGGGTTTACATAAGCAATCGGACAGGAAGACCTGAGCTAACAGACGCTGCATCCTGATCAGGGTTTACACTACTTGCCATACCATCGCACGTTTTAAAATCCATCACCATGTAGCCAAACAGATTTATTCAAATCTAAGAAGATTGTCAGAAGGTCAGGTCTCCGAATATTTATTGTATATGTGGTACTAGCTTTAGTTGAAAAAATAAAATTCCAGAGCAGCCGGTGCATTATTGACAAGGCTTGAAATGTTACAACAGTAAAGGTCCAAAACTGCCTACTGTGCTTTCGACATCTTTCTGAAAGTGGTTTTTGCTTGGCGCTTTACACACAAGAAGTAAATTTGCAAACTTTTGCCATGATTTAATGCAAAATCATTTGTTGTAACTGACTATGCACCAAAAGTTTCATTCTAGTCATTGGTTTTTAAAAAAATGAAATATTTTCAATTTTCCCATAGTAAAAATGATTGCAAATTATGCATTAATCTGTAGGGTAGGTAAGTTGAAGACAGATTTTCAACAAGTTCCTTTTGTTCATTTTTCTGAAATTTTCACAATATTGTTGTGAAACATCCATTATTCAAATTCAACAAAGAAAACTAAAAAATATTTTCTTAGACAAAAATTCAAAAAATCACGTTACTATAGAAAGTGCATAGGTCAGACTAATTTTGGCTGAAAATTTAATTTTAGGGTAAATGTTTGGAAACAAAACACAGAAACAGAAAAGACAAATGGTTTCTGATAAGGTATGGGCAATCAAAACAAAGTGTTTTCATTTAAAATAAAACGCCAAGCAAAAAACGTCTTTCCAAGTGATGTCGAAAGGACAGTAAGCCCTAGCCCCCACGTATAAACCTTTTTTCATGCTCAAATCAGCTGAGCATGAAATTTTCTGCTAATAAATATGAAAATGCCAACAGTAGTTGACATTTTCATATATATTAGCAGAGAAGTTTTCATGCTCAGCTATGTTTAGCAAGAAAAAAATGTAATTGTTAGTAATTTGAGATTTCTTAGCAGGACAAATTTCATGATCAGCTGAGTTGAGCATGAAAAAAGAACCTCGGGCCTGGTATTGCTTTTTTAGCAAATAGCAAAGGTACATGTATATATCACAACTGAGCAAACGGCTTCATATAAAAAAGATATGACTGAGCCAGCGGACGACAAAATCTACAATAAGACCTTTGTGGCCAACAAAGAATAGGATCAGCCTGTACATCCACACAGTACAGCAATGATTCGCTTTATTCCGCTTTGGATAGCCTGAAGGCTGTAAAAGGCATATGCTTTTAGCGAAGACTCTGATCAGACTGCGCGAATGCGCAGGCTGATCTGAGTCTTCGATGGTTGCATGTCTTATTGTAGGTTTTATCATAAGCTGGTTCATATTTAGTTACGTTTAGGTAACAGAGTTCCAACTTTTTGGGAAAGAGCTGCCAACTCTGCCTGCCTTATGTTGTTGGTTTTTTTGTTGTTTTTTTTGTTTGTTTTTTTGTTGTTGTTGTTGTTGTTGTTGTTGTTGTTGCTGTTGTTGTTGTTGTTGTTGTTGTTGTTGTTGTTGTTGTTGTTGTTGTTGTTGTTGTTGTTTGTTTGTTTGTTTTGTGTTGTTGTTTTTTGTTTTTTTTGTTTGTTTGTTTTTGTCTTTTTAATTTGTATGTTTTTTCTGGCTGTTTAATTGTATTTGTCTTTCCCTTTGATGTTGAGAACTTGACGTGGATCTGACTATACCAGTTCCTGAGTTCACTTATTAACTATTCATTATTGTATCTATTTTTATTTCTAATGCATATCTTGCCACACTTCAATTGTCTTTATTCTGCATTCAGTCTCCAAGTGTTTTCACACGGCACAAAAGTAATAAGCATTTGTATGATTTTGTCACAGGCTTCTCTTCTTTTTCATCATTTCTATTTTTGTATTTTATTGCTTTTATCAACTTTTCACAAGCTCGTTTTAACCAAATTCACTCTCAATTAAATACGGCAAAATTCACTGTTTTGAATAAGAAAAAATGCAGTTCGTTAACCCTTCGTCCCTGCGTTTCTGTAGTAGACTCATCTGTCTTTGAATTTGGACATGTTCATGTTTGCAAATGGGTTGTCATCACGAAAACATGCCTATATTATTTTGACCCCCTTAAACCCCAATTTTATATAGTAAAACTGGAGTTTACAGGGGTATACATCATTTTTTTTTATTTCTGCTCAAAAAATAGATTGTGGGTACTCGTCTCGCCGAGGCGGTTCTAACGTGTACTCAGAATCTATGTTTTGAGCAAATAAATGTAAAATATCATATATTTCTGAAAATTTTCTGTTTTTGGAGGTGAAATTTTCTATATATTTGAATAGGCATGTTTTCGTAATGGCGACACAAGAAATGCTACAATCACGAAGCACAGCCTTCCCGAGGCACAAAAAGAAGGACATGAGGAACCTACAATGATAAAACAAACGTCACAAATAAACCAACCGACCCACAAACAAAGAAGAACTGTAACAGCAGAATGCTCAGTAGTAAAACCAAGAAATTTCTACGAAAACTCGCCTATTCAAATATATTGAAAATTTTACAACCAAAACAGGAAAATTTTCAGATAAAAAAAAATCTGATAATTTTCATATTTCTGCTCTTAACATAGATTGGGCGAGGCGGTTCTAACGAGTATTCACAATCTATGTTTTTTTAGTAAAATAAGAAAAAGTAATGTATACCCCTGTAAACCCCAGTTTTACTATATAAAAGTGGGGTTTAAGGGGGTCAAAAGTATATAGGCTTGTTTTCGTGATGAGCAGTCCTTAAAAGATTCCCCAGCAATGACCAAACCGTAACGGACGAACAGTCGAACAGACGGACGGACAGACGGGCAACGTAAAAACAGTTTACCCTCCAAACACAGTTAGCAGAGAAGGTGTGGGGAATGAGGCTTAACCCATTTTCTTTTCTTGCGCGAAGCCTTAAAACACTTGTTCTATAGTATGTATCAGGTGTTTCTATATTCTGAGTGGCTGCACACGTGACAGTTCATTGGTACATGCACACAAAATGAATGAAGACTGGTTTGTTTGAGTTGTAACGTCAGTGTAAATAATTGGTCAGTCATGTTGCGACGGTGTCTAAATCTAACGGTAGGAATATATTAATAATACCCTGCGAGCACATGACGTTTATGCAACGTGATGAAGTTGCATCGGAGTTACTGCGATGTTGTATGAACGTCATTTCGTTGCACCAAGATTAGTGCGACGTTGTATAAAAGTCATGACGTTGTACCGATGTTAACGCGACACTGTATAAGCCGCTGGGTAGTGGCGATGCTCTATTTGCGTCCCATCTCACAGACACAATAACGTGACACTTTCACTAGTCACATTATACTGACATCAATTCAACCAGTTCTAGCTCTTCTTTCTAAATTGCGCGCAAAACAGCTGATAGTACCAACATTAGAAATGTTCAGGTGTGACCATGCTGGGATTCTAATTCACAACTTCCCGATCCGAAAGCAGGTGGGAAGTAGCCGAATTACTTACAAATGAAAGGGCATACTTCCAAGCCCGTTAACTCATTTAAGTTTGGAGATTCCAAACTTTGGCAAACAGTGCATATATTTTAAGCTTTAGCGCACTGTAGGCTAACTCATCAGAATGAAAATTAATGAGATTGTTCTTATTTTTCCTCAGATACATATGGTCTCTGACTTGAATGTAATGTCAAGCCTTATTTCGCGTGAAAAAAAAGTCAGAAAACTATTCTTATTTGGTCAGTTTTTCCATAGTCAGAAAGTCAAAGTTATTAGGTATTGTTTGGGGTCAATGTTTTCTTGTTTTTGTTTTATTATTATTATTATCATTATTATTATTATTATTTTATTCTTTTATTTGTTTTATTGTATTTTATTTTTTGTTTTGTTTTGTTTTGTTTTGTTTCGTTTGTTGTTGTTTATTTTGTTTTTTTGTTTGTTGTTTTTTTTAGTTTTTTTTTTTGTTTTGTTTTTTGTTGTTGTTGTTGTTGTTGTTGTTGTTTTTTGTTGTTGTTGTTGTTTTTATGTGTGTGTTTGTTTTTTTTTTTGTTTTTTTTTTTTTTTTTGTTTTTTTTTTTTTTTTGTTTCTTTGTTTTTTGTTGTTGTTTTTTTGTTGTTGTTGTTTTTTGTAGTTTTGGTTCTTTTTATTTTGCTTGGTATTTTAAGAGGCGTGAGGGTTAAGAAACATTTTGGAAGTTTTGTGGCTAAAATTTTTTTACCGCTGACGAGCCGATGTAGGAGAAAAATATCAGGGTACCCACTCCACTATGAATTATTAGTCAGGATACACAGGAAATGTCACCCTGCGAAGATTCACCAAAGAAATGTGCACCCAGCGAAGATTCAAATCAGACTGCGCGTTCGCACAGTCTGATTTGAATCTTCACTGGGCACGTTTTTGGATAGCCAAGAATGCAAAGGTTTTTCCTCAAGACAACGAAAACTGTGATCAGACTGCGCGAATGCTCAGGATGATTTCGGTTTTCGTTGAGCGCGCAAATTAGGAGGTATGTTTTATCTCGATACGGCTCATTAGCTGTCTTACCTGTCGTTTGGAATGGTTTTCTCCTGTCTTACCCGTCGTTTGGAATGGTTTCCTCCATACTGACGTTAAACTGAGTTTGACGCTGAAGCTGATGCAACTTCGTACGATCTGGTCCACTGCCAGTTTCATCGACATACTCATTATCCTGACTAAACTCACTTGGTAGTGATTGCCTTTCTTCCGACAGTGATGTCAAAGGAGTACAAGATGACATTGCTCCGTACGATCCTATCTCTCCTGGGCTTGTCTTTACAGATGGAAGGCAGTGACAATCTAATCGTCCGTCCTTTTCAAGCATACTTTTTAATGGTCTTATTATGAACTTGAAATTTCCTCTGGCAAGCACGGAATCGAATAGCGTATCGTAACATTTCTTTTTCTCCCTGTTTTGTTTACCGTTACATATGTCAATAAGTGTTTTCCATAACTGTCGCTGGCTTCCTAGTGGTTTAACACAAGCGATAACTTCGTTGTAGAACCCGTCTGGAATAGCTCGAATGCTCCAGAGTATATCAACAACGTCCTTGATGTCGATATTACTGGAACACTGACATAAAGCGCACGTTGTACACTTCACGTCATTTCTTTTATTGTCTTCAAATGCTTCGAGTATCTTTGTTACAACAAGCGGTACTTCGATTTTAATAAGTTCAAGAAAGTTTTGTATGTCACTTAAATCCCGTCCTTTTGTTCGACTCACCAAATAGCGGACTTGGTCTTTCCTGGACAATTCGTCTCTAATCATTTTACACTCCTCTTCTGTAATATAACCGCTACTTATCAACTGCTCTGGCAGATTGCTGGAGTTGAATTGTAAACCGTCAACAAGTGGGATGATGCTGGCCTGAAGAGCTTGTGCTAAGCATTCCCTTTCATCACCTTTTGACATACGCTTTGCTGAAACAATGAAACAACTAAGGTTCATTAGGCAGGTTGGACTAGATTGGAGCTGAAGTCCCAATAAATACTATCACGGTCATGTTGAGCAAAGTCAGTTTACTTAACCACACTTTACTCGGACAGGCTTAGTCCTATAAGCAGTTATACAGAACTTGTGCACATTCTTTTGCCAGAAACACAACTGCCCTTTTTGAATTAGCAGAAAGAAATGACCATAGAAAATATTTCATTATCAGTCTGCACGAGTGGGTGTTGCCGGAACCACCAGGCAGACAATATTTAACCATTTAGATATTGAATTTATAGGAGTAAAGCCACAAACTATTTATACGTTTTGTCAAAGGGACGTCGAAAATCGTCTGATGGGAACCAGTATTCGCAGTGATATAGATTTAATGCAGTAGCTTTATTATGCCCAGTTCCGCCATTCTCTGATTTATACATGAAAAGCATTGAGATACAACATATGCTAGCAACGAAGACTTGCCACAGTATTATGTTCAAAGCGGTTTCCAAATGCATATATGTGCTACGAGATGACCCGTCTGGATCTACACTGTTTGCCAAGGTACATGTATATACAGTTTTTTGAAGCCTCGAGAAGTCTGTGCTTCGCGATTCTGGTATTGCCTACGTATATTTACTTATATTTTGCTGTTTGTTTGTTTGTGTTGAGGTTGTACTGCCCAGTCAACCCAACAGGGTCATGTCGAGCGAGGTCAGTTTACCTAACCACACTTTTACTGGGCAGGCTTACTCCTCTTAACAGTACACCAGAATTGTGCATATTCTTTCACCAGAAAGTGACTGTTTTACTGTACGGGACTAAAAGAATTAATGCATGTACATATACATTAAGTGACGGATGTCGGGACAGTAACTGTCCCGATAACCATCATGGAATGTTTATGTATATCACAGAGCGCATCACTCTATCTGGGTACACTGCTGCTCCCGTTCTCAAATATATTTTAACCTTTTCTCTCTCATAAGTCTATCATTTTTGTAAAGTTGGCTAATTCTAAAATCATAAGTAATCCGTGACGCCATGTCAAGATGTATTTTGTATATTTTACCTGTTTTTGGTTTAGATAAAGATCTTTTATAATCACAGCTGGCCTGCTTCAGTACTCTTGTGTTTTCATCTTGACAATGTCCTTGTCTTCTTGGGTTTGAAACACCAATTCCTTGAACAGGTACGGGAAGAGGTTTTGAGTTACAACTTTCCTGGATGTTTTTGCTTAACGCCTGCCTTACGTTGGGAACAACATCTACTAACTCCCAATGTCTAATTTCTTCGTCCTCCCCTTTTTGTGCTTCAACTGATGTAGTTGTAGTTAGGCAAGGCAACTGTAAGTTTAATCTTTGAAGTTCAGACCGTAAGTTGTGTCTTTCCGCTTCAAGTGCTTGCTTTATTTCATCCCTTATTATCTCTCGTAGTGACTCTTGGAATTCCTTTGTGTAATAACTTGTAAGTATGGTCTGAAATAGATCACAAAAGAACATTATAGGGACAGGACATTGTTCCAGATAAGGCGTTTACGTTTCAACCACAAAGAGTTGATTTTTTTTCTAATTTGTCCATGAAATCATATGTTGAGGGTATTCATATGAAGCGCCTCGACGAGGCGCTTCATATGAGTACCACAACATATATTTTCATGGAGAAATCAGAACAATATGTTCCTGATTCCCTTTCTGATCTAGAGTTATGCTGGATACTTTTGGTAATTTTTCTTCTGCCATGTCCACTCTAAATTGAAAAGAAAATGCTCTGAAGGGGAGCAAATTCGTTTCCTTTGATGTAGAATCTTTTTAGAAGGAAAGCAAAACGAATTTTGACATAGTTAATGCTTCCTTGCATCTATCCCCCTTAATTACATAATAAGCCATCTTATGACAAAACCAACAAAATCGCATGTGCGCCCAGCGAACACTCAAATTAGTCTGTGCAACTGCCCAGTCTGATCAGAGTCTTCGATGCCCGCATGAAGAAAGCTTGGGTCTATAGCTACCCACTGAGCGCCCAGCAAAGACTGATCAGACTGGGCAGATGCCATTTTGTTGGTTTTGTCATCATGTTACTCAAATATGATAAAGTACCGTCATCACAGTTAATAAGAGTATATTAAAGGAAGATACCCAGGAAATGCCACAAACACGAAGCTCAGCTCTCTGGAGACACCAAACGAAGGGAAAACGAGGAAAAACAATGACAAAACAAAGGCCACATATAAAAACACAGACGTATATCACGAAAACATGCCTATATAATTTTGACCACCTTAAACCCCATTTTTATACAGTAAAACGGGGGTTTACAGAGGTATACAATATTTTTTCTTATTTCTGCTCAGAAACATAGATTGTGGGTACTCGTTAGAACCGCCTTGCCGAGGCGGTTCTAATGAGTATCACAATCTATGTTTTGAGCAGAAATATGAATATCAGAATTTTTTCTGAAAATCTTTATTTATTGGTGGTAAAATTTTCTGTATATTTGGATAGGCATGTTTTCGTATTGACAAACAAGTGTATCAGAACAAACGCCATGAAAAGGTCGGTAGGAAAAATACCGGGGGATAGGATCGGGAAAAAAACTACAGGGCGAGGGCGGGGGGTGGAGGGGCGAGGGGGGGGGGCAGGCTTAAACCAGTTTTACTCGCGCACAACCTCTTTCAATTATTGATGAATATATCTATGATAAAATTCGCGTTTTCACAAGCAAATTTCACGGTCAAATATATTTTTTATATTGATCTGCTCCTTGATTCTAAAGGATCCCGCTTTACTCGACGATATTTGCCACAATTATATAACAAAGAAAAGATGGTTCTTACAGTTAACCTCCTTTATACCGACACTCGATATAATGACAAAATTCGTTATAATGATAATTTGACCGGCATGAAACCTCCGCTCAAGAGGTGACAGTTAATCAGAGATTATACAAAACATTGTATTTAATATTTCAAGAAACATATGTTTTGGATATGTTAGAATCACATCGCTGAGGCAATTCTAACATATAATCAAAGCATATGCTCTATGAGGAAACACGACTAAAACAGGGCATTCCTTGCGCATCATTCTGCTCATCAAGGATTCTTTACAACAACAAATTCATTTTAACGGCAACATCTTCGGGAATAAATGATGTCGTTGTAACGAGGGTTCACTATATTTATAATCACACGGGGTTTTATTTACAAAGACGACTTCAGTAAAGGCACTTTGTCCGTCTAATTAAGACAGCTCCAGTTGTATTGTGCTTGCTATACATAATTATATGTTGTTCTGTTAATGGAAACATTTCAGAGCTTTCATAACACTCCTCAGAACGATAATTTGAAAAATGTTTTTGTAAAATTTTATGTCCTAACTATACTTGTGCCTATAAAATGCCAAACCTAAAAAGGGGCATAACTCTCATTGAAAATAATGCTTAACACATTCTTAGAAACCTTGTACACATATTAAGTGTGAAGAATTCACAGACGGACAAAAACAGGAAGGCATATATTGTTGGTACTGATAAACAGCGCCTCGCTGAGGCGCTTCTAATGAGTATCCACAATATATCATTGTGTACCCACAATATATTACTGTGTATCACAACCTATATTTGTGAAGGGAAATAATAGCATCAATACTTTTTGGTTAAAAAAGGGTGCCTTTTCTGGAACTATGAATGTGCCCTTATGTCATTATATAAGCCTGCCAAATTTTGACGAAATAAAAAAAAAAACATATAGGACATCTTACAATACAATACCTTGCTTTCCTGGTTTATATCTGGTCCTGAGCAAAGTGCTGGTGGAGCAGGGGTAAAATTCTCCTTACTGACTTGTACATCCTGATGTCCAATATGACTCACATGTTCAACTTTAATGGGTGCAGACACATCGTTTGTTTTCAGTTTACGTTTCCACTGGCTCATTGTGTACTTTGATCTGCGTTAAAAAGCAAAATATGATTACAGGAAAATGTTCCTCAAATAATAAACAATTAGAATATAAGAATCGTATATGGGTATAGGTATGATCTAAGCGTTTCCAAGCCTAGTGATGCTAGTGCGGTCGGAACCGAGGCTTCGAGATCGAACCGAGGCTTCCGATGGTTCCGATCGGCCCGGGCATCGCTGAGATTCCGATCGGCCCGGGCATCCCGAGGGAAATGCCTGTATAGAATTCATGCCCATATTAGACTCCTTTTCTTGCAAACGACAACTTTTTTATTGCTTTGTTTACGTTTACTGTTTGTTTTACGATTACTTTTTCGGTGACTATATTTTATGAATCAAATTAATGCGTCAGTACATATGTACATCACTGAGTCAGTATATATGTTATTGCGTTGTTGCTAAGCGGACAAATTACAAACTGCTATACTACAATAATAAAACTGATAAGAATAGAATAGAATATTCTCTCTATCCCAAACAAACAATCCTTATCTTGTATGTTAGATAGTACAGAGCCCATCTTCCCTTTAAAGCCGAGTGAACTGTTCTAACTGAACTCTTTGGTCAGGTCTTTTTCCTATATAAAAGTGTCTGGTTAGATTTTAGCTCACCTGAGCTATGCTCAGGGTGAGCTATAGTGGCCACTTTTTGTCCGTCGTCCGTCCGTTTGTCTGTTTTGCTAAAACTTTCATATGGCGCCACCTCAGTTTCGGGGAATGCTAAAACTGGTCGCGGTCCGTTGACTAAGATTGCCGAATTGCCCATCAGAATCAGAATCAGAATGTTTTACTGGTGACACATCAATAGACGTTCATTCACCAGGGCCAACGATTGCAAAGACTAGTCTCTAGATCTCACAAGTGATGTAAATCTAGCGACAGGGTCCTCAGAACTTTCAGCAGAGGAGATTATAGCTGCAGGGGGTGCATTCCAATCCCTAATGGTGTCTGGAAAGAAACGGTACTTATAAATGTCAGTTCTAGCATATGGCAATTGAAATGCCTTTGGATGCTGATTCCTACTGCCCCTATTTGGGGATTGAAGGTCGTCACAAGGTATACTCGCTCTACCTTTCAGACCTTTGAATAGTAATATGAGTTTACTACCTTTGCGTCTCTTGTGAAGAGACTCCCACCCTAACTGTTCAATAATGCTAGTCATACTTCATGTAGTTTCCAGTCATAAATCTAGCTGCACGATCCTGTAACTTTTCGAATTCTTCCTGGACAACTATTCCATGCGGGTCTCAAACAGGGCTAGCATATTCCAGGATTGGTCGCACCAGCCTCTTATATGCCGTCTCCTTAACATCTTGGGGGCATGACGATAGATTACGTCTTAAGAAACCAAGAGTTCTGTTTGCTTTTGTGCAAACATTGCTTACATGAGTATTCCATTTCAAATCCTTAGAAATTGTCACACCAAGGTATTTAATATTATCCACATTTTCGAGGACTGTTCCTTCTAAGGAGTAAACTGCATTAATCTTTTTGATCCGCTTCCTAGTAAGCTGCATAATGTTACATTGCACGGGCTGAAAACTCATACCCCATTTCCTGGCCCATTTGTTCAGTTGATCAATATCCTTTTGGAGTTTTGATGTGTCTTCAGTGCTATCAATCTGACGATAACAAATACAGTCATCAGCGAACAAACGAATCTCAGATTCTATTCCTACCATGATGGCATTTATATACAAGGAAAACAACAGTGGACCGAGAACAGTGCCCTGCGGCACACCAGATAAAACAGGTGCCCATTGAGATTTTGCTCCGTTGACTACAACCCTTTGTTGCCTATTGCCCATATTTGGAAAAAAAACTTTAAATTATCTTCTTCAGAACCGAGGACGCCTCGGGGCTGGGTATTTGCACAAATTATTTAGGATTGGAAGGGCTACCATAATTGTTAAAATGACGGTCGTACATTATCGTTTGATCTTTTTACGACAATGTCAAGTTTTGCTTCCCTATGCACTTGCATGGGTCCCATTTATGGGGGAAATGTTAATCAAACGACTTATCCTCTGAACCCGCTGGCCAATGTTGCTCAAATTTCAGGTAGAGCCTCATTGAAGCGTAGGAACGAAAGAGTGCTGAAATGGTCGCGGTTCGTTAACCAACATGAGCGCCATGCCGATATATGGTAAAAACCTTTAAAATATTCTTCTCCAGAACCAAGTAAGCCTTTTGGCCCTGATCTTTGCACAAATTATCGGGAAAGGGGGTCTTCTAAAGCTCCTAAAATGATGATACCTTAACGTTTTGCCTTTTCGCGGCAAGGTCAGATTTGCTTTTCCATACATTTGTATGGGTCCTTTACATTTATATGAGAAAAATGTTGTAAATTCATATTGTGGATATCTCCTCTAAAGATATTGATCCAAATTAGTTGAAACTTGACGAGGAGTATTGGGGCGCCTAGAAGACACAAAATAGCTAAAACTAAGCTGATCGAAAATCCAAGCTGGCCGCCACAGCCCCCATCTTGAAAATCAATTTTCGACATCTCTTCCCAAACTGTTCTAGCTGTTTGCCTTCATACACATCAAACCCGTGAGGGGAGTATTTGTTTATTTTCCTTTTAGAATAGACCCCTTTTTCAGAGGTGGGACAAAACAATTATGACGGAGTTGACTCCCAGGAAAGTGTGTCCGTTTTTACGTTAATTTCACTATAACAAAATGATGGCAGATTGATTAAGAAATGCCTTAAATGCTTTATTCTTACGCAGAGTAATATATATATAAAGTAAAAGCATCCCATTACAGTTCACACTAACACTGGAAATGTTATCTCCCAAATATCTTGTGTACGAAAAGCAGAGAAAAAGGCCCTTAACTCTATAAAATGGCGTCACAATTTTTCCATAAGCAATTGCAAATAAGGGCTGTCTACTACCTATGTACATGTAAAGTTTCAGTCACATTTAAAATCTCGCACTTAATCTAAATAAATACAACATATGCAAACTTTCAGTTTAAACTCTTTTCAGCAGGCAAACAAGAAAACAAGGTCGATCCGACGTCGATTCAACGTCTTGACGTCGACGTCGACGTCGACGTCGACCCCATTAAACCCCACTTTTATATAGTAAAACTGGGATTTACAGGAGTATACATTATTTTTCTTATTTCTGCTCAAAACATAGATTGTGGGAACTCGTTAGAACAACCTTGGCGAGGCGGTTCTAACGAGTACCCACAATCTATGTTTTGAGCTCAAAAATATAGATTGTGGAACTCGTTAGTACCGCCTCGGCGAGGCGGTTCTAACGAGTACCCACAATCTATGTTTTGAGCAGAATTATGAAAAATATCAGGATTTTTATCTGAAAACTTAAAGTTTTTGGTGGTGAAATTTTCAATATATTTGAATAGGCGTGTTTTCGTAATGAATGCCTAGACTGTGCATATGCACAGGCTGGTCTGTACGCTTGTTATCATATAACATAATATATAAGATCATTTTCTCTTGTTACGTATCAACTGTCCGAGTTTGTTCACATGTAATGTTAGGAGCATATTTTGTGTAGAGCTTACAGTAAACTGTAAAGTTTAACGCTTACCATGATGGGTAAAAAATCAGCAGGCGACATTTTGAAATATGTATTTCTATTTCCCCAGAAAAGAGCATTTGACATTTCATGCAAATTGTCTCCTGATATATCTGTTTTCGCTAGGCGCACCAGCAATCCCCGTCCCTTATGTCATTTTTAACCCTTGTCAAGCTAAACAGATTAAGATACTACGTCTATTTCTAATTGTCAACCAATCATATACCTTTGTCCAGATTGTTGATGCAAATTCACATACTGAATGGCAAAATGCATATGCAGATCAGCTGGCTTCTTTTCAATTGATCTAGATCTATACTATTTGCAAGGGCAGGTTATATCCGGGTTTTACAGGCCCGCCTATATAATATTGGCCCCATTAAACCCTATCTTTATATAGTAACACTGGGATTTACAGGGGTATACATTATTTTTCGTATTTCTGCTCAAAACATAGATTGTGGGTACTCTTTAGAACCGCCTCGCCGAAAATTTTCAGATACAAAAACTCTGATATTTTTCATATTTCTGCTCAAAACATAGATTGTGGGTACTCGTTAGAACTGCCTCGGCGAGGCGGTTCTAACGAGAACCACAATCTATGTTTTTGAGCAGAAATAAGAAAAATAATGTATAACCCTGTAAACCCCAGTTTTACCATATAAAAGTGGGGTTTAAGGGGATTAAAATTATATAGGCATGTTTTCGTGATGAGGCCATAGAGGTATGGTTAAGGCAAGTTGCCTTTATAAACAAGGCATAAACGAAAATCGGAGACTCGGTTTTATTAAGTCCCTTCATATACAGCAGTGTTGTTTGCAAAGCTGTATACGACTCCTAGCATCGACTCAAGTGGTATTTGATTTTCAAAGTAACCTGAATGGAAAAAACAATCTGCATTGTGATGAAGTACGGGGTGACGTTTTACGGCAGCCAAACGCTGCAGTGAAGTAAAACAAAAATCTAAAAGGTTGCCGTTGGAAACAAAGAAAACACAAAAGAACAAAAATCGGAGACTCATCTTTATTAACTCTTCCTATATACAGCAAGCCTCACTTTCTTGAAGAACGATGAAGAACGGGGTGACGTTTTACGGCAGCCAAACGCTGCAGTGAAGTAAAACAAAAATCTAAAAGGTTGCCGTTGGAAACAAAGAAAACACAAAAGAAGGAAAATCGGAGACTCATCTTTATTAACTCTCCCTATATACAGCAAGCCTCACTTTCTTGAAGTTGTCAATTTGTGCTGGCGGAGCTTCCAACCGCAGGAGACTGATATCTGAATTACTTCTACCCTGGTTGATTCTTCGTGCCCTCCGTTTCTTTGAAATATCGTAACTGACTCATTAGTGTACTTGTGTTGCCACTGATGATCGATCATCGGTCACTTTTCTTCTTGTGACTGATGATCGGAAAGATTTTTTTACAGTCGAATAATCGGAAAATTCTTTTTTAGAAACATTTTTTTACTTTTTTTTTTAATTTATTTTTTTTATAGGCAAGTTATAAAGAAATGAAGTTCAAAGCTGACAATTTCCATCGTTGTAAATGTGTGGTCAATAAAAATGAAGAAATTTGAAAAAATAGCCTTAAATAAGTCAATCCAAAAGTACAGATATTTTTCTTATTTCTCTATGTAAACGTATGTTGTGGGTACTCATTAGAAGCGCCTCGCGGAGGCGCTTCTAATGAGTATCCACAACACATATGTTTTCATGGAGAAATAAGAAAAATATTATCTGGATACCCCTCTTATTGATCTGGAGCAATGAATTATTACCTGGAAGAGGGCTAAATTACATCCGGAGAACATGCCTATTCAAATATATAGCAAAACTTAACTCCAAAAATTGAAAATTTTCAGATAAAAAATGTTAATATTTTTCTTATTTCAGCTCAAGACATAGATTGTGGGTACTCTTTAGAACCGCCTCGGCGAGGCGGTTCTAACGAGTACCCACAATCTATGTTTTTCAGCAGGAATAAAAAAAATAATGTATACCCCTGTAAACCCCAATTTTACTATATGAAAGTGGGGTTTGAGGGGGTAAAAATTATATAGGTATGTTTTCGTGATGAGAGTGATTATATTTTCTACAAATACATTATTAATCGATCATCAGATATCAGAGACATGCACACAGACTGCGTTCAGTTAACCATAATTTCAAATCAGTGTTGAGTTTTCGTCATTCTGATGCAGGAAATATTTCCCAAAGAAGATGGTAACTAAATGTTATCCCATCGTTTTGAATATGGTATCAATTTAGGAGTTTTGGGGTTGGGATAAACAGGGCTGAATTATCCCCATAATAATAATCCAGAATCATAAAATTTCCTTTCAGCTATGATTCAGACATCGGGCTCCCAAAATATGAAATTAAATAAATGAATATTCTAATTTCTTAAAATCTGGTCTTCAACACCTGATCCAATTAGGGAAAATCCTCGCCTTACTGCAATATCTCCTTCTATATGTATTTATTTGTGTATATACGTTAGCAAAACTTACCAGTAGAATAAACTTCCTGAAACGCCACTATATTAGTCAACTTGTTCAACTTTATGAATACAATGTTTAAATAACTTCAAGCTTTCTGACCCGATATATAGTTAGAAATAATAATGCTATCAGGTGAACGTTATCACTACACCTGTAAAGATTCGCATTTCTAATATTACGTCTTGTTGTACTTACCTAACTTCATCACGAAAACATGCCTATATAATTTTGACCCCCTTAAACCCCACTTTTATATATTAAAACTGGGGTTTATAGGGGTATACATTATTTTTCTTATTTCTGCTAAAACATAGATTGTGGGTACTCGTTAGAACCGCCTCGCTGAGGCGGTTCTAACGAGTACCCACAATCTAAGTTTTGAGCAGAAATATGAAAAGCACAGAGTTTTTTTATCTGAAAATGTTCATTTTTGGTGGTAAAATTTTCAGTATATTTTAATGGGCGTGTTTTCGTTATGAAGCATTTGGACAAATGAGCCGCAAAATGAGAAATAGTGTATTCGTGATAAATGCAAACAGTAAAGATTCATATCAGCTAGCCAATATACACAGTTGACTCTCGTTATTTCAAACACTGATAACTCAAACTACTGGTTAAGTGAAACTAAATTTTCGAAAATGTTGATTTAGTCTTGCTATATATATATATATATATATATATATATATATATATATATATATATATATATATATATATATATATATATATATATATATATATTTATATAGTCGAACCTCGTTATCTCGAACTCGCTTATTTCGAATTATCGCTTATCTCGAAATGAAAATCTGGTCCCTGTTTTAACATGAAACTATGACAACAGGTAACAAAATAATGTGGAAAAGAGGAGAAATTGAATTGCTCCTTTTTTCCACAATATATATATATATAACTTCAGGAGTTAAATTACATATTCATTTATTAAATGTGGTTGTTCAATTTATTGTTTTCCTCACTCTCTCTACTCTGATATGTCGAGGTACGGATATCTCGAAGTGTTTCAGTGAGTCCCTTGGAATTCGAGATAACGAGAGACGACTATATATATATATATATAAATATATATATATATATATATATATATATATATATATATATATATATATATATATATATATATATATATATATATATATATATATATATTCAACTCCTTTATCTCAGACAACTATTAACACGACTTACTGTTATCTCAAATTGAAAATTATGGTCCCTTGGAGTTTGAGTTAATGAGAGTCCACTGTATAGTCTAATCAGGAATTTACAGTACTTCGTTATGTTTTACAGTACCCAATTATTCTATAAGCGGGCAATGAAGGTCCTGATTAGACTGCGCGGACCGCGGGCTAAAAAATGGGCTTCGTTGTCAGACTCCAAGGTTATAAAACTTTTTTCATGCTCAACTCAACTAAGCATGAGAAATTTTTCCTGCTAATAAATCTCAAATTACTAACAAGGCAAATATTTTTTTCTTCTAATAAATATGAAAATGCGATTTGTTGTTGACATTTTCATATTTATTAGCAGAGAAAATTTCATGCTCAGCTGAGTTGAGCATGAAAAAAGTTTTATAACCTCGGGGCCTGCTTATGCCCGAAGACACGTTTCCGTATGGCGTGGCCCAAACATACTTGAGCAACCCAAGTAGTCTCAGTTCTAACTACTTTAGGAGCAGTTTGATCGGGATCTGGAGACAGTGCTTTCTAGGTACATCACGGGGTAGACATTTGATTTTTATTAAACAATTTTTGACACGCACGGTAAGAAAGCTCTGACAAAGGAAAACAGGAAGAGTTTCCAAACATCCAAATACCGGACTGATGATTAACCTTGGTCCTACTGAACCCGAGTATGCCCTGCCTTTGCAAACAATGTAGCTCCAGATCAGTCGGCTTCTGAAGAAGCCGACCGATCTGGATCTGCACTGTTTGTCATTAAATATGTGGATTTGTATCAACAACCTGGATCAATTTATCTGACTGCCTAAAATTTAGTAGCGAGCGTGGCATTTTTGTATTTACATTCTTGATAGATTACCAGAGAGCTGTCAGGTGCTTAGCAATTATGAAGCTGTCGGCACTCCTATCTCTAATAAAAGTATACTATAGGGTTTTTGAAATGCTATCGGTGCATGTTGTCCTGAGCAGTGATATCAAAGGGCTGATATTCACCAATGTTAGTGTAAAAATCCTTTTATCATGCATGTGAATAAATATTTTACGTCATTTTAGTTGTTCATAGCCTGGAATGGGTATTTTATTAACTAGAATTTATAACCTGTACGAATGCTTGGAAACGTTTCGCGCGACATCATTGCCTAAGGTGTCATCCATGGCATTGTCATGTAAAAGTCACACATACAAACGCATCTGAAAGAGTGTGCAATATCAAGTAAGTGTGCCGAAAGAGAGCGATATCTTCATATTTGCTCCTAGGATTTTATCGCACATTTTCAATACTTGAATACTTTTAACTAATAGTATATAATAAATGAAACTACCAAGAAAAGGCCGAAATCACGAAGAAGAAGAAGAGATGAGAAATAAACAATGACAAAACAAAATAGTATACAGTCGACTCTCGTTATCTCGAATTCCAAGGGACTCTGCGAAATATTTCGAGATATCCGTACCTCGACATATCAGATTTGCAGAATTGAGGAATCAATCACTCGACCAACCGTATTTAACAAATGTATATGTAATTTGACTCCTGAAGTAAGATATATATTGAAAAATTGTGGAAAAAAAGCAGAAATTGCTCCTCCGGAACTATTTCTCCTATTTTTCCACAATATTTCGTTACCTGTTGTTAGAGTTTCATGTTTAACAGGACAAGGGTTAACACCAGAACCCAGTTTTGCACACCTTTTAGCTAACATCACGAAAACACGCCTATATAATATTGACCCCCTTAAACCCCATCTTTATATAGTAACACTGGCGTTTACAGGGGTATACATTATTTTTCGTATTTCTGCTCAAAACATAGATTGTGGGTACTCTTTAGAACCGCTTCGCCGAGGCGGTTCTAACGAATATCCCAATCTATTTTTTTAAGCAGAAATATGAAAAATATCAGAGTTGTTTTATCTGAAAATTTTCAGTTTTTTGAAGATGAAATTTCTATATATTTGAATAGGCGTGTTTTCGTAATGATTGTTGTGCCTGCCAACACAATAGCCGTGAGATAGTCAGCAAACTGGCCTTCTTTTTCTTTTTGACTTTCCACTCTAAGACGCGCGTAACATTACGAAAATACACCTGAAGGGACCAGGTTTTCGTTTCGCGATAAGCATTATTCGAGATAAGCGAGGTCGAGATAGTGAGATAATGAGAGTCAACTGTTTTTACAATAACCAACAAACAAACAAAGAAGACCAGAAACGGAAGAACTGCATTGGAAAGGTCAGCTGATAAACAATACTGGGACTTAAACTTGTATTGCTAGACCTCGCCCTTATTTCTTGATATTTAGATGGCGAATACTCTCAAATCCGTCGCAGTTATTAAGGCAATGAAAAAAAAGAAAATGGGCAAGAATAATAGCATTCCGGCCACACCAGTTCAAGCTGAATGAGTCCAAATCATTAATCTGCAACAAAGACCTGATGATCTCAGTCCATGGTGGTAATACTTCAAAAAAGAATTATGGAACCATTAGTGTCATAAGTCATTGAGCAAGGTAACTTTTAAGATAGTCCTCAAACTTGTCCAGCCGCAGGCAGAAGAGACAGTTGCTAGTTAGTATACAAGCGAGTTACCAAGCAGAACGCTTCATGGGAGTGTGGACTGAAGCCCTACGCGCAATCATAAGAAAAAAATAAATCAATGCAAACCTGATCCGTGCTACGGAACGATCTACGATCAAGCGATTACTGAAGACCTGTTCAATGTCATTGCAAGCAAGAATTTCCGTACCACAGCTGTAATGACACAGGGACGTCTCTTTCAGCATTTCCCTCGTGATGATGGACAATTGCTGACAATTTAGCAAGCCATGCGGAAACGTCAATACTGGAACCAAAGTATTCACGATGACATTGTTAGTCTCCATGCAGGAAAAATGAATTTGCTAGACTAGCTGATGCATCAGGCTTGAAGGAGTCACAATTCAATAGGTTCAATAGGCGGTGGTCCCGGTGGTAGTCTTACTCTTTGTTGATTTGTGATTTATTCTACGAGACGATTTGTTGTATGTCTTTCCGTGTGTCATTTTGTTCTTGGGTTTTTTCAGTCCTTTTAGTATTGCGATTACCTCGCTTGGGGAAGAGCGAGCTAATCTTAGTGCTTTTCGTACGTTTGTTCGGTTTGTGCTTGTTTAGATTTGTCGGTTTCCTCTTCCTCTTGGGGTCTGGGAAGGGCTGCGGTTTGTGATTGTGGCACTCCCTGGACTTTTCTCTTACCTTTTTTATATATATATCTTGGTTCTGTCATATCTGTTGAAGGATTTACACTTCTAGTAAAAAGTCTGTCCAAACCTGAATTATATGGAGATTGTTGTTTGCGTACCAAACATACTGTAATTGGCGCTGCATCTGAAGTAAAGGTGAGGCTCGCGCGAATAAAACTGGTTTAACCACCTACCCAGCTAGCATTCTACATAAATCTACAGCGGGCCGTAATCGGCCCGTCAGCTACCCTGACGGGCCGATAACGGCCCGCTATAGATTTATGTAGAATGTTTACTGGTAGTAGTTTTGCTTCTGACCGCTCCAAGGCGATTCCTCTCTTGCAATTCTTCTTTGTTTGTGCATCTGTGGCTTTATATTTGGCGTTTGTTTTATCATTATTTGTTTCTCATCTCTGCTTCTTTTGCTTCCTAAGGAGGGCTGTGCTTCATTTTTGTAGCACTTTCTGGCCATATTTACATATATTATTATTATTATTATTATTATTATTATTATTATTTTCCTAAATAGCTTTTTTGCCTGTTTCAATTGCCTGGAATGTTTTCGCGCGAGTAAATCTGATTTAAGGCCCACCCTTATAGTTTTCCTACTGATCGTTTCGAGGCAGATTTTCGGTTTCTTTTCCTTCTTTGTGCGTCGGTGGCTTCATATTTGGGTTTATTTTGTCATTATTTGTTCCTCATCGCTTTTTTACGTCTCAGGAAGTGTGTGCGTCGTGATTGTGGCATATCTCGGATATCTTTACTTACATTTTTATATGAAACATAGTTTAGTAACATACTCTTGAACTTAATAACCCGTTACGAAAACACGCCTATTCAAAAACTGTGAAAATTTCACCACCAAAAACTTACAGTTTTCAGATGAAAATGCTGATATTTTTTTTCTCAAAACATAGATTTTGGGTGCTCGTTAGAACCGCCTCGCCGAGGTGGTTCTAACGAGCACCCACATTTTATGTTATTGAGTAGAGATAAGAAAAATAATGTATACCCTTGTAAACCCTTGTTTTACTTTCTAAAAGTGGGGTTTAAAGGTGTAAAAATTATACAGGTAAGTTTTCATGATGTTATATTGAATGGTATGGAAGGTAAACCGTGCTTCAACAAATCAAAAACAAAAAGGAAAATATTGTTTGCATTGTTTATTTAAAATAAATTACTATATTTTTACTTCCATTTATGCTTTAGAATACTTTACATAAGGACACATTTATATATACATATGCAGATACACTTTGAGGTTATCATTTGGTAACTTACGTTACACATATAAAACAAACTGCACGCAACCTCTAAATACAGTATAACCTCAATGGCTCGAACACGGATGGCTCGTTTACCGTGGCTCGTTCGAACTCTTTTTTCAGTCCCTACAAAATCCTTCCAATAGCTCAAGAAAACAAATATTTAGGGATTTTTTTCTTATTTTATCATGGAATTGTGTGTTGTGTGTACTCATTAGAATCGCCTCATCGAGGCGATTCTAATGAGTACACTCAACATACAATCATTGTGTAGAAAATCGAAAAGATTTCCCTAAATTATCGCTATTTGCCCCCTGAACTGGTGCCATAATTAACCCTCAGTGGCTCGAACTACCCATGCCTCGAACGAATTTCCATGATCCCAGAGATGTTCGAGCCATTGAGGTTCGACTGTAAGTGCTATAGTGAATACCTATGTATTTTAAAAAGACTGGAAAATAGTTATTTGCCTGCAATTCTTGATGTATTATAGTGTACTTACTAGTTCATGAAAAACGACTGCCGAAATCATTTTACTTTATGTATAGATCAAAATTTAACCTTGTCCAGTGACCCCAGGCTTCTGGTTCCCAGCTTTATTACGGCAAACAGAAAATTAAAACCAGAGCTGCGTTCAGTTAACCATGACGTTTGCGGTCACTTGCCATCAAACACAAACTTTCCGTTCAGTTGTGACAGTTTTCAGCGGGGATGGGGGGGAGCGGGGGTGGGGGGTGGGGTAGCGAATATCCGCAAACTAATCCAAAGTAGAGTTGTTGTTGTTGTTTTTGTTGTTTTTTTGTTGTTTTGTTTTTCTTTCTTTCTTTTTTTTTCACAAACAAGATGTCGTCCTTTGCGAATAAAATTTTATATGCTTGTTGGTAACAAAAGCAATAGAAATGTTTACTAGCTTGATATTATACATTCGATCCCTTATAAAATTTATGATTTTTGATATAATATATTCGATCTAATATCAGGTGTCGTCAACGAGTATAACGGCTACTCTCTAATTTCAGGTAACAGAAGACGCATTTACAATAACCGTTCAGATCATTACAAAAACACGCCTATACAAATATATAGAAAATTTCATCTCCAAAAGCTGAAAATTTTCAGATGAAAAACTCTGATATTTTTCCTATTTCTGCTCAAAACATAGATTGTGGGTACTCGTTAGAACCGCCTCGACGAGGCGGTTCTAATGAGTACCCACAATCTATGTTTTTGAGCAGAAATAAGAAAAATAATATATACCCCTGTAAACCCCAGTTTTACTATATAAAAGTGGGGTTTGAGGGGGTCAAAATTATATAAGCGTGTTTTCGTGATGTGATACAAAAATAGTTTTTGAAAAACTCTCGCACGTTATTTGCTTTATCAAACGAAACCTAAAGGTCACAGATCACCAGACAAGATTATATATAAATATTTTATCAGTCTGAATTTTAGTTGATTATGAAGCATTTTACTCAAAATCATTACGAAAACATGCCTATTCAAATATATTGGAAATTTTACAACCAAAAAAAGGGGGAAAAAATCAGAAAAAAAAATTCTGATATTTTTCACATTTCTGCTCAAAACATAGATTGTGGGTACTCGTTAGAACCGCCTCGACAAGGCGGTTCTAATGAGTACCCACAATCTATGTTTTTGAGCAGAAATAAGAAAAATAATATATACCCCTGTAAACCCCAGTTTTACTATATAAAAGTGGGGTTTGAGGGGGTCAAAATTATATAGGCGTGTTTTCGTGATGTGATGCAAAAATAGTTTTTGAAAAACTCTCGCACGTTATTTGTTTTATCAAACGAAGCCTAAAGGTCACAGGTCACCAGACAAGAATATATATAAATATTTTAATCAGTCTGAATTTTAGTTGATTATGAAGCATTTTACTTAAAATGCTTTGGGAAAAAAAGTAAACTAAAAACGCGCAATATTTAACTCATATAGTTTTGCACAGTATATTTAGTTAATAACATCTATATTCAAAATGGTTGACAGTATTGATAAGAAGCTGGTGTAGCTTTGAAAGAACTTAACTCTTTTGAAAAAAAGCCTGTTATTAGCCGAAACGTTGAGATTTGTTTTTGTGAAATAAACTATGTAAAAATACAAACTAATCTAACAGTGTAGATCCATCAAAAGACAAGTTTGATGAAGGTCTGTCCTGTTTGTCATTCAGCACTATCTGGACACGTCAGTTGGCATTCTATTCTATTCTATGGTAATGCAGTTTGAATCACAATCACAGTGCATTAAGGTTATGGGTAAAATGACGCACCGATCTACAATAGTATACCCAACCAAATTGAATAGAATATAACCATATTCAGTGTGTGGGGAAGGGGCACCTACATAATCAGAAAGTGTACTCCATTTACATGAAATATACAGCATAAAATGGACGCACCTACCCGTAGACCCATTTTCTCAATACCCGAACCTAAAAACAAATAACCTCCAAACCAGTTTTCACTAAAGTGTACTTTATATTTTCTTATCACCCCACACGAGAAGGTCAGGGCCCAGTTGTTCAAAGCTAACGATGTCGTTAGTTAACGATTCGTTAAAATTTACATCAAGTGATACGCAAATATGCTGAAATTTTTTGCTGAAAAAATGTGAGTAGCTTTTGCAGCAGTGCAAAAGCTACTCACATTTTTTCAGCAAAAAATATCAAAATATTGTGTATTGAATCCGCTAAAACAGTTAACGAAATTACCCTTAACGAGCTCGTTAAGCTAACGACGCTTTGAACAACTGGGCCCAGAGTGCTTTTAAAATGAAGGTAATTGATATGGCCCAATTGTCCAAAACGAGCTCGTTTGGCCTAGAACAATTACCACCTTCTGTTTTCCGGATGTTGTATTTTTTAATGGAAATACATACTGATTTGTTAGTGCGTTCATTGCTCGCAAGGGTCATTCCTTTTAGAATCTGATTATCTCGTAAAGCCCATAGATTAGTCGGTATGTGAAAAAAAGCATGCATTATGGCATATGCGCCTAGCAAAGACTCAGCTCCAAACAGGTAGGTCACAATATTCGCTGTTCACATTGGACCCTTAGCTATACAAAGAGGACCTTGCCAAGACTGTCTGACTGCATGGATACAAGAAATGACTGTGTCTAAATTGCCGTGGCATTTCAGATTGATCTGCCACAATATGAGAAAGTATACCTTGACATGTGCACCCAGCGAAAACTCAGATCAGACAGTCTGCATAATCGAACATGATGGTCCGATTCTTCTCTGGTCGATCGATCTTTGCATAGCCACGGGGCCAAGTATTCTTTCGGTATATGGTGAAGAATGATCCTTATACAGGCAAACCTCGATAGCTCGAACACCGATGACTCGTTTAATATGGCTAATTCGAACTACTTTTTTGAGTCCCTACGAAATTCTTCCGACAGCTCAAGAAAACAAATATTCAGGGAAATTTTCTTATTTTATTATGAAATTGTATGTTGTGTGTACTCATTAGAATCACCTCATCGAGGCGATTCTAATGAGTACACTCAACATACAATTATTGTGTAGAAAATCGAAAAGATTTCCCTAAATTATCGCTATTTGCTTTCTGACCTAGTGTTATGATGAAATCTCATTGGCTCGAACTACCCATCTCTCGAACAAATTTCCATGGTCCCAAAGAAGTTCGAGCCTTTGAAGTTTGACTGTATGTCTGTAGGTACATCTTCGTAAGTTCCGGCTAAAATATAATGTCTCATGTGTGTCATAACTTCAGTATAATTTATCGTTCATGTGGGGGCATGCAAAAAATAATGTTACCGACAGAAGCGAGCCCAATATTAACCATTTTGCATAGCGTCCCATAAAATGGATGTTACTAAATAGTGTTGATCCAGATCAGACGCCACAAAACGCGGCGCCTGATCAGGATCTACACTGTTTGAATTTCTATAAAACATGGTAACAAAAAAAACTAACCAGACATCCCTTCTACTGGAAATGGACCAGTCCAAGGAGTAAAGGCAGAAGAGTCTACTCAGCATAAATGGGTTAAACTGTTAAATTGCACTATATGAACTACAAAATATTTACAGGTAAACCAAGACAGGATGTCTGTTTGTCTGAACATCAAATATAATATAACTGGGCCCAGTTGTTCAAAGCTAACGATGTCGTTAGTTAACGATTCGTTAAAATTTACATCCAGTGATACGCAAATATGCTGAAATTTTTTGCTGAAAAAATGTGAGTAGCTTTTGCAGTGCAAAAGCTACTCACATTTTTTCAGCAAAAAATATCAGAATATTGTGTATTGAATCCGCTAAAACAGTTAACGAAATGACCCTTAACGAGCTCGTTAAGCTAACGACGCTTTGAACAACTGGACCCTGGTTGCCAATTAAGCACTTGATAATCGTTTCTAGGTCGCGTGAAGTTTTGGCTTAAACCTACATTATTCCTCCCTCTGACTATAGGCCGGGGCTAACTTTTACACTATTGTACTATGAGCAGACAGAACAGCATATAATTCATCCAAGTTTCTACCACATCTTTTTGATTTATCTGCAAGCGCCTCCGTTTTCCATGTGTCGTCGCTGTCATATGCACCTTCTGGTTTTGCTGCTCTGACTTTTGGCCTAAGACAAATCATATCAGAATTGTGTTCACAGATGTCACGTGTTCTCTCTCCTTCTGATTTACAGTTATGTTCTTCCGTTATTGTTTCTAGCACTGCCCCATGCATGCTGGTCTGGTAAAATAGAAATGAATAACTTAGAGAAAATTTGCATGAAATTACCAATCCTGTTTTCTGGTAAAAATAAGAAAAACATTTCAAAATGTCGCCTGCTGAAAATTTTACTCGAAGTGCTAAGCGTTAAAGCGAACGGGAGACAACGCCGTCGAAATTCTAAAAGCTCCCTTCTGAAATGTGTCTACGTTAAAAACTGGAAGCAAATTCTTTCCTTGTACGGGGACTCACTCGTCCTGTAGGGATAGTGATCTCAGATTGTTACTCGCCCTTAATCAAGTTGTTCTCATCCTTTTATTTGATACTGTAATTACGACAAAAAGCTAGAACAAATTCTATTGTGTTACTGTCCTTTTATAATATGACTGACACTGACTATTATATATACACCAGGGCTCAGTTGTTCAAAACTAACGATGTCGTTAGTTAACGTATTGCTAAATCTTTGAACATTTAATATGGCATATACTCTAATAGTTTTGCTGAAAAAATGTGAGTAGCTTTTGCATTTGCAAAAGCTACTCACATTTTTTTTCAGCAAAAAAAACCCGAAAAATTCAATATTGTACTTACTAGAACAGTTAACATTTTGACTACTAACGAGTTTGTTAAGCTAACGATGCTTTGAACAACTGGGCCCAGGAAAGTAACTATGAGGCAGTGTGCCGTATTTCAGACTGAAAACCTGAATTTGACAGCCTTAAACTAAAGACTGGACGCCAAGCCTGTTTGTCTGACAATGAGAACATGAAGAATCTTATTAAGTCGACAAGCTAACTTAACGTTGGCTTCCAAAAAGGTAGCCTTCTTAATAGTCTGTACTGAAAAAATCTTTATCAAAGCCAAAAGAAACAAACGATTGAACTGACATAGTGAGAAGTCGGTATTTACTTATTTTATCCATCAGAGTCCTTTGAATTAGATTGAGATGCAGCAGCTTTGGGACCTTTAGGACCAGTGCATTTCTAACCCTTAATGTGTCTACTTCTTTAACCATTGTGAAGCCAGTTACAGTACTATCTGTGGGCTTTTACCCTAACCAGACTCAACAGTGTTCTGCTGAAATAAAAGCCGGGGCGACTAAAAAACTCCGTTTTAGTAGATATGAACAATACGTCACCAGACCGGTTCATAAAATACCCGAATTTAGTTCAGATATTGAACGAGGCTTTATCGATGCTGTTTTACTGCAGAATAGTCAACTCTAATAGACAACTCCCCGTATAAACATTTTGACTTGTGAACGGATTTTGACAAAATAAACAACGACCTTTTCATGATATTTGTAGCGATTTTTAAAACTGTGTAATTATGCTAGCTGATTCTAGTTTGCCTTAAATATTTCCCTTTACTGCCTAAAAAGTTACTCGTCCTGTCGGGTAAGCAGTTCGAAGTTTTCACCTGCAATTAATGAACGTCTACTCGTAAATACAAGCGGACGAGTGCTGATTTCGAGCCCTGCCGGGCCGCCGGTAGATAACTTTTTAGTATAGATTCGGATGCAGGAATGCAACACCGGAAATCTACACACACACACACACACACACACACACACACACACACACACACACACACACACATGCGCGCGCGCGCGCACGCATGCACACACACATATACACTCGAACTTCAATGGCTCGAAAAAAGGTAAGAGAAAAGACCAGGGAGCGCCACAATCACAAACCGCAGCCCTTCCCAGACCACAAGAGGAAGAGGAAACCGACAAATCCAAACAAGCACAAATCGAACAAACGTACGAAAAGCACTAAGATTAGCTCTCTCTTCCCTAAGCGAGGTAATCGCAATACTAAAAGAACTGAAAAACACAAGAACAAAATGACACATGGAAAGACATACAACAAATCGCCTCGTAGAATGAACCACAAAACAACAAAGAGTAAGACTAACACCGGGGCCACCGCCTTAGAACGGTCATCGAACACCTATGGCTCGTTTACCATGGCTTATTCGAACTCCTTTTTGAGTACCTACGGAATTTTTCCTGATAGCTCAAGAAAATAAATATTGAGGGAAATTTTCTTATTTTATGATGAAATTGTATGTTATTTGTACTCATTAGAATCGCCTCATCGATGCAATTCTAATGAGTACACGCAACATACCATTATTTTGTTGAAGGTCGAAAACATTTCCATAAATTATCGCCATTTGCTTCCTGACCTGGCGCCATGATTAAATCTTATTGGCTCAAACTACCCATCTCTCGAACAAATTTCCATGGTCCCAAAGATTTTCGGGCAATTGAAGTTTGACTGTATGCAGTGCAGACTTCTTATAATGGACACACGTAAAACGAACCATTAATTGTTTTATTTTAGCCGAAGCTGAATACTTTATTTCGTAGATAGCTTAATCTGGGTAAAAACAATAAACATTGTTGTAAGTGTAAGTACAGCGTAAGATAAAAATAAATGCTTTAATGTTCATTGTGACGGCAGACAGAAGCATGATATGATCGGTTTGCTCTTACCTTGCGTTTAATTGATGTATCTTCGGCACTTACAAAAACTGTTTGCTTCAGAGTACGCATTTGCTGGTTATCTTGTTCTGTAATAGTTCTTTCAACGGTCTCAAAATCTTGATTTAATTCTCTGCTCAGTGTCGATGACTGTCTTTCAGAGTATGAGCTTCTAGGCGAACAAGATGACAGGGAATCGTAATGATTTGAACTTGTATTATTATATCTTTTGAGTAAACTCGTTTTACGAACCAAAAAGCAGTTGCACTTTAACACTTTGTCCGTATTCACCATTCGTTGCATCGGCTTCACAAGAAAATCGAACTTTCCTCTTGAAAGAATGGAACGAAATAGATTTTCAAACAGTTCTTTTCTCTCTTGATTTTGCTTACTATTCAGAAAATCAAGAAGTCGGTTCCATAAGTTTGTTTGACTGCCCCTTGGTTTAGTACATGCAACAACTTCATTGTAGAATCCATCCGGAATCGCTTGTTCACTCCATAAATTATCGACAACATCTTTTATATCGATGATGTTGAAACATTGACATAACGCACAGGTTGTGCATTTGACGTTCTTTCTTTTGTTTTCCTCGAATTTATCTTTTATCTTTTTCACTACGTCTGGAGCTTCTTTGTCTATAAGTTCAAGGAATGTCTGCATGTCACTTAAGCTTCGACCTTTTGTTCGACTTATAAGATACCGAACTTGGTCTTTCCTAGAAAAATCGTCTCGAATCTTACGACATTCATCTTCTGTAATATGACCACCAGATATCATCTGCTCTGGAAGGTCACTGTAACTGAACTGAATGCGATCAACAAGCTGAACAATATTGGATTGAAGTGCTTGTGCAAGGCATTCTCTCTCGTCATCAACGGACATATGTTGTCCTAAGAAATAGATCCAAAAAATTCTATTATAACATAAAAATAAAAACTAACATATAGAACAACCAACTTTGAGATACAAATTAGCTGAAAAATCCGAAAATGCACTTTCGGACATGTAAGACCAGCGAAGATTCAGATCATCTTGCACATTCGCACAGACTGGTCAGAATCATCACTGGGTGCACTTTGGATGGGCAATGATGCAAAAGTTCTTCATGCGGAGAGCAAATACTTTGATCAGACTGCAAGGATGCGCAGGCAGACTTGAGTCTTTGTTGGGCGCACATATCAGAAGGTACGGTAAATTGTCTGACGTCGGGGTTCGTAAAAGGCACAACGTTGAAAGAGATGCCTTCGTAATATGCGGACAAAGAAGATTGCGATTAGCCTGCCTTTTCGTGCAGTTTGGTCATAGTCTACGCTACCCGCTTCGTTGCTAATATGACGTTTTATTGCGTTGCCCATCTACTGTATATTTTATGAACTTATGCGTTGTTTCAGATTTATTTATCTTTATTACAGCTGGTGTTAGTGCCGTGTGACGGCAGCAAAACGTCTCCTCCTCCTTTTTATAACACTATAGTTGGGGTCCATAGCATAAACCGTGTTAGTTAAACAACTATGTTATATCAAAACAAAATGTATAGATTTTATTGAAAAATGACCATTTATGGTCACTTTTCAATATAATCTATACATTTTTTTATCCATTTTTGAACCGTGTTATATCCAAAACCGTGTTATATCCAAAACCGTGTAATAACGAACCGTGTTATAAAGAGGTTGTAGTGTAATTGGAAATCGCAGCGAGTTAACTGCTTTTGTTTTTCTTTAAAGGACGCCTATAGAAACAACGGTCCTAGGAAGATAATACCTTCGGTTTTCTGATACAAATTACAAAGAAAGGGTACATGTTTTCAAAGTTAACTTCAAATGGATAATTCTAAATATATTGCTTTCAAATTTTACAGATTCTTATTCTAACGTTAAAGAAGAAACATCATATTAAGAAATAACTCTAAATACTACTAAAATGTTATTTTGAAAATGAAAATGTTTTTGAGACGAAAACTAACGCGCGGTAACTTAAACGGTAAGAAAAGACTTCGTAAAAATGCAGGACCATCATATCTGTATTGGTTATTACGGGGAGATAACTCGCTACGATTGGTCATTTGTTCATACCTGATCGTGGTGAAGCTGTATGAGTCAAAGTGGGGTCTGCAATCTTTAACACTTCTGTGTTTTCAGCTTCCTTATCTTCCTGAGCACTCATTTTCAGTATACCACATTGTTTTACACGGTAGCCAAGAGGGCGTGCTATTATTCGCCGTTTTCGAGCGCCACATGCTGTTTCATATAAAGGGTTTTTGAAATTTAAAGTTTCTCTGCCCTCTCTTAGCATTGGTTTATATAATTGCGATGTTCCTCTGGTCTGTCTGCTATATACTGGGTCTGTATTAGAATCTATGTCATTTATCTTCCAGCTTGCGGTGGCATTTACAATAGTATCATCAGAAATTTCTGTGCTTTCTCCTACTTTTGTGTTACACTCTGAACACTTAGTGGTGATCGGTAATGGGGATTGACGCAATTCGTCCGAGAACCACCTCATCTTAAATCTTTCTCTCCATTTGGTTTTCTTTATTTCGTCTTTCGCTGTTTGGAAATGACTTGATAAACCTCCTGTTTTGGTGGTCTGAAAAAGTAACCAAATATGACTATGTCTTATTAAGGGGACTATTTGCTTGCTTTTCTGTGCACCAAGCTCCTTCTGAAAAAGAAGTATACTTTAAAATAAAAGTGTTTACTCCAAAGGGAAGCTAATTCTTTTCTTTTAAAGAAGACCCCTTTCCAGGAGAAAGGCACAATATTTTTTATCATATTCTTCCTAAATGGTCATAACAAGATATACATATTCATGCCTAGGGGCCATTAAAATGAGCATTTGCAAACAGTGTAGCTCTTGAACAGATGTCACAGAACGCGGCGTCTGATTGGGTTCTCTTTGCATTTAAGACAAAAAATTGGTATAAAATCTGACGACCTGTAAATTTCAGTTAGTCTCTCGTTTTTTGAACTGGATCAAAATATGATATGATTTTTAACGTATCTGAATTAATGTTTGCATTTTTATTTCAGAGATACCAAAAAATCAAAATCAGTCCATCTTTTATCCAGTTCAAGAACAAGAGACTACCTGAAATCTTACAGGCTGTCAGATGCCACATTTTATGATTGCATCAATTTATTAAACCTTTCTTGGGTAATAAAATGTCAATTTTTGCAGAATGTTTTGGAACCTTGAAACCATTTATGCCGAGTGGACTCTTCTACCTTCTCTTTTGACAAATCTATTTCCAACAAAAGGGGTGTCTGGTTCGATTTTTTCAATACCATGTTTTATCGAAATTCCTGTATTACATGCAAATAGTGTAAATCCTGATCAGACACCGCGTTTTCCAGCGTCTGATCTGGGTCTACACTGTTAACTAAAGTCCTTTATTTGGGGACGCTAGGTATAAATGGGTTAAGCAGGAGAGGTGACGTTGTTATCTTCTATTGAAGAAGTTATACTTAGTGGAGTTTGACATCCTTTCTTTTGGTTTATTGTGCTTGAATCGTGGATGACCCTGCGATGGATATATGATGTTCTATCTGAATTCTGCAGCTGTCCTATTTTGTGGATTATTGTGGTTTTGGTGTTCAGATGGGCAAATGCGTAGTGCTCATTCCGCACTTTACACATCATCACGAAAACACGCCTATATAATTTTGACCCCCTTAAACCCTACTTTTATAATTAAAACTGGGGTTTACAGGGGTATACATTATTTTTCTTATTTCTGCTCAAAAACATAGATAATGGGTACTCGTTAGAACCGCCTCGCCGAGGCGGTTCTTACGAGTAGCCACAATCTATGTTTTGAGCAGAAATATGAAAAAATATCAGAATTTTTAATCTGAACATTTTCATTTTTTGGTGGTAAAATTTTCAGTATATTTGAATAGGCATGTTTTCGTAATGTGTGCGTATTTCACCAAGGATTTTTTTTTTTTTTTTTTTTTTTTTTTTTTTTTGTAATAAAGAGACATCAACTTACATAAAATATGTTGCTATTTTAGAGGCTGCACTTTAAGGGAATAATTTATTGCTTCCAGAGTAGGGGCTACAATGGATGGAAACATTTGCTTCCTCTGAGGGTAATTTAACTCTTTCACTGCCACAGGCGCTAATAATAGGCTTTTGCAAACAGCGTAGATCCAGACGAGACGGCTCATTGAGCCGTCTTATCTGGATCTACGCTTTTTGACATTCAGTCTTTCAACTTTACATATAAATGTCTTTCCAAGCAATAGTTTGTTAAAATAAAAAAGCAGATGACAAATGTCATCTGAAAGTTGGCACCGAAAGAGTTAAGAGAAGACCCTACTTTGGAAGCAATACTTGGGAGAATGTTTTCAAGAATTGTCCTGGGCGTGCGTAAAATTTATTCAGCTCTGGCTACACCGTTGATGGCGATTGTTTTCTGCTGGCGCCTTTTGTGTTAGCATCACCTGTTTAATGCTTATTGTCCTTATGTTTTGCGAGTCATAATTGATGGAAAATGCTTTACATTAAATGCAGCAATATAGTACAATATTTTGAGATAAATGAGCAGGGACAAGCATTTCTATCACGATTGTTTGTACACCCGAATAAACTCAGGTCAGCCTGCTCATCCACACATTCCAAGTAGAGCCTCTGCAGCACGTCGGAAAAAAAGTTTGGATGATTGGTCGGCCATGCAGCCCGTCTAAAGAAAACTTGGATGCTTGGTCGGCCATGCAGCCCATCTGAAGACAGCCTGGATGCTTGGTTGGCCATGCAGCCCATCTAAAGAAAGCTTGGATGCTTGGTTGGCCATGCAGCCCGTCTAAAGAAAATTTGGATGCTTGGTTGGTCATGCAGCCCGTTTGAAGACAGATAGGATGCTTGGTTGGCATTAGAGCGCAAAGTAATACTCTTATCAATCATTGCTTGGTGGGCATGCGATTTTGTAGGAAACGCTGTACCTCGGCTTATATTTGTCTCAAAATATTGTACTGTGGGGCTGTCGAATGCATTAACTAGACAAGCACAGGCATCCGGCACGCGAAATATAGTACACCTATGATTATGTCGGTATGCCATTTTGAAAACATTTGTCTTATGTGATGCATCAACTTACAATGTACATGCTATGCGACTGCTTGCTTAATCCTTTCGGTTCGGTTGAACAAAACCAAGCTACGACTCACGACTCATCCCATCAGGATCCTCACTGTTTGCTATTCATTTCTGTTACCCAGACTTAACTGAATATATCGTTAACTTACAGAATTATCAGAAGAAACGCATTTGTAAGTGAAACACTACAAAACATTTAACAAAAGGTACCGCAATGACAGTACAGCCTTGGAACGGTCAGTAATAAATTACACTCTGTGTGTGTTGTTGAGGTGGGGGCGGTGCTTAAGCTTGCTTTTCGGGATCCCAACCCTCCCCTCAGTTTCCAATGTGGTGAAAGAAAAATCTATTTGATGCGCAGTGAGGTCCTCAACTCATCCAGGAATCATTATGGTCGCGTATAAATCACAGATCACGGTATAATGAAGCAAGGCTGAGGACTCAACAGGAACAGTTAATTGCTGCTCAAAGCTGTTAAAGGAGAAAACACACATTTCCTCATAGCACGAGGAGCGTTCAAAAAATATCCGGACTTTGTGCTCTTTTTAAAATTCATTAAATAGTTTTCAAATATTGTTTTATTTTTGTTCAAAGTATTCCCCACCTACGTCTATAATCATCACGAAAACATACCTATATAATTTTGACCCCCTTAAACCCCACTTTTATATAGTAAAACTGGGGTTAACAGGGGTATAAATTATTTTTCTTATTTCTGCTCAAAACATAGATTGTGGGTACTCGTTAGAACCGCCTCGGCGAGGCGGTTCTAACGAGTACCCACAATCTATGTTTTGAGCAGAATTATGAAAAATATCGGAGTTTTTATCTGAAAATTTTCAGTTTTTTGGAGATGAAATTATCTATATACATTTGAATAGGCGTGTTTTCGTAATGATTTGCCATCTTCTTCGGTGCTTTTGTATTCCCTCTGCTCACCATGAAGTAGACATCATTACGAAAACATGCCTATTCAAATATATTGAAAATTTCACCACCAAAAACTAAATATTTTCAGATAAAAAACTCTGATATTTTTCATATTTCTGCTCAAAACATAGATTGTGGGTACTCGTTAGAACCGCCTCGCCGAGGCGGTTCTAACGAGTACCCACAATCTATGTTTTGAGCAGAAATAAGAAAAATAATGTATACCCCTGTAAACCCCAGTTTTACTATATAAAAGTGGGGTTTAAGGGGGTCGAAATTATATAGGTATGTTTTCTTGATGTAAAGCTGAGGTATCCATTTACACCTGAAATCACCTCAGCGGACCATTTACGCCTGAAATCGCCTCAGCGGGCCTCCTTGGTCAAAGCTTGTTCTTCACGCTTTACCTGCCCTCCTTAAACTGTGAAACCAAGCTATAAAAGATTTAGCGGGATATGCAGGTTTTAAAAAAATGTAGCAACTCTTTTCACCCTCTAAACGCAGGAATTTTATTACATATCTCTGTTTCTCCAGCCTAGAGTCCATGGTTTCCCTAACATCTACTTTGTTTAAATGCTCAAAACTTCGTGTAAACATACAGGCTTATCATTAAAAACAAATGACCGATTTATAGCCGATAAAAATGAAGTTTCCCTCATGTGTGATATGTGTAGGTAGCTGCACGTGGAAAGACAGTAGCATGAAAAGTATGGCTACTTTCCGACCGCCCTTCGTATAAAGATGCTGGATAATAATGATAAAAGCTACGAAACAGGAAGATGAATAACTTTATCCGTAACGTGTTTGGCAAAAATGGCAATCAGATCACTAATCACGGCCTGTAACCTGTTAGAAATAATTTGCATAAATTTTTTGAAAAAAAAAATCCATCTTTACGTCAGATACAGACATACGCAAAGTAGTCGGGTTTTCCCGATAATAATGAGTACGGCCTCCTCGAGCAGCGTAACATTCCTGACATCGCCGAGGCAGGCTAAGACTGTTCCCGACTCATGTCTAAGGATTACTGTGAGTTCTTGAACAGTCATTTGTGAATGATTATGTTGTTAGCTACGTCTGTAAAGAATGTCCAGCACATGTTCTCTATTCAGAGTCAGGAGAACGTGCCGGCCAGTACATTACTTCTGTAGTCTCACGATTGAGTAACCCATGCACATTCTCGCACTATGGGGTTGCGCATTAAGCTGCTTCAGAATGAAATTACCACCGATTGCCCCAGCCAAAGACCTCACAACAGGAGCTAGGATTTCATCTCGATACCTTAATGCAGACAGTGTACCTCCGTTTATCATGTACTATTCAGTTCGGCCTTCGTAAGTAATTTCTCCCCATTCCATTGCTGACCCCTCTCTAAATGTATCTGTTTCCACATAATAATAATAATAATAATAATCGACTTTATTTATAGAGGGTAACACATTTAGTAATCTAGTACTAATCTTCCATGTGGCCCTCTTTTTTCCTGGGTAGAAACCAGTACTAAGCAATGTGGATAAAGTCTCTTGCTCAAGGAAACAACACTTGCAGTTAGTGGGGATCGAACCCGGTACCTCTCGATCTCGAGTCCGATGCTTTACCACTGATACAATCCTTGTATCGTTCTCCGGGTCGTGTCCAGACTCGAACACGTCAATCACAAGCCCTCAGGTGAAATCTGCTTTCATCCTTGAAGAAAACTGTGCGCCAGTCTTGCAATCGCTAGTTCTGATGCTCTTTGGCAAAATCATATTGCCGTGAGAATATGTCCTCTTGTTAGACGTCTCGCAGTCAGGTCACCCGTCATATAATCTGTTACGTATTATTTGAACGGATATCCGTTGACCAATTGCATGCCGGAACTGTTTATAGCCTACAGGCCGTGTACTGCCGATTTCGTAGCGCTATATTGCGAAGATATCGATCTTCTCTTCGTGACGTCATGCGGAGTCAGCCTTGCCCTACTCGTTTAGCAAACTCGACTGTCGTCTTCTGGTAGCGTTTTCACAGCCTGGCAGCAATACTTCTTGAAACATTAGATCTTTCAGTGACTATCCTTTGGGTGTACCTACTTTCAAGCAAAGCGACAGCTTGAGCGACCTCTGCTTCTTCCAAGAACCGCCTAACATCATATTACGTCACTATTGGCCCAAACAAGCACATAACAGAAGAACTTACAGGTTTCTGACTCAAAGTTTGAGCAGATCTCCACATACCAACTTTCAGCCCTTTTATAGGGGTATCCTTGCTGTTTCTGACTGTCTTACTTTGCACGCGAACCTTGCTTCTTGATGCTTACTTGAACATTGTAAAGAGATCGCTTAAAAACATGCCTTTAAATGAGTTTGAAAATTGCCAAACAATGTTGTTATACAAGCTCAAAAGCTTGTTTCGTTAATTGTTTTTTCAGTGTATGTTCTATGTTGATCCACTGATGAGTTAGAGAATCCTTGTGTGGACTGAACTATTAATAGTAGCTGCAACTGTATCAGATTAAGGCTGAGAGTTAAGAGTACACAAAATCAGGTTGAAGCCAATACCCTACCCTTTGCCCACTTCCTAACACACATACAGTCGAACCGACGGCTAATTTTCCATGGCTAAATCGAATTCGGGTTTGAGTCCATACGAAATTCTTCCGATAGCTCTAGTTACGAATAATTAAGAAAAATTTCTTATTTTATCATGAAATTTTATGTTGTGTGCACTCATTAGAACCGCATCATTGAGCAATTCTAACGAGTACACTCAGCATACCATTATTGTCTAGAAGATTAAAACGATTTCGACCTGGCGCCATGATTAAACAGTGACTCGAACTACCCATATCTCGAACAAGTTTCCATGGTCCCATAGATGTTCGAGCCATTGAAGTTCGACTGTACAGTAGTTTTGACGCGGACCGTTCCAAGGCGGTACTTCTGCTACGGCTTCTCTTCTTTTTCTTTTCTGAGCACTGTCATTACAAAATGAATATTTGACATTTTACACATACTGCATAAATTTTCATGACTTCTCCCAATTTTCCAGGCTATCGAACTTTTCAATGAATAGGTTCATAAAGATAGAATATCACATTAAACCAAAGTTTTTAGGTTTATCTAAATAATAATTTTCACCTATTGCGACAGTTTGGTTCTCATCAAGAACCATCATCAGAGTGTGACTTTCACTTACTGTGACAGTTTGGTTCTCATCAAGAACCATCATCAGAGTGTGACTTTCACTTACTGTGACAGTTTGGTTCTCATCAAGAACCATCATCAGAGTGTGACTTTCACTTACTGTGACAGTTTGGTTCTCATCAAGAACCATCATCAGAGTGTGACTTTTACTTACTGTGACAGCTTGGTTCTCATCTAGAACCATCATCAGAGTGGGACTTTCACTTACTGTGACAGTTTGGTTCTCATCAAGAACCATCATCAGAGTGTGACTTTTACTTACTGTGACAGTTTGGTTCTCATCTAGAACCATCATCAGAGTGTGACTTTCACCTACTGTGACGTTTCGCTTCTCATCAAAAACCGTCATCAGACTGTGATTTTCATCTACTGCCACAGTTCTGCTTCTAATTAAGAACCACCATCAAAGTGTGACTTTCACTGTGACAGTTTCGGTTCTCATCAAGAACCATCATCAGACTGTGACCTTGACCTCAAGGTCACAGTCTTATGATAGTTCTCGATGAGAACCGAAACTGTCACAGTTAGTGAAAATTCTTATTCGAATAAGCCTTAAATTATTTTTGGATTAATGTCGTCATTTACCATAATTCCAACTATGCATTTTTGCTACAATATATTGTAGATCTATACACTAGATTTATTCTCCTCCATCCAATGGAACTCGTGAGAAAAAGCACTAAAGGTTGAATAACACTTAACATAAGCGACATTAAAAAGCTTACATTAACCTTGACGTTTCCTGATATGCTTAACACTTTTGGTATTTTTCAGCAAACGACATACTGAAATATTTTTCCCTTGAAAACAAAATTTGACATTCCATGCAAATTTTCATCAATGTCAAATCCTGATACCTGGGTAAAATAAGAAAAACAAACATTTCAAAATGTCGTCTGCTGAAAATTGTACCCAGAGTACTAAGCGTTTTGAAACACATAGTCAAGTAATAAGTTGATAACTATAGAAATACTGCCGGGATGTCAAGATAATTTCGGGTACGTCTGCTATCTTAACCTTTACCCTTCTCTGGGCAAATTCAACATAATTCAAACTGGTATTTATTTTTTTTTTTTTTTTTTTTTTTTTGTATTTTTCCCAGAAAACAGGATTTGACATTTCTTGCATGGAGACAATTTGCATGAAATATCAAAACCTGTTTCGTGGCAAAGATAAGAAAAACATTTAAGTATGTCGTTTACTGAAAATTTTACGCAGAGTGCTAAGCGTTAAATGTGAATCAATGTCGACAATTGATAGCAAATGGAATGCAGTGTCATAAAACGTACCTTCGGTACGCCAAAGAAGATTCGAATCAGCCTGCGCATCCGCGCAGTCTGATCAGAGTCTTTATTGTCCGCATGAAGAAACTTTGCATCCTTGGCTATCCAAATTGCACCAGGTGAAGGTTCTGATCGGACTGAGCGAATGCGCAGACTGATCTGAATCTTCGCTCGGCGCACCTGTCTAAAAGAGTGTTTTCTGAATTTGCGGCTCAAACAAAGCTTATGGCTAAGGAGGCTGGATTCCCTTGGTAGATTTTCCGCCATTGTTTCACAAGGGAGGTAATTTTTGTGACTTCCTGTTTGCCTTTCTGTACCCCAGTATCCTTCTGAAAAGGGGTCTACTCAAAAAGGAAAGAATTTGCAAATTATTTCTTTTTGTTTTAGAGTAGACCACCTTATACAGTCAACCCCCGTTATACCGGCACTCGATACAACGACAAAATTCGTCATAATGACAATTTGAATGTGACAAAGCCTCCGCTAAAGAGGTGATAGTTATTTAGAAATTATGCAACACTACCGTATGAAAACTTCAAGCAACATATGTTTTGGATATTTGTTAGAATCGCCACAGTGAGGCGATTCTAACAAATATCTAAAACTTATGTTCTATGAGGAAAACAATTAAACAAAAAGGTCTTTCTTAAATATCAATCTGGCTATTACGGATTCTTTACAAGAGCAAATTCATTTTAATGGCAACATCTTTGGGAACAAATGCTGTCGTTGTAATGAGGGTTCACTGAAGGGAAACAAAAAAAATTAATGCGTTACCATGCAGCCACCTCCCCTGAAAGTCTATCGATTCTACTTAAAAATTGCATGTGCTGGTAAGCGATATGATAGGGGTCAAACATATGCATTAATATCAAACGGGTCTCAAGGAAATTGTTTGCACACGAGGATACAGGACGACTGACAAAATACCCTTCGAGGGACCCAGCAAATGCTAATACTAGTATAATGAAACAAATATGTGCGATCGCTATTCTTGCATTTTGTATAATATCACTAAATAAGCCTATGGAAAAGCTCGAAAAGCATAACACGCCTTTTTCATTACGTCATCACGAAAACATACCTATATAATTTTGACCCCCTTAAACCCCACTTTTATATAGTAAAACTGGGGTTTAGAGGGGTATATATTATTTTTCTCATTTCTGCTCAAAAACATAGATTGTGGGTACTCGTTAGAACCGCCTCAGCGAGGCGGTTCTAACGAGTACCCACAATATATGTTTTGAGCAGAAATATGAAAGAAATGTAACAAATTTTATCTGAAAACTTTCAGTTTTTGGTGGTGAAATTTTTAATATATTTGAATAGGCGTGTTTTCGTAATGGTGGTATTCAATGACACAATTACACAAAACTAGAATGAAATTGATGTTAACAAAAGTTTGGACAAGCACCTTACTCCAGGGCGGTAATGTACAAACTTGGGCCCGTCTTCAGGATATTACGTGGAATCATGTTCAAACAGCTCTTGATTTCCATTATTTGAACATGCATGCGTTTTTATCCGACCTGTCGGACAATAGCTTCAAACAGCTTTGCGACACGTTTTATGCGCATGCGCAAAGAATCATCCGTGCCTTTGTTTCTCCAGTCATACAATCTGTAGTATCTAAAGATTTTGCTAATGGACAGGGAAGACCCTGATCAGACTGCGCGGATGCGAAGGCTGTTCTGGGTCTTGGCTGTCCGCGTATGCCAGAAGACACGTTTTCGCATTTCGAGGTCCAGTTATAGTATATTCCATTCAACACATGCTTCCGTATAAAATATTTCCATTGCGTAACACCCTAATGACCATGTTAGTGATATAGGCAGATAACAGATCACACATCTGTGGTGACCTTTGGCTCTCAGACAGGTAGGGACCAGATATGGGTAAATCAGTTTTTAGCTGAAGATGAATAACTAGAAGTATAAAATAAGTTTTCATTCATTTATCCATTTGCAACCATTTTGATAAAGTGTGGACTTTGAAGATTAAAAAGTTTTATAAACAAGTGTAACCTTATTTATATAAAATCACTTAGATATGGCGTGACATACGTTGCAATATTGTATCTGGTAATATATTTGTTCCATATTAAAATATGTATTCTATATTAAGATATTTATGCTCAATAAAAATATATTTTTATGTAAAATAGATATTTATTGGTAATAAATTTTATTTATTGGCAATAAAAATTATTTATTTGCAAAATAAATATTCATTGGCAATAAAACATATTTATTGATAATTAGATTTATTTATTGGCCATAAAATTATATTTTTTCAAAATAAAAATATTTGTTCTATAATAAGTATATTCATCGGAAAGCATATATATTGGCAATAAAAATATATTGATTCAAAATATAAAATGTGTTTATAAAATTGATATTTATTTATTGAATCAATATTCTGTTGTATCACAATAAAAAAAATATATATCTGCTATGTGCTAAAAACATATGTTGGATAAAATTAGCATTGTGGGATATGACACGGTTTCGTAACAGCGAATTTCATTGGCTCTGTGAAACATAATAATGGCAGCCTCCATTGATTTCACAGAGCACTGCCATATTGATTTGGTTCGCGGTTTATGGTCAACTCGATCCTTGGCCGTTTCGACCGTAGTCAATTCGCACCTTTTGATCCTTGGTTACCTCGCACCCCCGGACTAGCGATTTTACCGACACATGTCAACTCAGTATTTCTCTCGTGTGTTGCAGATTCCTTGTTTTGGACGTGACTTGTTGTCCTCGCGGAATAATGGTCCATATGATTTTTTTTAAACCTAAAAGTATTATTTACTTGAATATATAGTCCAGATCTTAGGGGCTGATCTTGGACCATTAATCCATACGTGTCTAATGGTCCTAATGTTTCAGTGCAGACTGGGCAACTAGAGCTAAAGTTCTCACAGAAGAGTTAACAAAACTGAAACAAAGTCTCTAACATTCTAGAAAACCGGCAAACATGGGGGCATCTAAGGACGAAAGTCTAAGGTGCGAAAATCTAAGCAGCAAGTTGACAAAGGATAAAACCACCGGAACTTTTGTCGAGCCAATGAAATTTTCTGTTACAAGGCTACATCATATCCCACAATGCTAATTTTACCCAATATATTTTTTGAACTTATAATGAATATTTTTGTAAATATTGTCAATATTTATTTGGCAAATAGATATATATTTTATATATTATGATCTTTTTTATTGTCCACATAAAATATTGTATCAATACATATCTAATTTGCAAAAAATATATATACATCGCAGATGTTTATTTGTATTATGAATAAATATATTTTTATTGCCAATGAATATTTTATCGTAAATAAATATATTTCTATTGGCAATAAATATTCTTGTAGCAAAGAAATATATTTTTATATCGCAAATAAATGTTTTATTGTGAATAGATATATTTTATTGACAATAAATATCTTAATATAGAATACATATTTTTAATATGGAACAAATATATTATCAGATACAATATTGCAACGTATATCACGCCATACTTAGATAGGGTTTATTTTGTTTGTTTTTTTTTTTTTTTTTTTTTTTTTTTTTTTGTTTGTTTGTTTTTTGTTTTTGTTTTTATTGTTTTATTTATTTATTCATTATTTTAATCAGGAATTAAAATTTAATACACACAATGCATCATAACTGTGCAAGAACTCTAAAGAATTAACTTCCTTTTATTATCCAGTGAAACTTAACTTCTTTAAATCCATTTTGGATCATGAAATTTCACTGAAAAAGTGATAAAATTGATAAGATATCCGAGATGTACATGTTTGTAACTTTTATGTGCTGGAAAGTTTTGATCTTTTGAAGTGTTTATCTTTTACCTAACACATATATAAAAGTAAATAAAGAAATAAATTAAACAAAAATCAATCTTTATTTATTTAGTTTTCTTTTTTGACAAATCTGAATACTAAGAATTTCAAATTGTTTATTCATTTATAATTCAATAAGAATGATAAAAGTAAAAACAATAATAACAAGAAGAAGAATAATGCATAATTGAATTTAGATATTGCTTATAAAAAGTTTATCTATAAAATTTATAATTAAATCAAAATATTCATGTAGTTCAGGTAAATCAATAAACACTTTATCAAATTATATTTTTTAAAGTATTTGATATGACTCGGCCGGGGATCGAACTCACAACCTGCCGGTCACAAAGCGGACGCTCTACCAGCTGAGCTACTGTGCCGGTTTATGTCATTGGCATAACTGTGACCCTGCCTTTTCTGTAAACATGTGCTCAAAGAGCAGTCAGTACTCACGTGAGGTTAAGCCTATTAATCAACACACAGGTAAGTCGCGCATTTGATGCATTGTAGTACAATTTTCGCGCTTTTAAAACATGGTGGGGGTTTCAATTTGCGCATTTGATGTACGCCCGTCCATTATTTACATCATTCTCAAATATTTAAATAACCAGGTTAATTGTTTTCCCAATAGTTGTCAGCCTTTTTAACCCAAGAGAATACTTCCTTTTTAACGCTTGGCACTCCGAGTAAAATCTTCACATATTTATACATTTTTTTTCTTATTTATCCCTGAAAACAGATTTTGACATTTCATGGAAAGTGTTTCCCATGGAGACAAGTAGCATGAAATGCCAAAGCCTGTTTTCTGGGAAAAATAAGAAAACAAAATCACAAATTTATCATCTGCTGAATTAGCCCAGAGAGTGGTAAAGTTTAAAAACATTCTGCACGTTATCTCCCCTATTTCAGCATATTACGCTCGTATTATCAGATACACGTTTATAATGCTTAGCACACTATGGGCAAATTCTGCAGATGACAAACTGATGATATTTTCCCCAGAAAATAAAATTTGACATTTCATTTTTTTCCCAAGAAAATAGATTTTCATTACGAAAACACGCCTATTCAAATACACTAAAAAGTTTACTACCAAAAAATGGCAATTTTTCAGATAAAAAATTCTTATTTTTTTATATTTCTGCTCAAAACATAGATTGTGGGTACTCGTTAGAACCGCCTCGTCGAGGCAGTTCTAAAGAGTACCCACAATCTATGTTTTTGAGCAGAAATAAGAAAAATAATGTATACCCCTGTAAGCCCCAGTTTTACTATATAAAAGTGGGGTTTGAGGGGGTCAAAATTATATAGTCATGTTTTCGTGATGTGACACTTCATGCAAATTGTCTCTTTGCACGAAATATCTAATCATATTTTCTGGAGAAAACAAGAATATTTCAAACTCAACCTGTCGCCTAGCTGTTGCGAAATAAACTTAATACGGCAACAACCTACAAAAATATTTCCTAAACTTTATCAATTATTATCAAATGGAACGAAACAATTCAATTTGTTTTTCAACGTTTCGGCGATGAGACCTTTTTTTAAGTTTGTCACTTAAGCATGAAATGTTAAATCTTATTTCTTGGGGAAAAAAAAAAAGAAAACAAGAAAAAATTGTCGTCTGCTGAGTTTTACTCAGAATACCAAGCTTTAATAATCGAAACAGACTTAAGACTTAATACGGCAAAACTATCGTTATTACAACTTCCAAAGAGCTAACCTAACTTTTAGCATTTATTACCAAATAGAAAGTAAAAAAGAAAAAAATTCAATGGTTCGATTGTGAAGTTTTTATCGAAGATTTCACTTCTGCACTTCTATAATCCCAAAAGCACAGCCATTCAATGTTTTGGTAGCTCATGCGTTGTCATGACTCCACGACATTCCGCCGGCCGACATGGTAATCAGGCACGTCCACATTCCGACACGATTATCGTCGGAAGTGTTTCCGGCATTAAAGACACAGGCAAAATGAGGCCAAAAGTGGTACCACTCACTAACCTTAACTTCCTCATTACGAAAACACGCCTATGCAAATATGTAGAAAATTTCACCTCCAAAAACTGAAATTTTTCAGATAAAAATCTTTGATTTTTTAATATTTCTGCTCAAAACATAGATTGTAGGTACTCGTTAGAACCGCCTCGTCCAGGCGGTTCTAACGAGTACCACAATCTATGTTTCTGAGCAGAAATAAGAAAAATAATGTATACCCCTGTAAACCCCAGTTTTACTATATAAAAGTGGGGTTTACGGGGGTCAAAATTATATAGGCATGTTTTCGTGATGTATAACTGAAGCAAACAGTGCAGACTCTAATCAGACATCGCGTTCTGACAGACACAGCTAAAGAAAATCACGTTAAACCCTGGAGGACCATTTACAAGGTTAGCTTTTGAAAAAGCTTAGAAAGTCATCTTTGGCATTATTAGATAGTAAATGGGGATGTTCCCAAGGTTTAACTCTGTGACAAGTTTCAGACGACATTTGTCCTCTGCTTTTTTGTATTATTATTTCAACAAACCGAAGCTTGGAAAGACGATTATATGTAAAATTGAAAGACTGAATGTCAAACAGCGTAGATCCAGATGAGACTGCTCATTATGAGCCGTCTCATCTGGATCTATGCTGTTGCAAAAGCCTAATTTGTCGCCTATGCCAGTGAAAGAGTTCAAATTGTTCAATAAACGAAACACCGCTTTTCAACTTTTTATGCATTGGGGTATGTAGGTGCACAATAGTTTTGGTATCCTGTCTTAACACATCTATTCTGAGTGCACAGTTTGTGATAAATGGGGTTTTCTAGGGTGTCGTAGGGTGTCTTGGGTTGTTTAGGCGCACCATAGTTTTTGTATCCTGTCGTACCTAATCTGTTTCAATTTCCATTCTAGTTTTTGTTTTAATTTCCGTTCTTTTTTTTTTTTTTTTTTTTTTTTTTTTTTTCTACTAAACATCGGAAAAGAAATGTGGAATGTTTGTTTTAATTTTGTGTTTGTTTTAATTTCTGTTCTGTATTTTTTTGTTTTAAATTCTTTTCTGCTAAATATTGCAAAGGATTTTTTTATTTATTTATTTATTTTTTTTATTTTTTTTATTTTTTTTATTTTTTTTTTTTTTTTTTGTTTTTTTTGTTTTTTGTTTTCATTCCCGTTCTGTTTCAATATCTTTTCTGCTAAATATCGGAAACGAAATGTGTTATTTTTGTTGTGTTTTTCTGTTGATTCTTTTCTGCTAAATCAGTAAGGAAGTGTCCATTTTTTGTCTTTTATTTCCGTTCTGTATTTTATTGTTTCGGTTTCTTTTCTACTAAATATTGGACAGAAAACTAAACCATGAAAACAGATAAAACAACATAATATGTCGTTTAAACGACTTATTATGTCGTTTTTTTTTTTTTTGTTTGTTTTTTTTTTTTTCAACATAAAGATCTCGTTTAAACAACAGACTGCCTAATTTCTTTTCTGCTAAATATTGGAAAGGAAATGTCCCTTCAGGGGTTCCGTGCCATATTCAGAATCAAGCTTTCTTCAACCAAACTACTGTCGGCATACAGACGAATATTAATCGATCTATTCGAAGTGGCGGCGAAAACAATTTTGTATGCGCTTCATTACGAAAACATGCCTATTCAAATATATAGAAGATTTCATCTCCAAAAACTAAAAAAAATTCAGATAAAAACCCCGATATTTTTCATATTTTTGCTCAAAACATAGATTGTGGGTACTCGTTAGAACCGCCTCGACGAGGCGGTTCTAACGAGTACCCACAATCTATATTATTTAGTAAAATAAGAAAAATAATGTATACCCCTGTAAACCCCAGTTTTACTATATAAAAGTGGGGTTGAAGGGGGTCAAATTTATATAGGCATGTTTTCGTGATGTTACGGATTTCATGATAATGATAACCTTAAATAAGTAGACTGGCAGTCTAAACTTTGTTTGATTATTAAAATCAATCACATAAGAAATGCCCCTGCAAAATAAATATGTTGAGATATGTATACTCCGTGCAAAGCGGATCAAGGAATATCACCAATTAAAAAAAAAAAGGAAAATTAACCATGTAAGATCAGTCAACATGTTTGTCATAAATTTGTAAAGAAGTTCATCACAAAAAACTACATCATATTTCTGTTTCTGCTAAAAAACATAGATTGTGGGTACTCGTTAGAACCGCCTCATCTCACCTATACCCATTTCTAGGTGGTAAAATTTTCAGTATATTTGAATAGGCTTGTTTTCGTAATGGTACCATTTAATATCGATAAATTCGTACCCAATAAAGGTACTTCGGTATCTGAGGCATTAGCTTTGTTCAACTGAATTTCTTTGGGTAGATTTGATTAAACATTTGTTCAAAATAAATGTTAAGCATCTATTTATCTTGTAGTAGAATTGAAAGAATAATATAAGCTTGATTTACTTCAGCAAGAGACACATTACTAAAACACGCCTATTCAAATATATTGAAAATTTTACGACCAAAAAAAAAAAAGGAAAATTTTCAGATAAAAAATTCTGATATTTTCATATTCCTGCTCAAAAAATTCTTTCTCAACACAAAAAAAAAAAAAAAAAAAAAAAATCCGCAACAAAGGGAGCACAATTAGTCCCGATCGGAATACCCATTATTTTTTCTATAAAATTTAGTGCCAGATCTAATGAGCATATTGCCCAAAACATCAATAAGGACTCACAAACCTTTTGACATTACCATACGTTATAATAACTTTGCTTCTCAGACATCATGAAAACATATTTATATAATTTTGACCCCCTTAAACCCCACTTTTACATCGTAAAACTGGGGTTTATAAGGGTATACCTTATTTTCTTATTTCTGCTTAAAAACATAGATTGTGGGTACCCGTTAGTACCCACAATCTATGTTTTATGTATGACAAATATCAGAATTTTTATCCGAAAACTTTCTCAGTGTTTTTGGTGGTGAAATTTTCAATATATCTGAATAGGCGTGTTTTCGTAATGAGTAAACAAAACACAGTTCTCATAACGGGTCAAATAAAGAGTGCCTTCTCGAGTAAATATATATTCAATTAAGTAAATCGGGTTTTATTTAATTAGATTATGACGTAATGTAGGAAAAAAGTGATAAGACCCTATGTGGACAAGCTTGACACTCGAAAGCTCTTCTGTGTCAATCTATCAAAAGCCTCACCTGAATGTTAATATATCGACAGAGGCTTTTTATTATTCCTTTCACAAACAAATATTTTATGACTTAAAATGCAGTGAGGCGGGAAGTTATTAATTTTGACTATTCAGTAGTGCAACTACAATTAGCAATAAAACATGTTTTATACCTGCATAAAGTGGGAAGTTTGTCTTTATTATCTTACTGAAACTCAATAGCAGTATGACAACAGTGCTTATCAAAACACCTTTCATCAGTAGAATAACACCGATACGATTTTGAAGTTCCTGTTCGAAGGTATGCTAGCCGTAACGAGCTATCTCATCATTATCTATACTGTTCGACATGCAGTTTTCGATTTTTGACTTGCACCCCTATGCATAACAATGGACATGTCCAAATTCAAAGATGGATGAGCCTACTTTAAATCAAGAAGAAAAGCATGTTCTCCTTTGCACGAAGTTTTACAACGTTCTGCTAAAGAGTTAGAAGTATCTTCCCTATATTGTGTGTGTGTGTGTGTGTGTGTGTGTGTGTGTGTGTGTGTGTGTGTGTGTGTGTGTGTGTGTGTGTGTGTGTGTGTGTGTTCTGCTGTTTGAGTGAAGCTTTTGGCTTTTGATCTTTGAGCACTATTGTTGAAGTCATTGGACGTGTGAGTGACTGCCTAATGACTAAACAACCAATTACAATAAACTAAAATGGAACCTTGACCGGTGACCAGAGACTTCTGGTTCCCAGCTGCATTACGTCAAATAGAAAATTGTCTCAGATCATTGGACCAGGTTATATAGTTTTACCATTTGCATACACGAGTTTTTATCGGGTAGTTTAGTCATAAAGACGAGCATTCCGTCCAACCGTTTGGCTGCTTTGATCGACATATAGGTATTTGGACCGAACAACAATGCTTATTCCAGGAGAAAAATTATGAACGGTTTCCATTGACTACTGATTGTTTTATACCAGATACGTTGAGCTGTTTAGAAGTATCACTGCGTATACGTCAACAAATCAAATAATTTAAAAAAAAAAAAAAAAAAAAAAAAAGTCCCATGCATTCCCCGTGAAAACACTGAAAATAAAGATATGTCACAGCAGGCCTGTCCGCTAGTCGCATCCTCCACCAGATGTTCAAAATAATACAATTGTTACCCAGCTTGTATTCTAAACCCATTTATGCCGAAGGCACTCTTCTATCTTAACTCTTTGGACCTGTCTATTTCCAATATAAGGGGTGTCTGGTTAATTTTTATTATTACCATGTTTTATATGTATTTAATGCAAACAGTGTAGACTCTGAACAGACGGTATGCGATGATTAGGGTCTATAGTGTTTGCCGATACCCTAGGACTCTAAGCATAAATGGGGTAAATTTATATCGGACCTTTATCTGCTTCACGGGATTCCTAAATCTATATCGGACCGTCATCGGTCCGACAACAGTCCTGTCGGGTCCGTAACGATCCAATATAAAGTTAAAGAAAGGATTTTCAAACCGGGGGTCTGGTTCCCAGTATAGATGATATTTTATCTGTACAGGTAAAGGTGTGGAAAAAGTTTTAGCCAATCAGTGGGCTAGAATAATCAATACATGGTAATTCCATTGGCTGACTGGAGATGTTACCTCCTTGAGATCAAGAGACAGAATGACACTGTTGTTGTTGTACGGATTTTTAACGCTACCAGGCACCCGAGGCACATACAGGCAGCGGCGAATGACACTGTGGAAATTAATCCCCGTTTTATAGTCCAACCCTGTCTTTAAGAAAAATACTAGATGGGTAAAACGAAACGACGATGAATCTATTTTCTTACAGTTCGATCTTAAAAGATTACTGAAATAACGATCTTAATCAAGTCACTATTCACCAGATAACATTTTACCGAGTGCTAAGGAGATTCCGGATGACTTCGCTGTACAGTCTTACCGAATGCATGAAAAGTGTCCCAAAATTATTGAAAGAACATTTACAGGATGTGAAGGCATTTCTGGAAAAAAAAAAAAAAAAAAAAAAAAAAAAAAACGTATTCAAAATGTAACCTATTGAAATTTCAACCCAGCAAGTGCTATGAGAATCAGAGAATCAGAACTTATTACCAGTTTCAAAATCTCTTACTCTCCTTGCAGCTCATTTAACCATTCCTGATGAAGTAACCAAATAATTTGACAATTCATCTGACACAGAAATGATTTACTGCTTAACTAAGAAGACAGTTTTGTTTCCTGTACGATATCACAGTAAGTAAGATGATATCACTTGCAGGATATTGTTCGGCCTGCTGGAATTTAGATAACAATAATGTTACCCCACTGTCAGGGGAGGCAAGTCTGTAAAGACTGTTTACCTCCCTTCTGGAAAGGGGATCTACTCTAAAAGGGGAAGAATTTGCTCCTTATGGGAGCAAATTCTTCCCCTTTTAGAGTAGATCCCCTTTCCAGAAGGGAGGCAAACAGTCTCAGGGAGAAAATTCTACCCTTTTAGTGTAGACCCCTTTTCACAAGGGACATGGTGTACACTAGGGAAACTAGAAGTAATAAATGTTGTCTCCCTTGTAAAAATGATTGATTTTTTTTACCCGGTGCGTCAAATAGCCTTGATTACAAATAGATAAGTAAAAACAAAATTCACCTCAGCTGCAAGTCCATTGCTTTGCGTTGTAGGAGTTGAACTTGAAGTGGTGGTACCTTGAGCAGCTTTTACTTTTCTTACACCAGCATGCCCAGCTATTTGGTTCGTCGTCGGTTTATCCCTGGATGTCACTTTCTTCGAGTACTTTGTCATCTGGCAGCCCGGAATGCCTTAAAGTAACAACAGAATGTTGGCTCTAACGTATTTATCCTAAATACTGGGACAGCTTAACTTCACATCTTACAAGAGCCATTCCTTTTAGAACCTATTTATCTTCACTACAGCGTGCCAGTGTCGTGAAACGTCTCCTCGTACTCGACTTTCGTGTTATTATATTTTCCGAGCATTTTTGATCACTGAGTTCATTCTGGGACTGAGAAGGAAATTATTTTCTTTAACTCTCGTCCTGCTGAACCCGGATGTACCCTGCCTTTATAAACAGCATAGATCCAGATCGGCTGGCTTCTTTTAAGCCACCTTGTCTGGATCTACACTGTTTGCCATTTAATAAATTATGTAAATTTATATCAACAATTTTGATCAAGTTATCTGATTGGCTGAATATTTGAAAAGGGCGTGGCATCTTAATTTATTCAGCAGAACAAGGGTTAAGAGCAATTCCTATGATAAAGAAGGAAAATATTTTATGTAAGGTGCTCTCTATTGCATTTTTTGTTTCCTTAATAAAACCGTATTTACGTTAAATATTAATTCCCCTTTTTCTTTATCGTATATTTCTCTTTAACAAGTATATCTTAATACCCGCGAATTTGTGTAAAACTTATGAGTGAGTGGCAAACAGTGCAGATCCCGATCAGACGACGCAATCTGCGGCGTCTGACCATCAGGAAAACATACCTATATAATATTGACCCCCTTAAACCCCACTTATATATAGTAAAACTGGGGTTTACAGGGGTATGCATTATTCTTCTTGTTTCTGCTCAAAACATAGATTGTGGGTACTCGTTAGAACCGCATCGTTGAGGCGGTTCTAACGAGTACCCACAATCTATGTTTTGAGCAGAAATATGAAAAATATCAGAATTTTTTATCTGAAAATTTTCATTTTTTATGGTAACATTTTCAGTGTATTTGAATAGGCGTGTTTTCGTAATGATGGATCTACACTCGTACACCGTTTGCTCAGGCTTGTCTGTCCGAACATGTAGAGAAAATACCGTAATTTCATCAAATCTAATCCCTTCAGAAGAAATCCTGGATACACCCCTGAACCACCTGAACGCTCAGCCTCGACTATGTACTTAAAACATTATATGTCGAGAGCAACAACGCGTAATTTCTGTATGTTTCTTTCTTCATTTTCTTCGTTCTGCTTTTTTTGCTCGTGTGTTGGTCTGTGAAGTCGTTTCGTGTCATCCTAACCTTTTTCGGTACCTCGGGAGATCTGTGTTCCTTGATTAAGGCCTTTTCTGGGTATTTCCATATTTATGAAATTGTCATATAATAAAAGACATTTTAGCCATTACCGCGCACTGGGTAAATTCATCAGACGACAAATTGATGATAATTTTGTTATTTTTTTCCCAAAAAACAGGATTTGACATTTCATGCAAATCGTCTAAATTCAAATCTTGTTTTCTGGGAAAAATAAGATACCCATTTCAAAGTGTCTGCTGAATAAATACCTAGAGTGTCAAGAGTAAAAATGCCGTCTGCTGTAGTTGTGACAACTTGATAGTCCACATTCGAGTAAACCAAACTGTCTGCTGTGATACTATTAATCCAAAACACCATTATAACTCTTTGCATGCTGGGTAATTTTGCATGCTTTTTTGTCGTCTGTGGATTTTTATAAAATTATCTTTTTCAAAAAAAAAAAAAAAAAAAAAAATCTTTCAGGAAAACCGTCTGAGTGTCAAACACTTTGGGTCCAGATCAGGCCGGACGTTTCGTCGGGCCTGATCTGGGTCCAAACTGTTTGCAAAGGTAACCAGCAGACGATAAACGTCGCCACTAGCGGGGAAAGAGTTAAAAACATTAAAAACTCCTTTTTACTCTGAAAATAGTCTTCTTGTGAAACTGTGTCTTGATGAATTCATCATGTAATTCATATTGCATGTTATTTCTGTATGACTTCCTTAAAAACCAGTATTTCCCAACACGCGTTAACGAACATGCACTCTAAAATATCGCTTTGTCAGAAATAAGATAAAATCAGTTTTACAACGGACGGGTAATCTTATCGGAAAGTTGTTTATCAAAAGTGAATACCTTGACGAATTATAGTGTTGTAAAGCGCGTCCGCATCTCTTTCTGCAGGCGACAATTAGTGAAAACTTATTCTGCTGTTGGCGTCTATTTTCGCTTTCGTGTGGCAGGTCTGCTTAGGTACATCTGAGGACTTCCTGAAACAAGGCTAATCCCGTAGTTCTGAGTTTTCGACAGGGAAGGGGATGTGTTTTAACTCAAACTTTCATTTGTCCACATTCAAGGATAACCAGTGAAATAGTTTTCTGTTCTCTAGCATCACACTCCGATTTCACTGTTCTGATTTTCCGGGTTTTTTTTTTTTTTTTTTTTGGTTTTTTTTGGTTTTTTGCTAAATGCACATAAATGGTAGAAACATACTTAATCAAGCAATCAGTGAAATAATTCTCCAAAATCAGCCAGATTTTGCCATTTACCTTTTTTCTTTTTTTTTTTTTTTTTTTTTTTTTTTTTTGTTGCTGTTATATATCACTCAAAATGGTTTTTAACCTTTTTTATCTTGAGTTTCTGAAATAGACTAATCCATCTCTACATTTGATCAGAACCATCGTTCCGAATAGCGGTCTCAGACAAAACTCGGCACAGAATGGCAAACTGCAGATCCTGATGAGAAGGCTCTTTATGAGCCGTCTAATCAGATTCTACACTGTTTGCAAAAAAATGGTTTCATCACGAAAACACGCCTATATAATTTTGACCCCCTTAAACCCCACTTTTATATAGTAATACTGGGGTTTACAAGGGTATACATTATTTTTCTTATTTTTCTAAAAAACATTGATTGTGGGTACTCGTTAGAACCGCCTCGCCGAGGCGGTTCTAACGAGTACCCACAATCTATGTTTTGAGGAGAAATATAAAAAAATATCAGAATTTTTTCTCTGAAAATATTCCTTTTTTGGTTGTAAAATTTTCAATATATTTGAATAGGCGTGTTTTCGTAATGGGTCTGCAGGATTGAAAGGGTTAACAGTGAAATTACACTCTGAATAACATATTTTTTTTATTTTTACTTTTTTTTTTTTTTTTTTTTTTTTTTTTTTTGTTTTACAAAACAACAAAAAAAACAAAAAAACAAAAAACAAATGTTCGCACAATAAAAAAAAATATCCGATGACTAGATGTGTAACCTTATCAATGTTGTTCAGTATATAAAATAATATAATACCTAAATATTCTAACACTTTAACTGTTAACCAGAGATCCTATCATTTGTATAAAATTATCTGGTAAAATCAAATGACGAGACGTGTTACCTTATCAATGTCTTTCCGTATAATATCGTACAACTACCTAAATATTCGAACACTTTAACTACGAGGGTCCTGCAAAAAGTTCTGTCACTAACAGGCTTCCTTGGTTTTATCCCAGGTATAGTTTAAATTGCTTCACTGCACTTGAATGGTGTGTTAAATGGCTAACGATACCCGTTTATTTCGTTCAAATTGCTTTCCAACTGACCGAGTTATTTCAAATTGAAATAGATATGCAGTCATATACATTGACCAATTTACTTGTTACAATAAGAAACGACCAAGCAAAGGGTGATCAGGAGTCCACCTTTTACATGACAACGCCTTCTCTCAAAAGTGTGAGGTTGTTAAGTCTTTTTTTGGCTTCTGAAAAGGTGAAAGTTTTAAACCGTCCACCTTATTCACCTGACCTGAGTCCCTGTGACTTCTTTTTATTTCCAAGGCTTAAGAAAATGCTTTCTGGAAATAAGTATACGTCTAAAAGTTCTCTTGGCAGCGCTATTTATCAGTGTCTCCAACAGATACCAAAAGAAGACTAATCTGCTTTTCGTGACTGGGTAAAACGGTTGCGAAAATGTGTTTCAGTAAAGGGGAGAATCATTTGAAGGTTTGTAATAAAAATATGTTTGATAAAACGTAGCACTGAAGTAATCCGAACCCAGTGACAGAACTTTTTGCAGGACCCTCGTATTAACCAGAAGTATTCTATCATTTATATAAATCTATCTGGCTACATGCATCTAGTGATCAACCTAAAATCAGTGGCTGAATGGCAAACAAGGTAGACCCTGATGGTGCACCGTGTTCTGTGGCGTCTGATTAAGACCTGCTCTGTATGTTCATGTCTTACTGTCGGAATAGTTTAAATAAATATGGTATGACAATCGCTTACCTGTGCTGAATGTTTTAGGTAGAATTTTAGCTGGTTCCTCTAACTTGAGTGCTAAGTCAAACTGGAATACTTAATAGCCGAAACGCTACTAGAATCTAAGTTTAACTGGAATAGTAATACCAAGCCAGCATTCTTTATAAATCTATAGCGGGTCGTTGTCGGCCCGTCAGCTACCCTGACGGGCCGATAACGGCCCGCTATAGATTTATAAAGAATGCTTACTGGGTAGTCATATCGCCACTAAAATCTGATTTTTGTCATTAAGGACTGTCACACAAATATATGTAATACCTAATGTCCTTCCTTATCGTTCTTTTTATTCAAAAACGACCATTTCAAAATCTTTGGCCGTATTTACCCCAAACCTATTAACATACATGTCTTAAGTTTTGAGCATGTCAATTTTACTACCTGTAATATGAATCTAAAATACTGTTGGATGAGAGGCAAACAGTGTAGACCCTGATCAGACGCCGCGTTCTGCGGCGTCTGATCTGGGTCTAGATTGTTTGCTCAAAGTCTATTCCAATACTTAGGGTAACTATAACTGGCCGCGCCATGCCTAAAATGGACATTTGTATATATCCAACGAGCAAAAGTCATGATCAGTCTGCGAATCGGCGCAGCCTGATCAGTGTCATCACTTTAAAACAGAAAAAGGCATGCAGTCCCTCCTACATCTTAATATCACAGACCCTGAACAGATTGCTGGGAGCATTTGTTGTTTGCGTGTATTTGTTGTTAGCCCTTTTGCGCATGACTAAACCATTGATAATTTGAGCCGGGGCACAGCATTTCCTACAAGATTGCATGTTAGTCCGGGGAAGACTCAGATCAGCCTGCGTATCCGCGCAGTCTGATCAGAGTCTTCTCAGGACACTAAGTAGGTAAGGATCCCAAGCCTTTTCAGGCGTACAGCGTAGACTATGATCAGATCTGAGTCTTCACTGGACGTATATGCAATCTTGTAAGAAATGCTGTGTTCCGGCTCAGATTTAATTTATTATTATTGTTATTTTGCTTTTGAAATTACAGGAGAACTAGTACTTTTTCACGTGTAATAATAACTATCAGTGTTAGTGAGTACTGTATTTACCGTATGTATTTGGACAGACAGACAGACAGACCTGAGAAAACAGTATAGACCCAGATGAAACGCCGCAGAACGCGGCGTCTCATCAGGGTCTACACAGTTTGCCACACCCAGCAATTTTTCGATGCAGCATCAGGTAGTAAATTGTACTTGTTCAAATTTTAGAACAGGTATGGTAAGAAGTTGAAATGTCCAAACACTTAGGATAAATACGGTAATGCATCTAATTATATAATTTCTATTGATCCGTGAAATATGGTTTTCATTTCAGCAGTGTGCATATTGATATTATGGCGACATGAGAGAATCGGTCTTTTCACGTTGTCACATATTCAACCCGCAGATTTCTTCATCACAGCTCTTGATAAGGCATTTTAAACTAAAAAAAAAAGATAACGTTGATATTTTCCTTATTTCTCACAAAACATATATGTTGCTGGGTCTACGAGGCACTTCTGATAAGTATCCACGATATGTCTTGTGGAGAACTGAGAAAAGAATATCTTGATACCATCTTATCTAGATCTATGTAAGACGTGCCAATTTTTACCATATAATAATGGAAATGAGAAAGATGTTAAGCGGAGTAAAGCACAGCAAAAGTTGCAAGCAGTTTTAAACAAATTAAAAAAAAAACACGTCACTTTAAAAATTACAAAAATCTGAAGTAAGTGCCAAACATAATGATTTCTTACCAACCCCCTGTTTTCGCTAAATGTAATAGGGGAGCGGGGCGGGGGGTGGGGTGGGGTGGGTGGGCACATTACAAAGACGTATTAATGCAATGTTATGGTAAATGTACAATATTTATGACAGATGCGCTATGTTTTGAATCTGTTGTCAGTATGATGTGTGCACATGAAAACTTGTCTGCTCAAGATATCTGCGATATCTTGTCGATGTACGCGTGTATAATGCCAAGCTTGACCCATTACTGCTGCCCATAAAGGGTAAACTAGCAAGTATTATAGACAGACCAAATTGATCTATCGCTTCAACCTTTATATCTATTATTCCCCAAGATACTTACACTGCTCGATTTAGGCATAGCAATCAGGGCCCAGTGGTTCAAAGCATTGTTAGCTTAACGAGATCATTAGTGGTCAGAATGTTAACTGCCCTAGTAAATACAATACCTAATTCACAGGTGTTTTTGTTGGAAAAATGTGAACAGCTTTTGCAAATGCAAAAGCTTCTCACATTTCTTTCAACAAAGTTATTAACGTATATGCCATTTAATGATCAAAGTTTAAACGATCGTTAACTAACGACATCGTTAGTTTTGAGCAACTGGACCCAGAAAATCATGCATTTCGCGTGAAACAGACATTCGTTCATCTATACAGGCAATACCTGCTCAGGCAGTAAACCTATACTTTTTAATATTATAATCAAACTATCAAAGCCACATGTCAGTTTGATCGAGCTGTTATAGTCATTAAATATGCAGGTTGATCTGGGGAATTTCGTTTGTGTGTTTTTTTATGTTTTGTTGTTTTTTTTTATTTTATTTTTATTTGATTTTATATTTTATTTTATTTTATTTTATTTTATTTTATTTTATTTATTTATTTATTTATTTATTTATTTATTTATTTATTTATTTATTGTTGCTTTTTCTCTTCTTTTTTCTCTTTTTTTATCTACATGCATGTGCATGTTTAAATCGAACCACAGGTTTGCATATAAAGAGCGCCAATTTTCACATAATGAAAATGAATTTCCGTATTTGCCTTATTTTGAGAAACATTAACTCCTTGCCATACGTGTCCTGAAACATGCCTATATAATATTGACACCCCTTAAACCCCACTTTTATATAGTAAAACTGGGGTTTACAGGGGTATACATTATTTTTCTTATTTCTGCTCAAAACATAGCTTGTGGGTACTCGTTAGAACTGACTCGTCGAGGCAGTTCTAACGAGTACTCACAATCTATGTTTTGAGCAGAAACATGAAAAATATCAGAATTTTTTATCTGAAATTTTTCATTTTTCTGTTGTAAAATTTTCAATATATTTGATGGGCAAGGTTTCATAATGATTTGAACAGGTTTCTTTGACTACCTGTTGATATATCTAGAAATTGCTAAATGAATGGGAAACAGTGTGGACCCATCAGACACCGTGTTCTGCGGCGTCTGATCTGGGTCTACACCGTTTGCTCAGTTCCACCTGTCCTTATATTTAGGGTAAATATTGTAATAAGATATGACCAAACTATAATAATCGGAATGGCTAATTACAGTCAAATGTAAATGCCAACAAAAAAAACGGTTGGTCTGGATCATCTCTGTTTGTATATAGGCATAACTGATACATGCACCTGCTTAGTGAATGAATTAAAATTATAAATGGTTTTATATATAAATAATATAAATAAATAACATTTATAAATATAATCTGAGTAGGCTTTTATTGTAAATAGCTATTTTAGCGTTTTGGCTATTGACAGCTGACTGCAAATAGCCAATATAACGATTTTGTGGCTCTTGGAAGTTGACTGTAAATGACCAATTTAATGTTTTGGCTATTGGCACTTGACTGTAAATAGCCTCTTTCTATAATAATTTGATTTGTTATTTTGTCGATACTGACAATAATCCCAGTGATTTGTATATTACAAAGCGGAGGCGTCAAATAGACTTCCCATATAAATATATATATATAAGTTGTTTATTCCCAAACCGTTCACCAATACAAATGAGATAAATGACTGAGAAACCCGGACATATGTGTCATTTGCATTGTTAAAAGCCTTTTGTGACGAGGGTATGACGCAGACAAGGCCACACTAGTAGACACCCCCAAGTCAAGTCAAGTCATATAAGTTTGTAGACTGCTCTGTGTGTGGGTGTGTGCATGCGTGCGGCGTGCACGCGCTTTGAATCTGTGTGTGTCTGTGTGTTTGTGTGTGTGTTGTGCTTTATATGTGTACATGTTTTACATGTTTGTCTGTGCGAGTGTGCATTTGTGCGTATGTGATTGTGTGTTTTGTATGTGTGCTTGTGCTGTATGTGTGCTTTGCATGCGTGCGTGTGTGCGTGTGTGGGTGTTTTACGTGTGCCTTGCGTGCGTGGGTGCGTGGCTGTTTGCGTGTGTTTTGCTTGCATCAATCTTTCGGCCACAAAACGACGGTGTCTACGTAAAACGGAAACCCCATACCATTTTTATAGCGCTGCCAAACTGAAATATCACACCCCACAACATTGGCAAATACCACCAAGGCTTAGTTGTTCAAACCGCCGTTAGCTTAACGCTTAGCATGCTTAGGAAAACATCAGCAGATGACTTTCTGAAATAATACATGTATAATTTTTCTTATTGGTCCCAGAAAACAGGGTTTGACACTTCATACAAATTGTCACCTATTGTCTCCATAAAGGAAAGACTCTCTCTCTCTCTCTCTCTCTCTCTCTCTCTCTCTCTCTCTCTCTCTCTCTCTCTCTCTCTCTCTCTCTCAACAAAACAAATAAACTTGTCTTGTAACATATTTCCATGTTGTATGTCCTTCTATATATGTCCTTCTATATATTACGAGGAAATGAGGAAATAAACGGCACCTGTAGTTTTCTGTTTCGTGATTCGTGCCGGTTGAGATACTGCTCAGTGGGTTGTCTGTGCTTGATAAGTCGAACCACCGAACTGCATGTATAGAGAGCCAATTTTCACATAATGAAAATAAAACACCGTATTCGTATTTGTATTAATTTTGGTAAACCTCAACTCCTTGCCATACGTGTCCTAAAACATCACGAAAACATGCCTATCGAATATTGACCCCCTTAAACCCCACTTATATATAGTAAAACGGGGTCTACAGGGGTATACCTTATTTTTCTTATTTCTGCTCAAAAACATAGATTGTGGGTATTCGTTAGAACTGCCTCGTCGAGGCAGTTCTAACGAGTACCCACAATCTATGTTTTGAGCAGAAACATGAAAAATATCAGAATTTTTTTTATTTGAATTCATTATTCATTATTTAAAAGTTGGCATGTGGTGTTGCCGATGTAGGAGCAGCACATCCAAAATTGGCACGGTGATGTTGACCAGTGTATATTAGTTTTTTTTTCTTTTTTGGGGGGTGCCGTTGGAAACAAAGAACACACAAAAGAGGTCTTCATATGCAGCAATGTAATTCGCGCGGCTGATTACACTCAAAGATCTCAAAGCAAATAAAAAATAGTCTGCACTATGATAAAGTACAGGGAGAAGTTTTAAGGCTGCTCACTGCACTTTACACCAGTGCAGTGAAGTAAAGTAACAAGAGGCTCATAGGCCACAATTCGCTCACCTGGGCACATCGGCTATTGCAAATCTGCAGATACCATGGAAATTCTTCCAGTATTGCCACAGCAACTAGGACAAAAATTTGAATGTGCCGTAAAAAAAGTCAAAGACCATCCTAGGATCATCAATTGAACAAACTTGGTAGACCTTTCGTCCCCAATGCTATATACCAAGATTCAGCTTCATAGCTTTATTGGTTCTGGAGAGCAAGATTTTTAAGATATGACATTATCGTGGCCGTCTTGTTTAATAGTGCAGAACCATTTGAACAAAATAACCATACCCCTTTGACAGACAGCCAATGTGAAATCTGGTGAAAATTGGTCAGAGAAAAAGACAGTTAAAGATTACACGATTTTGTACATGTATATAGCCCACAGGCAAGGACAGATAACTCCCAGGATAAAAAAAAAAATGATTGAACTAAAAAAGTTTACATTTTGAAGCATACATTGTAAGTTTCAGCCGTTAGTCTTTAATACATTTTGAGAAAATGATTTTTCAAAAATCTGTTTAGAGACATAAATTTGACCTTGCCTTAAAAAGGTAATCCTAGGATCGTCATCTGATCAAATCTGGTAGACTTAGAGTCCCCAATGCTATATCCAAAGATTCAGCCTAAAAGCTTTTTTGGTTCTGGAGAAAAAAGTTATTCACGTGTTTTTCTTTTTTTTTTTTTTTTTTTTTTTTTTTTTGTTTTTTTTTTTTTTTTTTTTTTGTTTTGTTTTTTTCCTTCTTCTTTTACCATATATGGGCATGGTGGCCATCTTATATAATGGAGGAACCATTGAACAAATTGTCAATATCTCTTCAAAGAAGGCCACTTGTGAAATCTGGTGAAAATAGACCATGCGGTTTCAGAGAAGAAGATGCTTAAAGATTACAGGACTTTATAACTGTATATAGCCCAGGGAGATTACAGGACTTTATAACTGTATATAGCCCAGGGAGATTACAGGATTTATAACTGTATATAGCCAAGGGGAAAGAACAGATAATTCACGAGAAACAAAATTTTGATTGTAACTTAAAAGTTTTACTACATTGTAAATTTCATAGCCATTCGTCTTTAAAATATTTTGAGAAAAAATGATTTTTCAATATTTACCCCATACAAAAGTATGGGAACACAAATTTGACCTGCCTTTAAAAGGTCAAAGGTATTCCTAGGATCATCATTTGAACAAACTTGGTAGACCTTGAGTCCCCGATGCTATACATCAAGATTCAGTCTTAAAGCTTTCTTGGTTCTTGAGAATAAGTTTCTAAGTGCTTTATAATATATATAGGCATGGCGGCCATCTTACTTAACAGACCGTGACCATTTGTAAAAAAAATTCAATACCCCTTTAACACAAGGTTCCACATAAAGGTTGAAGAAAATTGGCCCCTTGGTTTCAGAGAAGAAGACGCTTAAAGATTACACGATGTTATACATGTATATAGCCCGGAACCAAGGGCAGATAACCCCTGGGGGACGAAATTTTTAATGTAATTAAAAGGGTGTGCTACTTTGATCTTACATTGTAATTTTTGGCCATTAGCCTTCAAAAACACTTTAGGATAATGATTTTTCAATATTTACCCCATACAAATGCTTATGGACGCAATTTTGACCTTGCCGTAAGAAGGTCAAAAGTCAACCTAGGGTCATCATTTGAGCAAACTCGGTAGGCCTTGAGTCCCTTATGCTATATACCAAGATTCAGCCTCAAAGCTTTCTTGGTACTGGAGAAGAAGATTTTAAGTGTTTTTACTATAATTGGGCATGGTGACCATCTTACCTTACTTAACCCACCATAACCATTTTGTACAATTTTTAATCCTTCTCTAACACGAGACTCCCCTTAAACTTTGAAGAAAATTTGCCCAGCGGTTTCAGAGAAAAATACGTTTAAAGATTACTCGATTTTATACATGTACATAGCCCAGGGGCAAGACAGATAACCATGGGGACATTTTTTTTATTGTACAAGGTTTGCTACCTTGATCATACATTATAAGTTTCAGTCATTAGTCTTTAATACATTTTGAGAAAATGATGTTTCAATATTTTTCCAATACAAATACATAGGGACGCAAATTTGACCTTCCCGTAAAAATGTCAAAGGTCAACCTAGGGTTATCATTTGAGCAAACTTGGTAGACCTTGAGTCCCTGATGCTATATACTAAGGGTCAGCCTCAAAACTTTCTTGGTCTTAGAGAAGAACACTTTTAAGTGTTTTTAGACGAAGTCTTAAAAGATCATATGTGACCTAAGTCTGTCAGCCTCTGTATGGAAGAATGTACGAGCCTTGAAGCGATGATAAATCTCATGAAAGCATTTTTCATAAATACTTTGATTTAGCTCGCATTGTGCGCATTTTAAATAATCTTTACATTTATGATCTTCAAGTTCACGCCAAAGTCAAGTTTTGAAAGTCAAAAAAAACCTCCTCTATTGAGAATAGCAATTTGGTAGAATTAATGATGTACATGGCGAGAAGGTGCTTTCGTAAAAAAAAGGATTAGTCCGTTGAATCACACTAAACCACCGCAAACAACCCCGAAATATCCCAAACCACTTTATTTATTTACCGTTTCACACTAAACCGCTTACTTTATCTATTTTTCACTCTAAATTACCTTGTTTATTTATTATCTCAAGTGGAATGTGGTATCAAAGATGCTTGCATCACGAAAACACCCCTATATAATTTTGACCCCCTTAAACCCCACTTTTATGTAGTAAAACTGGGGTTTACAAGGGTATACATTATTTTCCTTATTTCTGCTCAAAAACATAGATTGTGGATACTCGTTAGAACCGCCTCCACAATCTATGTTTTGAGCCGAAGTGTGAAAAATATCAGAATTTTTAATCTGAAATTTTTCATTTTTTGGTGGTAAAATTTTCAGTATATTTGAATAGGCGTGTTTTCGTAATGATAGCTCAGTATAATGAACATCCCTACAGCAGCAGATAAACGTAAGTGAAATGGGCGGGTCAGCACTTTTGCAAAAACAACTAAATTTAAATGAAATATACTAGCGGAAAAAAGAAACGCAAGTATTAATTCTGGGGTTGTATTTTTAAAGAAAATTGTGGATTTCATTTGATTGTTTAATTTTTTTTAATTCTTTATTTCATTTTCTGTTAAATGCTATTGGTTTAGTGTCGTATAGCAGACGACGTTTGCAATAAATAGCGTTAAACACAGACACCCAACGTTATTGAACAATGGGTATCAATAGCGCGTGTGTCCACCACGGGCTGCTGTCGCGGCTCTCACTCTTCTAACCATAGACCCGACTGAGTTATCAATTGTCCTTTGAGGGATATTATTCCACTCTTGAATAAGAGCTAGCTGGAGCTGTGCGACGTTGTTCGGTACGTTGACGCACTTCCTGATCCTCCTGTCCAACGCATCACAAAGGTGCTCGACTGGATTTAAATCTGGACTGTATGGGGGCCAATCGAGTACTTGGACATTATTCTGGTTGAGGAAGTCGCTACAAACCCTGGCAACATGCGGTCTCGCATTGTCAGGCTGAAACGTGAGATTATGAGCATTGACAAGCGGGAGGACGTGAGGCATAAGTACCTGATCCCGATAGCGTACGGCTGTAAGATTACCCTGAATAACCACTAGGGGCGTTTTCACCCCATGAGAAATCCCACCCCAAACCATTACGGACCCCCTCCCCCAAATCTGTTGACTTCTCGTACGCAAGCGTCAGAATATCGCTCACCAAGACGTCGATACACTCGTTGTCGCCTATCTGACTGCTGAAGCGAAAATCGCGACTCATCGCTGAACATTACACGCCGCCAGTCAGCCAGTCGAAGCCGACTTAGTCATGGGCACGCAGCCATTGCATGCGGCGTTGACGTCGCCTGGGCGTAAGGTTCGGGCCCACGTAAGGACGGCGTGGACGTAAATCGAACTCTCGCAAGCGATTTCTGACTGTCCTTGGACACACACGACGGCCATGTGTTCCGATAACTTCTCTTGCGGTCTCTGTCGCCGTCCTTAACCTGTTACGAAGGTGTACAAGACGTATACGTCTATCCTGACGTTGCGTCGTAACGCGCGGACGTCCGTTCTAGGACGGTCAGTTAACCTACCAGTAGCTTTAAGACGCTGAACTAATCGCGATATCGTCGACTCGTGCACTCCAAATTGCTGCGCGACGTCACGTTGCGACCGACCCTGCAAAATTAGAGCAATAGCTCTACCCCTATCCAGTTGCGATAAGCGTACCATTTCTCTCAACAAACTCAAACAACAAACTTTTTGTGCAACCGATACGGATGGAACGAAAGTTCGATTTAATAATATGTTAAAGTCTCTACCACGCGACACTGCCCGTGCAGCACGGATATAACGAAATTCAGGTACAACGATATTGTGTAGCCTGTGTTCACGCTTCAGTGATTTTGTGTGATCCATACACGGGGAAGTACACTAATGTCACCAAATACAGAAAACTAGATCAGTTTATTCACAAACAAACTTTCAGTATTTAAACATTTGAATTTGCGTTTCTTTTTTCCCCAAGTATATAAAGTGATGCTCAAGAAACATCTGACCAGCCATCACGAAAACATACCTATATAATTTTGACCCCCTTAAACCCCACTTTTATACAGTAAAACTGGGGTTTACAGGGGTATACATTATTTTTTTTTATTTCTGATCAAACACATAGATTGTGGGTACTCGTTAGAACCGCCTCGCTAGAGTACCCACAATCTATGTTTTGAGCCCCAAACCACCAAACACAATAAAACCACACAAACCATACCCAAAAACTCATTTTAAACTTCTTGAGTCACAAATCAAACAGTTAAAAATCAAACATGAATAAATATCATTTGATTAACCATCTACATACATTATAAAAAAAAAAAGTAACAAATATTTCTACATACCTTCTGATGATTAAAGACACCTTGTCTAATGACTGTCTTGTTTATTACATAGTACGCAAGATATGAACCTCATCGAGGCGGTTCTAACGAGTACCCACAATCTATGTTTTGAGCAGAAATATGAAAAATATAAGAATTTTTTATCTGAAAATTTTCATTTTATGGTGGTAAAATTTTCAGTATATTTGAATAGGAATGTTTTCGTAATGGTTAGAAGATAAAATGAAATTCTGTTTGTTTTGTTTTAGCATCTTTAGGACCCTAATTCAGATAAAAAAATTTATTTTGAAACTTGCAACTGTACAAAATGACCAGGCCTTTTTGTTGACACCAAGAAATATATGATCTATGTACCCAGGCCATAAACCATTTGTTCAACGTTGATCAGTGGCGTCAGAATGTTCAGGTGAACAGAAACGGATCCCAAAAGACAGGGTGTAATCAGGAGTCCTAGGGATTTAAGGACTGCGACAGTCATGCGACAGATTTATATTGCGGCATGTCTAAATGACAATGAGAAGCTATCGTGCGAAGAAAGGCGTAAACGGCGGTGAAATCAGATATCAACTTCGTATCCAGCGTTACATAGAGTAAAGTGTGACTTTGACAAGGAAACTTTCAAAGTTTCGGGCCCAGGGGTTTCAGATGAGAAGTCGTTTAAAGGTGTGTACGGACAGATGGACTTACGGACGGACAACGGACAGCGGACGGGGAGTGATCACAATAGCTCATCCTGAGCCGTCGGTTCAGGTGAGCTAAAAAGATTAACGGTTGACTTTGGAAACGAAGAACACACAAAATAATGAAAATCGGAGCGTCGGTGTTAAGTATCTTTGTATGCAAGAATGTAGTTTCCGAGGCTGCATACGCCCCCTGATATACAGTTATCCTTTATCCTGCTGGTCGCGTCAGTTTACGCTTTCATGGGGTAGACCTATTTGAGTGCATCTCAGGGCCTCTGGAAACAAAGACCATTCTTTACTTCTTGGTTTTCCGACAGGGGGAGGGGCTTTGCTTACCATAAATCTTCCCAAGTCAACATTCAATGCCAACCTTTATTTTTTCATTTTTTTTTTTTTTTTTTTTTTTTTTTTGTCGGTCTCGCCACACAGACTACTTATCTGGTGGTAATAAATGGGCCAAGTCAAGCGAAAGAACTGCCTTCGAGCATGGGCAGAATGTGCAGATTCACATCATCCTGCGCATGCGTAGTCTTTCATCTTGGCCTTTGCTCTCAATTGATACATTCTATAGTATAAAATGATTCTGTCAGTAGTCAGCGAAGGCCAGTCTGATCTGGCATGGTCTTCACTGTCCGCGCATGCCCCGCAGGCATATTTACGTTTGGCACAGCCCAATGTATTATTTGTTGTATGTCTTTCCGTGTGTCATTTTGTTCTTGTGTTTTTCAGTCCTTTTAGCATTGCGATTACCTCGCTTGGGGAAGAGAGAGCTAATCTTAGTGCTTTTCGTACGTTTGTACTTGTTTGGATTTGTCGGTTTCCTCTTCCTCTTGGGGTCTGGGAAGGGCTGCGGTCTGTGATTGTGGCACTCCCTTGACTTTTCTCTTACCTTTTTTTTTTAATAAATGGTAGACGTATCAACATAAGTTGTCAAATCTCTGCTGCAATAATTACAGGATTTGGCGCCAGTCTCCGATACTTGTTTCACACGGCACTCGCATGGCGTGATAAACTGATTCTCTGATAGAGGAGGAAAAAACATGGGATGTTTTATCTTCTTAAGAAGGAATTTTTGCAATATCCTTTTAAATACTGATGCCCCCGACGACAGTTTTTCAGGAAGACGACTGCCGACTTCTCTAAATATTTGTCTTCTGCTACGTATGTCTCAAATGCGGTAATCTATTATGAATTCCGATTGACCTGAAATATTACTTACCACAGGACAGTAGCTACATTTTGTCGCCTGCTATAGTGCTCCGAGGATAATTTGAGAGTGACGTCACGTCAGCTTCCACTCTACCTGGGTAAAGCAGGCTTTTGCATGAGTTGCTAATAATTTTATGTAGTACAAGTGTATGTTTTTATTAGTATGTTGCAATAGCGCAGCTGATACAGCGGAGCACTCTGGACAAAGGATTGGATGCCTGTTTAGTACGCTTCTCAACTTTTTTTTAATGACTGTTACTTCCCTGATGGTCCTTGTATATTACATATTATATTATTTAAATAGATATTATTAGACATTATTATGGCGTTGTTGATGTTTTTGCACAAATGACATGCTTCCAGTGCTCATGTCACCAAATGTATTTGCATGGATTGACAATACGTGGTAATCATTCAGATTAAAAGTTTAACTGGACTTACTGGTTTTCTTGTCTTTTTTTACCTTTAAAATATGTGCAAAATAGAAAATTAAAATGTCACTGTATTGTAAATTTGTTTGTTTGTTTGTGTTGAGGTTTTACGGCCCAGTCAACCCAATGGGGTCATGTCGAGCGCGGTCAGTTTACCTAACCACACGTTTACTGGGCAAGCTTAGTCCTCTGAGCTGTTAACCAGTATTGGGCACATTCTTTGGCCAGACATGACAACTGCCCTTCTTGAATCAGCGGAACGGAGAGAATGACCGTAGAAAATTTTTCATGATATATCTCTACGAAAGAATGTTGCCGACCTCGACGGCGTAAATTTGTTTCATAACTGAAAGTTGCAAAATACATATTTTTTCTTAACAGATTTTTTTTTACTTTTATATTTAATTCTTAAAGAATGATAAATTAAAATGAAATAATAAAACACTGAGATTCCAACCCTCAATGTCCAGATTTGTAACCTAGGAAAACTGCCACTGATTTACAGTGGATTTACGCGTACCACTGCTTACAATATTTATTGAAGGTTGCTATTCGGGTGGCGTTTTCTTATTTTAATGGACTTGGTCTAACAATGTAAACATTCAGTGACGTCACTGTCAGCTAGTAAAGGTAAGCTATGCCGGTCATTCAAACTACTCACATGTCTTTTGTACGGGTAAATGAATTATAAACAACGCATAACATGTAATTATCTTTTTTGTGTGTTTTAATTGGCATGAATCCAGTTCAAATCAGCACTATATGAGGAGTGTCTAATTGTTTATTGTAAAATGTATTTTTCACAAGCAGCAAACTGAAGCACATGTGCAAGAAAAGACCCTCTATGGATGTACGTTTCGTTGAACTCATACACTGCTTAAAACAATTACGGAGCAAACGTTTAAGTTGTATACGCGTAACATCACCGCTTGGCAATTTTCAAACTCAAGGAAAGGCACGATTTTAAAGTGACATCTTTTAACAATGTTCATGCAAACATCAAGGAGCAAAGTTCGCATGCAATACAAGGATGTGAGCTTCTGCATGGATACCCTAATAAAACGGCTGAAAGTCGGTATAAGGCGATCTGTTCAAAATTTGAGTTTGAGTCTGAAACATATCAATCCTTCGGTTGTGTGTTCTTTTGGGCATTATAGTGACGTTATGTGGTGTTGGGCGGTTCTTGGACGACGTTCAGGTTACTTGCTTAAAAGTGGGTATACACCCAAAGGACAGCCGCTAAAAGCTTTAAGGCGCTGAATAATAATGTTGCCAAGCTGTCGAGACGTTACCAGGAGACGGGCGAGTGTACTAGAGGAGACGGGCAAGGCCGACGCCACATGACTAAAAGGGAAGATCGATATCTTCGAAAGATAGCGCCACGAAATCGGCAGCACACAGTCAGAAGATTACAAATCGAGTTTCAGCATAAAAATTGATCAACGGATATCCGATCAAACACTATGTAACATACCACATGACGGTGACCTAAGCGCCAGGAGTCCAGCAAGAGGGCCTTTTATCAATGGCAACATCGAGCATGGCGATATGAGTTTGTCCAAGAGCTTCAGAACTGGTGATTGCAAAACTGGCACCCAGTTCTGTTCACGGATGAAAGCAGATTTCACCGGAATGCTCAATGTTCGAGTCTGGAGATGACCCGGAGAACGATACGAGGGCTATAACATTGTGGACACAGACGGATATGGAGTGGGGTATGGGGTGGAACTTCCTTTGAATGCTAAACGGACTATGCACAATACTCAGTACCGCTTAGAGTACTAAACCTGCCTGGTAAACTTGTGATTAGGTAACATGACCGCGCTCGAAATGACTTCATCGGGTTGACTGGGTTGTAAAACTCAACACATATAAACAAATGTGATTAACGGAGGCACACTGATTGCATTTCGGTATCGAGATGAAATTTTAGATCTTATTGTGAGGCCTTTTCCTGGGGCAATCGGATAATACGCGCCACTATACTGCTTAAGTGTGCATGGATTACGTTAATCGTGAGGCTATTGAAATAATGGACTAGCCGGTAGTTCTCCTGACTTAAATCCAATAGGACATGTGTGGGACATTCTTTAAAGACATTCTTCTCAGCATGGGACATTCTTAACAGCATGATCATCCACCAATGACTATTCGAGAACTCAATCTTCAACACGAGTGGGAAACACTCCTTAGACATGAGTGGGAAATACTAGCTTTACAAAAAGTCTAAGTTTGATTCGTAGCATGCCTCGGCAATGCCAGGAGTGTTGCTCTGCTCGAGAAAGTCATACGCATCACTGGCAGGAAGAAGAGACTAATTCGCGCATGTCTGTGACATCATGAATTATTTGACGTAAAGATGGAGATTTTTCAAACATTTATGCAAATTATTCCTTTAAAGGCTACAGGCCGTGATTTATTAACTGGTTGCCAATATTTTGCCAAACATGTTACAGATAGTTACATTATGAAAACACACCTATTCAAATATACTGAAAACTTTACCACCAAAAAATGAAAATTTTCAGATAAAAAATTCTGATATTTTTCATATTTCTGTTCAAAACATAGATTGTGGGTACTCGTTAGAACCGCCTCGACAAGGCGGTTCTAACGAGTATCCACAATCTATGTTTTTGAGCAGAAATAAGAAAAATAATGTATACCCCTGTAAACCCCAGTTTTACTGTATAAAAGTGGGGTTTAAGGGGGTCAAATTTATATAGGCATGTTTTCGTTTTTTCGTTGCTTTATATATCGTCGTTTTATCGTTATTACCCAACATCTTTCTAATATGAGGAAATGTGTGTTTGCTCCTTAAATTGTTTTGAGCAGTGTAATGTTCTTGCATATGTGGACAAAATTCGATTTGGGTTGTTCATATGCTTCATCTGAGCAGCATGATTGACAGAAACGAACTTTGTTCATGCTCACAAAAATGTTTCGGAAAAACGTCCATCTAATCAGAACAAGAACTACAGAAATATGATAATACATTCTATAAAAAGAAGTCAACGGTCGTTCTCCATCGGGAACACATGTTTCGTTAATTCATAATTAAAAATATATCACACAAATTCAATTTTATACGACTTAGTAGGCCTAACCAGGGGCACACACGTGTGCAGATCTGAATACAATGGGTGGAAAACGAAAGAAACAACTGCTGCTTAGGTTAAGGTAGACCTAGATCAGAAGAACACGCAGCAGGATAAGGGTTATGGACTTTTCAAAAATATAAAGGAAATATGAGAAACAAACAATAACACAACACGTTACACCCTAGTAAACACATAACGTCATAACAACGTCGTTACAACGTCGCTGCAACGTCGTGACGACGTGGTGGAGACGTTGTGTGTTTGCTGGGATATGAAACGACAAACAGAGAAGCTCTGTAACAGAGGAACCACTTTGGAACGGTCAGTACAAAAACTACTGTGGACCAGTTTTATTCGCGTGAAACCTCACCCTTAATTCCAAGGAAGTTCCAAATAACAAACACATGTTCGGTCCGCATAGGAGTCCTCTGCATCTTCAATGAAACAGCATAGGAAAACACATAAAAACATATATACTATGGTGAAACAAAGCAAACGGTTCATTGGCGATCTGGAGTCAGAACACAATAAAACCACGAACAGGACCACGATTGCAAAAAAAGGACCACAATGGGCTTGGTCACAGACATTGATATTAAGGCACTAACCTTCTGAAACAGATTGAGGAGGGAGTCGTTATTTCGTCTGAGGACAGACTCACTGTCATGCAATAAAAGAGGGAAGAACGTTTTTCTCACATGCAATATAATCATTCTATCATCGGGTAATTAACGTAATACTAAACAACAGCAGTATACATCACATATTATCACGAAAACATACCTATTTAATTTTGACCCCCTTAAACCCCACTTTTAGGTAGTGAAACGGGGGTTTACAGGGATATACATTATTTTTCTTATTTCTGCTCAAAAACATAGATTGTGGGGACTCGTTAGAACTGCCTCGGCGAGGCGGTTCTAACGAGTACCCACAATCTATGTTTTGAGCAGCGATATGAAAAAATATCAGAATTTTTATCTGAAAACTTTGAGTTTTTGGTGATGAAATTTTCAATTATTTGAATAGGCGTGTTTTCATAATGTTTTTTCAATCTAATAAAAACCATATCTTCTGCAGGAGGATCTAACAAACACCTATAGAGGGTCTCAATCAAATGACCTTTTGGACTGACCAATCAGCAAATCGCTTACAAAATTTAGAAAGTAAAATTATGCGATTCCCATTTTGCTTTATTTAACAAAAGACAAGCTTCTAACCGATCCAGAAGCTCAAAATAGCGATGCCTATTACTACAGAAAAAAAAGGTGACAGAAATTGAGGTGACGACACCAATAACAAGTAGGCTTTGGATGATATCTGCGGTATCTGCGGTTTTTCTTTCACTTTGACGAAAATAAGTAGTCTTGTACCTTCATCAAACGGTCAAAAATAAGCCGCTGGTGGTGTTAAAACCCCTCCAATCCAATGTTCCCTAACACCCTTTCGATCGTCCTTCCTAAAGTCGCCATTTTGTAATCCAAACCGACAGTGGTACGTTATGCATGATCAAATTAATGTAATGTCAGTCTTAATGTAATCTCGATTGTCACGAGGTTTTTCGATTGCGACTTTTAACTGGTCTTCCCCCGATATTATTGATAAGATCTGGGCCCCGTTGTTCAAAGCTAACGACGTCGTTAGTTAACGATTCGTTAAAATTTCAATCAAGTGATACGCAAATATGCTGAGATTTTTTGCTGAAAAAAATGTGAGTAGCTTTTGCAGTGCAAAAGCTACTCACATTTTTTCAGCAAAAAATATCAGAATATTGTATATTGAATCTGCTGAAACAGTTAACGAAATGACCCTTAACGAGCTCGTTAAGCTAACGACGCTTTGAACAACTGGGCCCTGGTTTTAATCAGATTGCACATATTATGAAAATGGTATTAATGGAACATCCAAGATTCTACAAAAGCAATACTTTCAATACAATGGCTCAAAGGATATAAGCCGTAACGTCAGAAAACGTACCTTTGGACATGTGCGCATTCGCGCAGTCTGATAGGAATATTCACTGGGCGCATTTTGGATAGCCAAGAACGGAAAGTTTTTTCATGGGGACAACTAAGACAGACCAAACTACGCGGGTGTGCAGGCTGTCTTTGTTGGGCGCACGTCAGAAGGAACGTTTTCTGACGTTGCGGTTCATTTATTTTTAAACTTCGTTTCTCTCTTGCTGCAGACTTGTTAAGAAGGAATATTTCATGATAATTCTGAGGTATTTTTACTTATTTCTCCATGAAACATATGTTGCGGGTACTCATTAGAAGCGCTTCTATGAGGCGCTTCTCATGAGTATCCACAACAGATGCTTTAGAAATAAAAAATATTTCGGAAGTATCATCAAACAATATCCTTAACCTTTACCACTCTTTGGGCTAATTCAGCGGACCGAAAAGTGGTGATGTTTCTCTTATTTTTCTCAGAAAATATGTTTTGACATTTCATGCAATTTGCATGAAATGTTAAATCGTATTTTCTTGGAAAACTAAGAGAAGTATTTCAAAATGTCGTTTGCTGAAATTTTAGCCCAGTATACTAAGCGTTAAATGGTCGTCCATCTGGAGTTCACACCCGTAAATGCTGAAAATATTCCACAACGAGTTTACAAAGCGTGACTTTAGGCTGTATTCAAAACTGCAGTATTCAAAAAAAAAAAAAAAAAAAAAAAAAAAAAAACAGAAAAAAGGGAAAAAACCTTTTAATCTCATAAAAACAAATGGATTAGACCAAGCGATCCATCCATCTATATTCTTCAAATATTAAATATCGACAGACAAAAGTTTAAATTATTTTTTACTTCTGTAATTTGTTTCCTTAAAAATAGGGTTTGACATAACTGACATTTCATTGGAAAAAGACCAATTAAATAAACTTATCAGCCCAAATTTCAAGGAAAATAATTCTTCCGTAGAGTCAATTTGAGAAGAAAAATCAGCACCTCTGTTCAAGAAAAATGAAAAATAATGGAACGCCAGGGCCCAGTTGTTCAAAACTAACAATGTCGTTAGTTGACGCATCGTTAAAATTTTGATCATTAAATGTGGCATACTCAGCTAGCATTCTTTATAAATCCATAGCGGGCCGTTATCGGCCCGTCAGGGTAGCTGACGGGCCGATAACGGCCCGCTATAGATTTATAAAGAATGCTTACTGGGTATAGGCTAATATTTTTGCTGAAAAAAATGTGAGTAGCTTTTGCTACTGCTATTGTACTTACTAGAACAGTTAACATTTTGACCACTAACGAGCTTGTTAAGCTTACGAAACTTTGAATAACTGGGCCCAGGCATTTTCGTCTGTTTACCTCGCCAAGCTGTGTAAAACAGCGGACCTAATTCACTTGGTAGATTTTTCATCATTTCCTACAAGGGAGACAAATCTTCTGTCTGCTTGTTTGTTTTTTCTGCATTCCAAATCCTTTCTGAGAAGGCTTCTACTCTGTAAGGGAAACTAATTGCTCCCTCTGAATGCTTTTCTTCAGGCTGTAGAGCAGACACCTTTTTGACAAGGAGTAAAAAATAACACTTTTTACAAAGTCTAACCGGAAAGTATACGAGTTCCCTTAAATGTGAGAGCAATGCAAGCACAAAATTTGAACAGCAAATATAACATTATCCCAGCATACATTGTCGCTACAATATCGCTTGGACGTCGCGGCGACGTCCAAGCGATATTGTAGCGACAATGTATTTCTGGGATTTTGTTTACTCTGCACGTGCCCTTAACTCCTCTACCTGTGTAATAACATAAACATGTATGTACTAACACATACATGGACTAACGCATACATGTACAAACACAAACATGTACATGAAATACATGTACTTACACAAACATGTATATAAGATACATATACTAATATAAGATACATGTACTAACACATATACATACTAACACTTACATGTATTAAACATACATGTACATAAGATAGATGTCCTGAAGGCCTCGGTGGCTCAGTTGGATGCGCCGTCCGACTGGAGACCAGGAGGTCGCGAGTTCAACCCCCGCCGTGGTCGGCAACATTCTTTCGTGGAGATTGATCATGAAATATTTTCTACGGTCATTCGCTCCCTTCGGCTGATTCAAGAAGTGCAGTTCTAAGTTTCTGGTGAAAGAATGTGCACAATACTGCCGCTTAGAGGACTAAGCCTGCCTGGTAAAAGTATGGTCAGGTAAACTGACTACGCACGACATGACCCCACTGGGTTGATTTGGCCGTAAAACCTCAACACAAAACAAAATTAACACATACATGCACATCACATACATTTACTAACACGTACATGTACTTACACATACCTGAACATACCATGCATGTACTAATACATACATGTACATAAAGCACATGTACCTACACACTACACAAAACATACAGGTAAAGACACATACATGAACTAATACATACATGTGCATAACATAAATGTACTAATCCATACATGTACTAATATATACATGTACATAACATAAATGTAGCTACGCATGTACTTACGCATACATGTGCATTGCATGCTTGTACACAACATACATGTACATAACATCCAAACACTAGCATGTACATAACATATATATACTAATACATACATGTGGAAACACATACATGTACATAACATACATGTAATAACAGATACACTTACTAATACAATAATGTACTCAGCATAAGATACATGTTCTAACACATACATGTGCATAGCTTGCTTGTTCTAACACATACATGTACACAAGGTACATGAGCCAACACATATGTGCATTATATACATGTACCAACACATACATTGAAATGACATACATGGCCTTACACTTACATGTACTAACATACATGTATTAACACTCTTACGACATGAAAGTCGCAACAAAGGAATGAAACATGGCTGAAAAAATTTCCCGCCGATCGTGGGATTCGAACCCGGTCCTCCCGGTTATATACTTAGAAGCTATGCATAATCTGCCAAGGCAGATAATCGAAGGTAGGAGTGCTAGGCCGTAACACGCCCCCTTTTCAAGGAAGTCATCATTTATGATGACGTGAAGCCATTTATGGCATATTAAGTCCTATCTCGGACCTCTCGCATCTTACGACATGAAAGAGGTAACAAAGGAATAAAGCATAGCTGAAAAAATTTCCCACCTTCCGTGGGAATCGAACCCGGTCCTCCGGTTAAAAATCCAATGCCCTAACCCCTGAGCCAAAGAGTCGACTCGCTGACGCAGTTGTCAGAGACTGAATATGTACCTACAAGCTATGCGTAATCTGCTAAGACAGATAATTGAAGGTAGGAGTGCTAGACCGTAACACTCCCAATTTTCAAAAAAAGTCATGATGACGTGAAGCCATTTTCGGCGTATAAAGTCCTATCCCGGGCGAGCCCCCATCTTATGACATGATAGTCGTAACAAAGGAATGAAGCATAGCTGAAAACATCTCAAGCCTGCCGTGGGATTCGAACCCGGTCCTCCCGGTTAAAAAACCAATACTCTACTAACCACTGAGCCAAAGAGTCGACTCCCTGACGCAGTTGTTGTCAGAGATTGAATATATACGTAGAAGCTATGCGTAATCTGCCAAGGCAAATAATCGAAGGTAGAAATGCGCGGTCGTAACACTCCCCCTTTTCAAGGAAGTCATCATTTATGATGACGTGAAGCCATTTTCGGCAAAGTAAAGTCCTATCCCGGACGAGCCTCCATCTTACGCCATGATAGTCGTGATAAAGGAATGAAGCATAGCTAAAAAAAAATTTCCCGCCGATCGTGGGATTCGAAAACAATTTCCCACCTATGGTGGGAATCGAACCCGGTCCTCCCGGTTAGAAATCCAATGCTCTAACCACTGATCCAAAGAGTCGACTCCCTGACGCAGTTGTCAGAGATTGAATATATACTTAGAAGCTATGCGTAATCTGCCAAGGCAGATAAGGACAGGAGTGCTAGGCCGTAACAATCCCCGTTTTCAAGGAAGTCATTATTTATGATGACGTGAAGCCATTTATGGCGTATTAAGTCCTGTCCTGGACGAACCCCCATCTTACGACATGAAAGTCGCAACAAAGGAATGAAGCATAGCTGAAAAAAATTCCCGCCGATTGTGGGATTCGAACCCAGTCCTCCTGGATAAAAATCCAATGCTCTAACCACTGAGCCAAAGAGTCGACTGACTGACGCAGTTGTCAGAGATTGAATATATACTTAGAAGCTATGCGTAAACTGCCAAGGCAGATACTCGAAGGCAGGAGTGCTAGGCCGTAACAACACATACAAGTATTGAAACCTATATGTACTAACACATAAATGTGCATAACATACATGCATTAGCCCATACATGTATATGAGATACGTTTACTTAACATACATGTACTAACACTTGCAGGTACAGAACATACATTATACAAATACTTTATCCCAGCTAGCATTTTTTATAAATCTATAGCGGGCCGTTATCGGCCCGTCAGCTACCCTGACGGGCCGATAACGGCCCGCTATAGATTTACAAAGAATGCTTACTGGGATTAAACATACCTGTACATAACATACATGTACTAACACATACATGTATATAACATGCATGTGCTAATTCATAAATGCACTAAGACATACATGTACTAACACATACATACATATAAGGCACAAGTTCTAACACCTACATGTACATAAGATACGTGTGCTAACACAAACCTTTTCATTGCATACATGTACTAACACACACATGCACGAACACATACATGTACATAATATACATGTACTAACTCAAACATATACTAACACATACATGGAAATAACATACATGTCCTAACACATACAGTTGCATAAGGTGCATGTACTTAATCATACATCTAATAACACATGCATGTAATATTATTGTACTTACACATTCATGATCATATGATACATGTACTAACACATACATATACTAACACATAAATATACTAACACACCGATGAAATAACCCAGCTGGCAAACGACGTTTATCAACGCCGTACAACGTCGATTCAACGTTATGAGGTTGAATGGACGTTGATGCGACGTTGTCCAAAAGTTGGGTACCCACTGGGAATAGCATGTTCTGAAGTATCCTTTGACGGTTCCCTGCATAAATGCAGTCTCTAAATTACTGAACTTCGATTTGACTCAAAAGCAAACGCAATGTCCATTTTCCGTCCGTATCTCTTTGACTTTTCTTCGTCTATGTCTCGCTTAAGGGCAAGGTCAAAAACCGCATATGGTCTTCTTTTCTTAAAATTGAATTTGTCATATTCCGGTTTGTAAAATTCTAAAGTTTGGTTGATAATATTTTTCTCTTTGTGTTCTTCTGTTATTGTGTCTAGCATGTCTAAACTAGCAGCATGGTACAGCTGTAAAACACAAGAAGGCAAATGAACCGCAATGTCAGAAAACGTACCTTCTAGCATGTGCTCACAATGAAGACTCAAATCAGCTTGCGCAATCGCGCAGTCGTCAGTCTTTGCTGTCCTCATGAAGAAATTTTGCTTCTTTGGCGATCTAAATGTACTCAATGAGGATTCTGCTCAGACTGCAGAAACGCGCAGGCTATTCTGAAACTTCGCTGAGTGCACATGTATGAAGGCGTGTTTTTGACGTTGCATTTCAAATAGATATTAAAATACTTTTTTAACCAAATAATTGGAAATACGTATTTTAGTAAAATATGTAGACTCAGATAAACCTGCTCCTATGGAAATAAGCTTGAAACACATTATATATACTTGACTATCAATACTACGTACAATGGTTACGTTTTCAGGATTTGAGGGAAAATTTAAAGATCATGTAAAAATATAAATGAAGTTACCCTTTTCAGCTTTTAGAACAAAAAATGGTAAGGAGTTAAGGTATCTAAATCTTTAGGATCAATGTGGTATGCACAACTTGAAAGATAATGCAGTTGTTTGTAAAGTCAGCGAAACAGCGCCATAGAACAGTACATCTAAAGACATTTGGCAGGATTGGGCAACACCTTGATTTCTGTGTGTGCCAAAATACAATAAACTCAAGGATGAACCCGTACGTCCCTGATTTTCCGAAGTGCACTCGTCCATCCATCAATCTGGTCAGAATTGTCATTCTAAATAGGGATCTAAGTCAAAAAAATATCAAAACAGAATGGCAAACAGTGTATATCCTGAAGAGACGGCTCATTATGAGCCTTCTCATGAGGATCTACATGGTTCGTAAAAAGTTTGTTTTGGTCTGCAGGGCTGTAAAGGTTAACCTTACAGCAGCTTACACTTTGCAATATTTTAAATGAGCCGGAGAACAACATTTCTCAGAAGATTGCATGTGCGCCCAGCAAAGACCCAGAGCTTGCACATCCTCACATGCTAATCAAAGTCATCGGTGTCAACCTTCAGACATTTCTTTTTATTTTTGTCTACTTTGAAGACTCTGATAAAAAAACAGTGCGGATGCGCAGGCTGATCTTAGTCTTCGTTAAGTGCACATCCAATCTTACCGGAAATGCTGTGCCCAAATTCAACATATTTTGTACTCAACTTGATTATAAATTCAAACAGTATTCTTTGTTTGATAAAAGCATATAAGTACTTTTAAATAAAGTATGAGCATCTGTTGACATACAGAATATTAATACTTCTTGCATCTGTAGATATGCAAAATATAAATACTTCTAAGCATATGTACAATGAATATACTTCTTAGCGCCTGCTGATATGCAAAATGTAAATACTACTAAGCATCTGTTGATATGCAAAATGTTAATACCTCTAAGCCATTGTTGATAAGCAAAATGTTAATACTTCTAAGCATTTGTTGATATGCAAAGTGTTAATACTTCTAAGACATTTTTATAAGCAAAATGTAAATACTACTAAGCATCTGTTGATATGTAAAATAGTATTACCTTTAAGTCATTGTTGATAAGCAAAATTTAAATACTCCTAAGCATGGTTTGATATGTAAAGTCTATATTTCTAAGCATATGTTGATATGCAAAATGTTAGTACCTCTAAGCGATTGCTGCTGAGCAAAATGTAAATACTTCTAAGCATTTTTGTTGATATGCAAAATATAATTACTTCTAGGCATATGTTAATATGCAAAATGTTAATACCTCTAGGCTGTTGTTTATAATCAAAATGTAGAAGATTTTTAAGCACCTGTTGATACGCAAATGTTAATACCTCTAAACCATTGTTGATAAGAAAATGTGAATACTTCTAAGCATTTGTTATTATGCAAAAATTTAAATACTTCTAAGCATAGGTTGATATGTAAAATGTTAATATCTCTAAGCCATTGTTGATAAGCAAAATGTAAATACTTCTAAGCATAGATTGATACGCAAAATGTTGATATGTAAAATAGTATTACCTTTAAGTCATTGTTGATAAGCAAAATTTAAATACTCCTAAGCATGGTTTGATATGTAAAAACTATATTTCTAAGCATATGTTGATATGCAAAATGTTAGTACCTCTAAGCGATTGATGCTGAGCAAAATGTAAATACTTCTAAGCATTTTTGTTGATATGCAAATTATAATTACTTCTAAGCATATGTTAATATGCAAAATGTTAATACCTCTAGGCCGTTGTTTATAATCAAAATGTAGAAGATTTTTAAGCACCTGTTGATACGCAAATGTTAATACCTCTAAACCATTGTTGATAAGAAAATGTAAATACTTCTAAGCATTTGTTATTATGCAAAATATAAATACTTCTAAGCATAGGTTGATATGTAAAATGTTAATATCTCTAAGCCATTGTTGATAAGCAAAATGTAAATACTTCTAAGCACAGATTGATACGCAAAATGTTAATACCTCTAAGCCATTGCTGTAATAAGTAAAATGCCAATACCTCTGAGCATTTGTTGATATACAAAATGTTAATACCGCTAAGCCATTGTTAATAAGCAAAATGTAAATACTTCTAAGCATTTGTTGAGATGCAAAATATCAATACTTCCAAATAAGCCAATTGTTAATATGCAACATATTAATTCCTCTTGATATCTGCCGATATGCAAAATGAAAACACTTCTAAGTATTGTTGACATGCAAAGTGTAAAAAGTTATAAGCATCTCTTGATATGCAAAAATCAGTACATAAATTCTAGCACTCACAAAATTATGCAAATCATGTTAGAAATGCAATTATTCAACATGAATTAATAAAGGGGAATGGATACGCTTACAGAAGAGGCAACTTTGACAACATTATTTTTGCCTCCCTTCTGAACAGGTGTTCACTCTAAAAGGAAAGAATTTGCTTCCACAGAAGCAAATTCTTTCCTTTTAGAATGGACCTCTGTTCAGAAGGGGTTTTGGTGCGTAGGAGAATAACTGGAAAATCAAAAAGGAAAATCTGCTTTGTTAGACTGATGGAGTATCTGCCCGGTGCATCCAGTGCCCTTAAGGAGAAGGTTACCCGTTGTTTGGGTATCGTCTGCTCTTCACTAAAAGATGTTTGCCGCCGCAGGTTTCTTAAATCTGGACGCTTTTCCTTTGTGGAACCATCCTCAGCTGCTTCAGTTGCCTCTTTCAAATTTCCAAACTCTCCACTAAATGATGACAGTCTTCCCTCTGACGTTGAACTTCTTGGCGAGCAACAGGACAACTCACTATATGATCCCCAGTTTACCATGTTTGGTTTTACGACTGAGTGACAACGGCATTCTATTCTGTCATCCCTTTCTAACATCTGCTTTAAAGGCTTCACTATAAAGTCAAAGTTACCCTTTCTACGTATGAATTCGAACAATTTACCATACACTTTCTGCTTTTCTCTCTTTGGTTTGTTATTGCAAATGTCAATAAGAGATTTCCATAATTGCTCTTGGCCGCCTCTTGGTTTTGGACAGGCAACTACTTCGTTATAAAACCCATCGGATACAACTCCCATGCTCCAGAGAACGTCCGTGGCATCTTTAATGTCAATGTTATTTGAACAAAGGCATAATGAACAGGTCGTATATTTAATGTTATTTTTTATGTTTTCTTCGAACTGTTCACGTATCTTATAAACAACATCTGGTACTTCGTTCTCGATCAGATCTAAAAACTTTTCAATGTCCTGCAAATCCCTAGACTTTGTTCGACTCACTAAATATCGAACTTGATCTTTCCTGGATAAGTCATCCCTTATCATTCGACATTCGTCTTCTGTTAAGTGACCAGCACCAATTAACTGTTCTGGTAGATTGCTTAGACTAAATTGCAGGCGGTCAACAATTGCTATAACATTGGCTTGTAGAGCCCGTGATAGGCATTCTCTTCGTATGGCTGCAAACAAGATTTTATTTTTTAAGAAAAAATAAGGCTTGACATTTAATGTGAATAATCTGCTTCTCGAAAAAAAGATAATAACTAAAGAAACAGAATGTCTCCCGTTACCATTTTACTTAGCTAATCTGAACAATAAGGTTCCAATTATCTAAGAAGGATTTTCCCTGCTAGTTTAACCATTACTAATCTCTGGGCTAATTCAGCAAATGGCAAATTGATATTTCTCTTATTTTTCAGAAAACAGGATTTGATATTTCATATTTGGAGACAATTTGCACGTGATGTCAAAATCTTTTTTCTGTGAAAAATAAGACAATTATAACAACATGTCGTCTGTTGAATGTTTTATCCAGATTGCTAAGCGTTAACAAAAAAAAGTATACAACCACTTTGTAAATTGGCATTACGAAAACATGCCTATTCAAATATACTGAATTTTTTACTACCAAAAAATGAAAATTTTCAGATGAAAAATTCTGATAATTTTCATATTTCTGCTCAAAACATAGATTGTGGTTACTCGTTAGAACCGCCTCGATGAGGCGGTTCTAACGAGTACCCACAATCTATGTTTTTGAGCAGAAATAAGAAAAATAATGTATACCCCTGTAAACCCCAGTTTTACTATATAAAAGTGGGGTTTAAGGGGGTCACAATTATATAGGCATGTTTCGTGACGGCATTTTGTGATCTAATTAGACTGCAGATTCTCAAACAAAATAAGAATGGAAAGTACAGATTCGAATAAATCTGATTTGTAGTCTGTTGTTTTTCGTGTCTTGCTGGAAACATTCATCACGAAAACATACCTATATAATTTTGACCCCCTTAAACCCCACCTTTATAAAGTAAAACTGGGGTTTGCAGGGGTACAAGTAAACCCCACTTTTATAAAATAAAACTGGGGTTTGCAGGGGTACAAGTTATTTTTCTTATTTCTGCTCAAAACATGGATTGTGGGTACTCGTTAGAACCGCCTCGCCGATCTATGTTTTGAGCAGAAATATGAACAATATCACAGTTTTTTATCGGAAAATTTTTAATGTTTGGAGGAAAAATTTTCTATATATTTGAATAGGCATGTTTTCGTAATGTACCTTCAACTTTTACCTATTTCTGGGCTAAATCATGAGAAGACAAAGTGATGATGTTTTTTTTTTTCTTATTTTCCCAACAAAATAGGTTTTGGCATTTTATGTAAATAGTCTTGAAGCCAGAAAACAGGAATTAAAATATCATGCAAATTATCTCCATTGGAGACAGTTTGCATGAAAATTCAGTGCTTGTTTTGTTGAAAAAATAAGGAAAAAATTTCAATATGTCTGCTAAAAATTTTACCCAGAGGCTGAGTGTTAAAGTGCCATGCAAAATTGTAGCAAATGACACATTATTTTTGTTGTCGTTTTTAGAGAAAATAAGACTTGACATGCTAGGCAAGCGATTCACATTATAAATGCCAAGTGTCAGTTTCTCTACAAAAGGAGGAGGTGATATACTTGCAGAATTTTCGCCATTTGCTCAGGGGATACATCTTTGGTGACTACTATTGCTTTATTCTACATCAAACCCCTTTTGAAAAGGGATCTTCAAAAATATAACAGGAATGTGTCCATGCAAACCGCCCTACTCTACTTACTGAGCTATTGCCCATTTATTCACTGACTGTGGCGAGTAAACGTAATACACAAATCTATCAGAAAGGGGACAAATGTTTTCCTTTAACCCGTTGACGACTGGAGACCACTAAACGGGTAACTAGCAGACAGTGCAGACCGAGATCAGACGCCGCAGACCGCGGCGTCAGATCAGGGTATCCACTTTTTGTAAATAGTTGAACCATTTTTCTTTATGAATAGCTACTTATATAGCCTGACATACCTAGAGTCGAAATTGGAGTCTTCCAATATATCGTATGGGAGAGTTATATATCGGTCTTTAGTGGGGAAAGACTTGACCCTTTTCTGAAGAGGCAAAAAACATTTGACGGCGATACCTTCCTCCCTAAACGAGGATCATTTCACTTTTAAAAAGTATCAAATTATATACAGGCGAACCTAAATAGCTCGAACACCGATGGCTCGTTTGCCATGGCTAATTGGATCTCGTTTTTTGAGTCCCTAAGAAATTCTCCTGACAGTCTAAGAAAGCAAATATTTATGGATATTTCAGAAAATATTTTTTTATTTTGTCATGAAATGTATTTTGTGTGCACCCATTAAAATTGCCTCATCGATGCGATTCTAATGAGTACACTCAGCATATCATTATTGATTAGAAGATCGGAAAAATCTCTCAATTATCGCCTTTGCCTCCTGACATGGCGCTATGATTAACGCGCAATGGCTGGAACTACCTCGAACAAATTTCCATGGTCCGAAAGAGGTTCGAGTTATTGAGGTTCTACTGTAGATAAAAATAGGTAAAAGGAATGACTTTTGAAACCAACACGCATACATACACGCACGAACACTATCACGCACACGCGCATACACACACGCGCACACACACACACATTAAAACAAAAACAAAAAACTGAAGTAGCGATTAGCCCATAAAACCTCATCACTTACCTTAATATAAATATTCATGGTAAGTGCTCAATGATCTTGAAGGACCAGAAAATATAAGCTTCACCATAATGTGGGACGTTCCATGCAAAAGTGTGTTTTCGGGCAAATGCGGGTAGCGAAGGTCAGGATCAGCCAGAGCATCCGTACAGTCTAATCAGGACCTTCACTGTCCTCTATTATAATCATTGGATACCACAGAATGTAAGATTAGAGAGCAAAGGCCCGGATGATACTTTGTGCAAGACAGGATCATCTGAATCTGCACATTTTGCGCATGTTTGATAGCATTTTTTCGCTTGACGCGGCCCCTTAATTTCCGTTGTAAGCCGGCGACAATTTTTTACCTGTTCCTGGCTTTGAATAGGAGATATGACGCTGATATATTTGCTCGGATTGAGCACGGTTTGAATGGGTAATATTTCGCCGGTATTTGGGTTCCGTCTGAGCACGATGTAATACCTCAGGAGGTCTGGTCTGCCCTTCCGATCTGTCCTGGCCATTGTGAGAAACATTTGGATCTTCAGGTATTACTCCTGAGTTGCTCAAATTACTTGAAGTGGCTGATTGAGAGTTGCTTTTGTTGACTAAACAGCTTGTTACGTCATCCTTACGACACGCTGTACACAAGGAAGGTAAAGAAGGATAAAGTTTGTTCGTCAGCTCTTGTAGCAATTTAGGTCTTTCTCTCTCCAGAGTATTTACCATTTCATCCCTTACTATATTTCTTAGTGTCTCTTGGAACTCTCTCGATAAAAGTGTGTTAAAGATTGTCTGAAAAAGAGTTGCAATTATTTTTAAAAGAACACCATAATTTCATACAGTACAATTTATTCAAATATGGGCGTAGACAGCCTTAGAGAGAGATTGCTCCGGAAGCACTTTATGAAAGATCATGGACTGGTCCGATGCTATTTTTCATGGACTGCTCAACGTTATAATAAGCAAGTATTAGCTTTCACTACAGGCTTGGTCTACTATCGTGTACCAAGTGTAGGTCAAGCCTTTTGTGAAAGCTAATATTTGTGGTTAATAAGTTATTGCTTTCTTTGCTAAACTGCAGTATAACTCATAGTCTTACTTTACAAAAACTTAGTGCTGTATCTAAAATAAAAAAAAATAAGATACAGTCGACTCTCGTTATCTCGAATTCCAAGGGACTCACTGAAATACTTCAAAATATCCGTACCTCGACATATCAGAGTTGAGAGAGTGAGGAAAACAATAAATTGAACAACCACATTTAACAAATGAATATGTAAGTTGACTCCTGAAGTTAGAAATATATATATAAAATAATGTGGAAAAGAGGAGAAGGAGCAATTTCTCCTCTTTTCCACATTATTTTGTTACCTGTTGTCATAGTTTCATGTTAAAACAGGGACCAGATTTTTCACTTCGAGATAAGCGGTAATTCGAAATAAGCGAGTTCGAGATAACGAAGTTCGACTGTAGTTTGCTGTTTATGGGGAAAAGATACACTTTCAGGGGAAGCAACTTTGTTAAAAAGTTTGCCTACCTTCTGAAAATGGGTCTACTCAAAAGGGGAAGGATTAGCTCCCAATGGGAGCATTTTTCATGTTAGAGTAAGCTTCTTCTCCAAAGTGATAGATGTGCAGAGAAGCAAAACTTGTCTCTCGTACAAAAATGGTGGTTAATCTACTAAATAGATAAAGGATATTTATTCTTTTGCTGTGAATACCATAAATATTGTCATCGAGTGAAATGAAAACATCAGTATTTTCAGGAGTGCGAAGCACGAGTGAAAATTTGAATGTTTTCATTACACGAGATGAAAATTTTTATGGTATTCACTGAAAAAGAGTAAATTTTCTTTTTATTTTATTGTTCACACGTCAATGCGCGTTTCTGACGTCATAAATAACGTCACCAAACAAAACATGAACGTCATGGCGTCGACGCTCAGTGCTTAACATGTGAACCGCTGGAGAGACAAAAAACAAAAAGTTTCGGCGAATCAAAATAATTTTGATACCAAAATGTTCCTTACATTCTAACTAAGAAAATACATACCAACACTTGATGGTTTAGTTCAGAAACAAAGAAGTTAGAGGTGTTCAAAAATCTGAAGTGGAGGTAACATCCACTTCTGGAACAGTGAAGAAAACCGAAGTCGTCCAAAGCGAAGAGTGAAAATATAAATCGTATCATTCACTATAGTGAAATGATACGATATCAATTCACTAGTGATTGATACCACTTTTATTTTCATCAGATATACACTGATTTCACCGCTGACAATAAAATAAAATAATATAAATGTGTCCAATTCCCCGAAATAACAAAGAATATACAGCTGACTCTCGATATCTCGACCCCGCTTATCTCAAATACCCACTTATCTCGAAGTGAAAATCTGGTCCCTGCCTAAACATGAAAATCTAACAACAGGTAAAAACATATTATGGAAAAGAAGACATATTGCTCCTAATGAGCAATTTCTCCTCTTTTCTTCAATATTTTCAATATATCTCTAAGTCCAATTACATATATATTTGTTAAATGTGGTTGTTCGATTTATTTTTTCCTCAAGTCTGCAAATCTGATATGTCGAGGTACGGATATCTCGAGGTATTTCATAAAGTCCCTTGAATTTCGAGATAATGAGAGTCGACTGTAATAATAATAATAAAAACAATGAAAATAATAATGAAAATAAGCAAATGGCTAAGGACGTGGTTTTGCACGAGTAAAACTAGTTAAAAACCCCAACAGATTATGTTTCTGCTGACCGTTCGCTGACCGTTGCTCTCTCTCTCTCTCTCTCTCTCTCTCTCTCTCTCTCTCTCTCTCTCTCTCTCTCTCTCTCTCTCTCTTTCAAATACTAATAAGCTAAGATATTAACTTTGCTTGTCAGAATACTACCTTGTTGTCTTGTCTTTCCTCTGTTTCAGAGTGCGGAGCAGAAAATCTTGTTATATCATCAAATTCGGCTTCTTGTACATCTGTAGGACCAATGTGTTGAAGATGCTTCAGGTCGGTTGGGGAAGAAATATCTTCCTTCTTTGTTTTCAGCTTTGGTTTCTTCTTGGACTGACTCATTGCTAACGCCGGATATCTGAAAACGGTTTAATGAGAATTGGTACACTTTCAGGGACATTTACTCTGTCTAGACCGTTTCATATCCCTTTTAGAAAAAGGTCCATTCTGAATAAAAAGAATATCCACCCTTGAGAGCAAATTTATTTCTTTCAGAGTGGGTTTGATGTGTAGGAAAGCAAATAGGAAGTCACAAAAATCGTCTTCCTTGTGCTAAATGTCGAAAATTAACCAGGGTGTACTACAGTATCCATTGATTCTGGAAGCGAACAACGAAGGCCCAGATCAGCCTGCGCAATTGCGCAGGCTGATCTGGACCTGCATTGTCCGCATGAGGAATTTATGATGCTGTATGAGAGAATGTACCATTATTTGCATAGTCTGAGCAGGATCGTCTTTACCCCCTTACAGAATCATTGCATAATATAGAATATATCGACACACAGAAGGCCCTGATGAATGTGGTTGCGAAGGCTGATCAGGGCTTTCTGTGTTCACATATAACACAGGGACCCTAAAGTCGGGCAGCCGTCGTCGGAACGTGGAAGCTGGTGCCCTATAATGTTTTATTGTGGTTTCTGTTTCATCAGACCTTACTACTCTCATTGTACACAAGGCTTTGTCTTTAGGAGAAACAGAAGCGGTGGAAAGAATGATTCTAACACGATCAGCCCTGCATAGAGGTCATTTTGCAAACAGCATAGATCCAGTGAAAGTGTTCTGGAAAGCAAATATGAAGTCGCAAAAAATTTCTCACTTTGTCAAACACGACGGAAAGTCTAATTCTTATTAGTGACTGATTGTTTACATATGCGGAAAGTGTTGCAGTATAAACTCTGTCATAACTCTGAAAACATGCCTTCGGACATGTGCACCCAGCAAAGCTTCAGATAAGCCTGCGCATCAAACACAGGATTTGTCAGGCATTCTAAGGCAAATTTTGAATTACAGTGGACTCTCGTTATCTCGACCTCGCTTATCTCGAATACCCGCTTATCTCGAAGTGAAAATCTGGTCCCTGTTTTAACACAGAGGTCTAGTAACAGGCAACAAAATATTGTGGAAAAAGGAGAAAATGCTCCTTAGAAGCAATTTATCATCTTTTCCACAATATTTTCAATATATCTCTAACTTAGGAGTCAAATTACACATTCATTCTGTTAAACGTGATTGTTTGCTTAATTGTTTTCCTCAGTTCCGCAAATCTGATATGTCGAAGTACGGATATCTCAAAGTGTTTCCTAGAGTCCCTTGGATTTCGAGATAATGTGAGTCGGCTGTATTTAAAATGGGATTCAGACTGCCTATTATTTTGAGATTTACATTTTGAAAGATTTTGAAATTTGACCATAATATTGGCAGTGTGGGGAAGCAATAATAGAGAGGGAAACCATTTTCATAGGATTTTAGAGAACAGAAGGTTCCATAATAATAATAATAATACAGCTATCTCGAAATTTTTATATAGGCTTGTAGAACCACGATCTATTCATACATCCATCCACGCATTACATACAAGAGATAACGACACTAATTGTTAAAGTATGTAAGAAATATGTATGCAATGTTGCAGTGTCATTAAGTAAGAATTTTATCTTTTAGACGAAAATACAAACAAGGTGTCTTCTTCTTCGGTAATAATGGGAGGTAAAATTTCTACTCAGTCGTATACTATCGCTACATATCCTGTAGAATGATGAAATACTGGTGAGAGAATGTATGTGCGCAAAGGCCCTGTCCCTGGTAAGTCTGCTTGATTTGCATCCGAGCATTTCGCATCTACTAATGCACACTACTTTACTTAAAAGGAGCGAACATTCGTGGCTACCTGTTTGCTTTCCAGTCTGAATATGGGGCTTACTCTAAAAGGAAAAAAAATGGAAATTCTTTCTTTTTAAAAAAAGTTCTCTTTTCAGAAGGGAGCTTGCAAAAAAACTGCACCAATTCCCTTTCAGCGCGATCCACCTTTTGATAATTTGAACACACGGAAGAAAATTTTCAGCAATATTATTAAAGCTGTACGTTATAGTGTCAAGATAATGATCTACATTAAGTGATCCGCTTCAAGCGAAAAGGTGCCCTTCTAACATGCGTAAAAATGCGCAGGTTCAGGCCATCCTTCGCATGCTTAAAGTATCATCATGGCATTTCCTCTCCATTCATACATTCCCAGCTAGCATTCTTTATAGATCTAAAGCGGGCCGTTATCGACCGGTCAGGGTTGCTGATGGGCCGATAACGGCCGGCTATAGATTTATAAAGAATGCTTACGGGATTTTACAGTATCCAATGATTTAGTATGCGGACAGCGGATGCCCTGATCAGACTTTGTATCCCCGAAGGAACGCTTTTTATATGGCACGGCCCATATATTGTGTAGAGTGCACCGTATTCCCCGTATTTAACCTAACTATTTGGGCTTCCGTAGTGGGAACGAGCACACATTAATTTCGAATTTGGTTTAGTTCCCACCTGAAAAAGGGGTCTACTCTAAAAGGAAAGGATTTGCCCCCAAAGAATTGATACTTTAATGACTGATTATGTCAGCTGATCCCTTTTTAGAAGGAGGCTGCTGTGAAGGAAAACAAACAGGAAGTCACAAGAGTTGTCTCCCTTGTCATTTTCACAAGAGGGGCAGTTGCCTGTTTCTGGCGGAAGAATGAGTACAAGTACTGGTTGACCACTTAGAGGACAAAGCATGCCAAGGAAAAAAAGGGTTAGGTAAGCTGACCGGCTCGACATGTCCTTAATAGTGTTGACTGGGCCGTTACACTCCAACCTAACCCAACCCTTGTAAAACATGTTGGAAAATCTACCCTGTGTATCCACTTTTCTTAAATCCATACTATCGTATTCGACCAAATTAGCGCACTGTGCGCTTAAGTTTTTCAAAAATACCCGGAAAACTTGCAGTAAAATATGTATCTGCCTACAATGTACTAAGCACACCTGGTAATCTCGTAAGGTGTAGCCGGTGATTATGCACTCAAAATCTTTACGCAAACTTCCGGCCATGACTTACAAGACACCAAAATGTCAACAAAGGGGTAATTTCTCCTGATTTATTGATTTTCGTCAATTTCAGAAACATATTTTGAAAATCGGACAATGCTATTCCAAAAAAATTTCATTTCTACGTCGGAAAAGATTGAAAAATCAGGCGGCTATTTTATTATTTCAGTTTCACCAGGAGAAGGATAGTCCGGTATTCCTGTTTTGACTTTTTTTTGTCCAACGCAAAATGAAGGTATTTTCAGCTATCTGAGCTACGAAATGCTTGTTTAACACATCAAATAAGACGTACCGCAACCTACGTCTGCGTTAAAATACATAAGATGCTAAATTACCCAAGCATTTGTTCCGGGGACTGAATTATTTGTGCCGAATATGACTTACGAGACCAACACCCCTTACAGGGGCATTAACCCTTACGGGGACAAGAAAGCCATTATCAGAATGCCCCGCATTTAAAAACAAGCGGATTTTAGACCAAACCAGTTTCAAAATATTCCAGTTTCAGATAAACAACCAAACACCATGTAAGATTTTGCAAATGAGTTAGCATGTGTCAACAGGATTTGGATACGCCACTTTTGCATATTTTTGAAGCTCTAAGTTGAGCAAAATCATATAGAAATTTCATTTTACTGCTATAAAAATCGCTTTGTGATGTAAAGGCTTTCTTGTCCCTGTAAGGGTTAATGTCCCCGTAACGGGTAGTCGGCCTCGTAAGTCATATTCGGCACAAATATTTCATCGTAGACATAGGTTGCAGTACGTCTTATTTGATAAGTTAAGTAAGTATTTCGTAACCCAGATAGCTGAAAATACTTTCAATTTTCACTGGAAAGAGTCAAAACAGAAATATCGGACTATCCTTCTCCGGGTGAAACTGAAATTAAAGAAAAAATAGCCGCTTGTTTTTCCAGGTCCACACCTATTTTTTTTCAACGCAGGAATAAAAGTTGTTGGGAATAGTATTGTCCGATTTTTCAAGCTATGTCTAAGAAATAGACTGAAAATCAATAAACCAGGAGATTTTGTTTGTGTTGAGGTTTTACGGCCCAGTCAACCCAATGGGGTCATGTCGAGCGCGGTCAGTTTACCTAACCACACGTTTACTGGGCAGGCTTAGTCCTCTAAGCGGTTAACCAGTATTATGCACATTCTTTCGCCAGAAACTGACAACTGCCCTTCTTGAATCAGCGGAAGGGAGAGAATGACCGTAGAAAATATTTCATGATCAATCTCCACGAAAGAATGTTGCCGACCTCGGCGGGGGTTGAACCTGCGACCTCCTGGTCTCCAGTCGGACGGCGCATCCAACTGAGCCACCAAGGCTGATGTGTCTGTTGACATTTGGATGTCTCGTAAGTCATGGCGGAAGTTCGCGTAAAGGTTTTGAGTGCATAACCACCGGCTACCCCTTATGATATTACCATGCTTTACACTTTAAAAAAAGATCGTCGAAGGACTCATCAAATTATGATTATGTGATGTTTTTGTGCGTTTTTATCTGATTTTCTATATATAAAAGCATATGCTGTGGGTACTCGTTTGAATCGCATCGACAAGTCGATGCAATTCAAATGGGTACCCACAACATATACTTTTATAAAGAAGTAGATAAAAAGTACAGTGGCTGCAACCTGAAGACTACGGAATTACTTAACTGTGCGTTTATAGGGACATGTGCGGTAATTAAGTCGAATACGGTATATGTATCTTATGTATCTTAAAATTTGAACAACCCCATTGAACTACCTGACTATGCCTAAAGGTAGTGATGTATTTGCAAACAGTGTAGACCCAGCTCAAACTGCTCATAAACAGTGTAGAGCCTGATCAGACTGGAGCAGTTTGATATGGGTCTGCGCTGTTTGCTCGGGCCCTTCTGTTCGAACATTTAGGGTATATAAATTTTCGGATCCTAGTCCATTGATACTGATGCTGGACACCGTTAAAAAGTTCATTGATTGTGTAACTACATAAGGTAATTTAAATCAAATGAGAAAAAAAAACGCCTATTTTCGTTTGAAATATCAAGACACTTACTAGGGTTGTCGTTTTCATATTTATTTGCAGAGAAAATTTCATGCTTAGCTGAGTTGAGTACGAAAACGTGTTTTGTAACCTCGGCGCCCGAAATTCTGGTGAGTGCCTACTGGCATTACTGTGCATTACGAAAACATGCCTATTCAAATACATTGATAATTTTACAACCAAAAAAAGGAAAATTTTCAGCTAAAAAATTTCTGTATTTTTCATATTCCTGCTCAAAACATATATTGCGGGTACTCGTAAGAACCGCCTCGGCGAGGCGGTTCTAACGAGTACCCACGATATATTTTTAGCAAAATAAGAAAAAATAATCTTACCCTTGTAAACCTCAGTTTTACTATATAAAAATGGGGTTTAAGGGGGTCAAAATTATAAAGGCGTGTTTTCGTGACGAGTTTTCATGCTTTGCACCAAGTTTTCAAACAATAAACAATAGCCACTGGTTGGAAAATTTGTTCACGATTCTAGAGTCTTTGTTAGCGTTATGTAATGTAATTATCAGCATACAAATCAATAAATCATTACGAAAACATGCCTATTCAAATATATAGAAAATTTCACCTCCAAAACCCGAAAATTTTCGGGTAAAAAACTCTGATATTTTTCATATTTCTACTCAAAACATAGATTGTGGGTACTCGTTAGAACCGCCTCTGCGAGGCGGTTCTAACGAGTACCCACAATCTATGTTTTTGAGCACAAATAAGAAAAATAATGCATACACCTTTAAACCCCAGTTTTACTTTGTAAAAAAGGGGTTTAAGGAGGTCAAAATTTTATAGGCATGTTTTCGTGATGTGTACTGTCTGTGGACAGAGAGACTAGTTATTTCCATAGGATACAGATACCTTTATTTTAGAAGTTTTTACGTCTCCGGTATATCAACAATATACCATTTTCATATAAGTACTGTGTATGTTATTAGCATAAATTCAAGTCCAGAAACGGGGCTTCGGTATGAGAGATGAACAAAGTTTGTAAATGTACAATTTTTATTGTTTGTTTGTGGAGCTTCGGTAACCAGCACCACGTCAGAAGCATATCCTAGCTCTCTTAAAAGTTACTGTGAATTCGACATACAGAATACGATGATCATCAGTAACTGACCTCATCTTTGGAATAAACGTCAAAAAGATTGCCTTTGGAAACAAAGACCACACTACAGATAAGAAAAAGGGAGTCTCGGTTTTTATTGAGAATCTTCATAAGCAGTAATGAAGTTTGCAACACTGCTTATGCCCTCTAGCGTATACATGAGAGCACTCCATTTTCAAAGATTATAAGACGTTTGTATATATGCTATAGTATCGCCACTGTCAAGTTTCTTTTAAAAGGGATTGACTAAGTGCAAATGTCAAACAAAGGCTACATTTAATCTAAAACAAAAACACATTTCCCATGGAAGTCTTGGATACTTTGTTTCAGATGTTGGAAAGCATTTAGATTTATGCAAACTTTGGGATTCTTAGAGTAAAATGATATTCGCATGCGATAATTCTATATAGCGTTAAACTCAGCATACTCCTGTTTTCTCGACCTTCCGGGAATTACCTTCTGTGAAACCACCGCAACCGGGAGGGAGCTGCCAACCATTCACACATACATAACCGCCCAACAGCTGGACACGAACATATGCGGCAGAGGTATGCGGTGTAAGTGTGCATATGTCACACATACGAAAACGTAACAGATGTGTTACATATGCGCATACGTAACAGTTACATATGTGTATCAGTGCCACATGTCGAATTTTACACATGTGCAAACATCTTCACATCTTATATTATTACAAAGAAAACTCGATACCGTTGAATTGTATGGTTTGATACTGAATAGAAATTATATATGTAAAGTGTCGATTTTTTTATCCAGTATGGCCGCTACAATAAACCTGTAAGAAAACGTTTGATTGCAAATTTTGTGCCACCATTTTGAATGACACATTTTAAATTTTACCAGACATTTTTCGGGCGTTCATGCTTATGGTTTTCAATAAAAAAATATTCCTATAGAACACTCTGTTGTACTTACATAAGTCTTAAACATGCAAATTGAGAGGAATCGCCCCGATTTCTTCATGTCCATAATTTCAAAACCTTTGTTGACGAACTATACTTAGTAAGAATGTATGAAGACCAAACATAATAATCGACGTAACTTCCGCAAGCTAAAATATTCATCAAATTCCATAAAATACACGTCATTCTTCAAAACGCGACAAGAATTTTAAACAGTCAGTGTTAATTTGTTTTCAGACATCAACTGTACATATTAATTTATCGCGAGCGGGATGTATATTTGGTATATTGAACGTTTGTACTTGACGCTTAATAGAACTTACAGTTGATTGGCAAAGCTCTAAACCAGTATCATGTAAAATGCATGCGTTTCTCCAAAATGCAGTTAGTTTCGCACTGCTATAAAGCGGTTTTGTACGAATCAATATCCAAGCTTTATATATACAAACACCTCAGCCGTATATCTTTCCGATTGTAGGGTTACGTTTTGTGTAAGATACAGGAATTGAGAAACCCGACTATTTCCCACTTACCTAACGTACACATGTATTAGTCCTTTGACACTATGAGCTTGGACAAACTGTTTGGAATCGGCGTCTAATCTGGCTACAGACTATTTGTCACTCGGACTGATATACATGTGTAAAATTCGAGCAATTGTGACTTCTATATATAATTCAAAATCCCGTTTGCATTTAAAAAATACAATCAAAGTAAAGGTCTTGGACCTGACTCACAAATCTGTGTCAAACACTGATTTGTCTTTAGAATGTGTTAATTAACCCTTGTCCTGCTGAACCCGGATATGTCCTGTCTTTGCAAACATTGTAGATCCAGATCAGTTGGCTTCTGAAGAAGCCAACTGATCTGGATCTGCACTGTTTTCCATTAAGTATTTGAATTTATATCAACAGTCTGGATCAAGTAATCTGATTGGCTGAAAATTGGAAATGGGTGCGGCATCTTAATTTATTCAGCAGGACAAGGGTTAAAAGTAACCAGGGTTTGATAAGGAGCATACATATCAAATGATTGAAATATCTTTGCATACACGTAACAATGTTCGATATGTATCTATCAAACACGAACAACTAGAAGCTTTTATAATAATACACGTTACATATTACATTAACATATTTTTTTTTTTTTTTTTTTTTTTTTTTTTTTTTTGCAACGTTATAGATGCCAAAGCATTTGTTTTGTAAGTAGAGCGTGTAACAGTGTAACAAATACAAAAATGTATACTAAGAAACAAATCGGTCACAGTAATAGTTCCCACTATAGTGACCTCTACTTCAAGTAATTACCAGTTGTTACACATATGTATGGTTCGTACATATCATACGAAAGCTTCACACTAAATTGTCCACATATTACATATGTGTACAGTTGTACGCAAACGTAACACACTGACATTGCCAATTGTTACATATGCGTTCAATTGTGCACATACGTAACAATCTGTTACGTATACGTTACACATCTGTTACGCATTCGTATGTGTGATATATGCACGCTCAGAGTTCGGCTGGTCGTGAGACAACCCTCGCTACTGACTGAGCTATCCCGACGCCCCTTTAGAGATAATAGACTGAGTTTTATAATACTAAAATAAAACATTCAAATTATTGGTAATAAAATAAAAAATAAGATTCTCATAGAAAAAAAAACTGTCACGTATTTATAAGCATAAACACGATTGCAACATTTATTTCGATAAGCTCCCCCGAATAACTGCGCCATGCGAAAAAGTGTCTCCGAGCATATGCGGACTGCGAAGGCTCAGATCAGACTGCGCGGATGCGCAGTCTGATCTTGGCCTTCACTGTCCGCTTACAGAATCAATGGAAAGTGTAGACTACATTGATGTATAACAAATGTCCTTATCAGATTGTGCGGTATCACTGGCTGGTCAGGATCTTTACTGTTTCCCCATGCCCTGAAGAGACATTTTTTGTCTTGGCACGACCCATGTAATATAGCTTACGATATGTGTGTCTTTTGATATAAATTCTCTGAAAATCTCACAAATACTTACATGTATTACCTATAGATATTCACACTGTCCTGTGCTCTAACATTAGATGTCTGTCTAGGAAGTAAAATGACTAAATGTCACATGAATCTTCTTTTTTTCTGTTAATCGGGTGTTATAAAAAATATACCTTTGTGCCATAAACTGTATGAAATATCTTTAACTCTTAGCATGCTGGGTAAAATTTTTAGTAGACGACATTTTGAACTATTTTTTTTTTTATTTTTCCCAGGAAACAGGACTTGACATTTCATGCAAATTGTATCCAATGGAGAAAAATTGCATGAAATGTCAAATCTTGTTTCTTAGGAAAAGTAAAACAAAAAAGAAATATCACCAATTTATCATCCGCTGAATTAGCCCAAAGAGTGGTAAAAGTATACATAATATATCACTCCTGATCACACTATATCACCGTACAGTAAGCTAATCGGCAGTTACTTTAACAGTACGCTACGACATACGTTAGCAGATTTAAACAATGAAATTGATGGCAGGTAAACGAAAATGAAATATCGCTTTTACATGAGTTTTCGATGCCACAAACAGAAACAATTCCAACTCAACAAGTATACATTAATTTAACGTAATTTCATTGGTCGAGAACAAATTCAGAATGGCATTTATACTTCGATAAACTCTCAGAGCAGGAATCTTGGAACCATTTTCTTTGCGTTGGTTTTCTTAATACGCTACTTTACTAAAAGGTTCAAAGTTAGCATACCAGAATTAGAATTATGAGATATGCCATTCGGGCTTTATTTAGTTTCTGAATTATTCGTCGACAGTTACACATTGATAAAATACGCACAAATAAAATACATTATTTTCCTTTATTAAAACATTTTTGTACTCATACACCAAAAAGATATCTCGGAGAAAACTCTACATATAGCACTTAATCAGTTATTTTTGTTGGCACTGCCTGACACATTGATGAATCGGGGGTTTTCTTTCATACTCTGGAGCATTGCTTTTACTATCATCCAAACAAAATAGTCCATAACAAAACATCACCCTTATGCGTTCTGTTAAAGAATGTTTACTAATGCTTTTATATATGTTTTCCTTCTGTATATATGTCATAAGCACATGTTTGTCTATTTGTCGGTCGTATTCATCTTAATATCTTCATTGTCTTTTATTTTTCATTTAATATATTTTGCATGCATTATCTATATTTGTCGGGTGGCCCGGCAGGTGGTTAATGTGATGAAAAGGACCTTGGAGATTCGTAACACAATCGTATCGGTATTAAATATTTTCAAATGAATATTTCACTGATCGGTGGCGAGTCCCCATAGGCAATTTTCATAGCATAAAAGCAAGGGTAACACTGGTAATTGTTGTTTTTGGTCTTCACCAATCCTTGTTAAGTATTTAACAAAATTATTTATAGTTTTACAATTTGTGTTCTGTACAAACTAGCATTCATTCGCAGACAATATTAAGAACAATCATGTAATACTTATCATAATGACCCTTCAGTTTCTAGCCTTTGACATTAAGTTAAATCCAGGTCCTATCAATGAAGTGATTCGTTGGAGTAATGCCCAGCTAGCATTCTACGTAAATCTACATCGGGCCGTCATCGGCCCGTCAGCTACCCTGACGGGCCGGTGACGGCCCGATATGGATTTACGTAGAATGCTGAGTGGGTGTCGTTTCGTGTTATAAAACCCGCATGTGATGCGTTTGGAGAGGCCTAGTTTCGTGACTGTGGCTTTTCTTGACAGCCCTGTATTTATTGCCAAAAACTCCCCTTAGCAGGTCTACTCACTTTTTAAAAACCATGATGTATACAATGAAAATATTTGAACTTAAAATGACCAGATTAACAAGCGTTTTAACTTAGTACACTTATATTTAATCTAGCATCTAATCGGACAGTCCATTGTTTGTTCTCTGGTGTAAGTGTTGGCGTACAATTGAAGCTAGTAGGGCAATCATACACTGGGATGGTGGTGTTCAATGGGCAATATTTTGAAGATTACAAACTGTTGGACATAGCTAAGCTAGGTTTTCATTGGAAACACCTTCCGTTAAATTTCTGCAACAATAATTGTGGCCGTAGTATTAAAGACAAATGCAAAACTCGTTCCGGAGTCGTCATTGCGTCCGGCAGGGTAAACACCAATCAGTAATCAGAGACATCCAAGATAGTCTGCTGTACGGTTATGCAGTGTGTTAATAAGGAAGTTAGCTCATCGTAACACGCATAACTGTGGAAGTTTGAGCATCACACATCCAAAAGACAGGAAAATATTTTATAGAATATGCGAACTACTACTACTACTACTACTACTACTACTCTCTCTCTCTCTCTCTCTCTCTCTCTCTCTCTCTCTCTCTCTCTCTCTCTCTCTCTCTCTCTCTCTCTCTCTCTCTCGTATAGTAGTATAGATCTATAGAAGCACTTGCAAAGGATTTGGATGAGACAAGTTCGGTTATTATCCACTAAACTGTCGACGTTAAGTACTGTCGACGAAGAAGACTAATTCTATGTTCTTTTATTGATGAAGATGAGCCAAGCATTTACAATCGATACACCTAATGAACACAGAGAGTATAGATAACGTCGCTGTGAGGAAATGAAGTCGCAGCGACGTCGAAGCAACGTTATCTTAACAGTCTGTGTTTACTGGAAGAATTTTTTATGTTCAACCAAGAAAGTCGTTCTGCCGACAAAGTCATTCCAAGTTGTAACAACAAAGAAGTTCCAAAGGTTTACCATAATTCGATAATTACAACACAACTGCACGATAAAGCTCGAGCTATGAGGCTAAGCTTTGGCTAAAGCATATTCATTCCGGACGAAACGCAACAGTGAGGCAAGGAACAATTGCTGAAATTTCTTTAACCGTAAAATTCAACAATTCGCTAATTCAACAGACGACAAATTGATGATATTTTACTTATTTTCCTTAGAAAACAGGCTTTGACATTTCACGCAAATTGTTTCCAGGAAACAAGTTCTGACATTTAATACAAAGTAGTTCCATTGGAGACAATTTGCAAAGTAGTTCCATTGGAGACAATTTGCATGAAATGTCAAATGCTGTTTTGTGGGAAAAGTACGAGATATGTTTCATATATATGTCGTCTGCTGAAAATTTTACCTAGAATGCAAAGCGTGAACTCTTCTGTTGACCTTTTCGTTTGTAAAAACTTTTTGCTTATGACAAGGATGATTTTGATTTTGACATTGTAAATTTTCTGTTTCTAGAAGGTGACGTCCGACGTGCTACGTCGTATGGGATTTTAACAATCTGTGATAGGTGTTTGGTGCGGGTAGAAAAATCCGTCCTAATGGTCATTGTCTGGCATCGCGAGGCCTTGTCGAATGATGCTGGACAGTGTTTCCGAGGGACAGATTTTCTATACACACCGAATACCCATGTTAGAGTTTTTTTCTTACATACTTGTCTAACCCCTTTTTATCTTGAATATGTTTCATTTGTACATAAACATGAAAAAATACGTTCTGGTTTTAAGACAAGGTTTGGTTATTTGCTATTGTAACTGAAGTGTTTGGTCAGTATGGCAATTTTTACTTTTTAAGAGAATAGGTACACTTCAGCTTTCAAGTATGTGTTTACGACAGTTACGTTTCAAGCCTAGTGGCTGAGATACGCTTGATTGTAATGTACATAGTTTGAACCGGTTATCAGAATACTATGTGAGCTGGGTTAACCCAGAGTCTGCAATGAATATGTTTACAGTTCTTGCACAGATTTTTGTCGCAAGGCAATCTTGTGAATGAGGAGATCATTTTCTTTCGTAATTTTGCAGTCTCGTGGCGCTCTAAGAGATTTTTTATGTCATATTTTGCACCATTCTGATAATCGAATAGCTTGTTTTGAATCTCGAATGTCACGGTTTTCTTGCGCACACGTGTATCAGTATGTATGTCATTGCTATAAGAGCCTCCCTTTTCAAAAGACGGTACACTCTACACCCCAAGACGTTATTTTGTGCTTCGCTCCGAGGATCTGACCATGATTAGTCGATATTTTATACAATTTTCATTTTGAAGTGTTCTTGCTATAACCGTCTTCACCACAGCTGAAATTCCAGAAGCTAAATTTGAATTAGTTTGAAACCCTATGACTTTGCGATTCATGTATCGTTCTTGCTGACTAACCCTGGCAAAGTGTGTAAACCCTAATCGGATATGTTAATCCTGGCCGTTTGTGTAGACCCTTACCAGATATATAAAACCTGATCGGTTCTGTAGGCGCTGATTAGCTATGTGAGCCTAATCGTGTCTGTAGACCCTGATCAGAATGCAGGCACGAATCTTTAATTTTATTCTATATGCCATTGACAGCACCGGCTTTCGGGTCCGATTTTGCTATATAATAATCAACTGGAACGGACGTAAATTAAAGCATTTGACATACAAACACTGTATATGTACTGGTAAAAGTTAATGAAGCAATATCATGCATTATTATATAACCTAAATATATACTGCCTTTCATTGGCTGAAAGCTGTTTTCAGCCCAGTGAATATTTCTCGTTTGTGTTTCTAAAATTAAAACATCACCCGAAATATGAAATTCCGTACCAATCCTTTCATTGGTTATATAATAAAACAATTATTGACTATTGAATAATTAAATATGATGTGATATCCACTTCGGTCAATATTGATATACTCTAGTGGATATCACATCATATTCAATGACAATAGTCAATAATTGTATTATGCTTAACCCTAGTCTTGCTGAGCCCGGATATGTCCTGCCTTTGCAAACAGTGTAGATCCAGATCAGTTGGCTTCTGAACTGGATCTGCACTGTTTGCCATTAAGCATATGAATAGTTATCAACAATCAGGATCAAGTAATCTGAGTGGCTTAAAATTAGAAATGGGCGTGGCATCTTAATTTATTCTGCAGGACAAGAGTTAATATCGAGATTCCTAGAACATACTTACGAGGGATGTTCGAAATAAATTGCGTATTTCTATCTGGAGACTTCAAATTTCAAGTTAGCCCAAAAGTACTCATTTCATGCCCTCGAAGTACTCCCCGTGGCTAGAAATGCAAAGTTTCAGCCGATGTATCCACTTCTTGAAGGCGTCACGGTACGCTGATTTGGGCACAGTAATAAGGTACTGATGAATGGCAGATACAAGTGCCTGTCGGGACTGGTATTTCCGCCCAGCAAGGAATGCTTTCAATTTCGGAAACAAAAAGAAATCACATGGGGCAAGGTCAGGGGAATACGAGGGGTGAGGCAAAACAGTTACTTTTTCTTTCTTCAAAAACGCCGTAACTATTGCGGAGGTATGAGCTGGGGCATTATCATGTAGAAGACGGACATGTTTAAAACCAGTGGCAGGGCGTCGTTTCTGATAATACTTTTTTCAGTTTCTTCAGTACTACGTCTTTATAGTACTTTCCGGTGATGCTTTTGCCCTTTTTTACTGGCACTTTTATTGCGACTCCTTCACCAGAGAAGAAGATTGCATACAAAACCTTCTTTGTACTCAAAGAACGTTTGGCAATTATTGGGCGTTTGCTGTGTTTAGTGGCCCAGATCTTATTGCTAACCTTTCTGACGGGCTCAAAATAATGGACCCAGGTTTCATCACCTGTGACGACATTGGCAAACTGCTTTTTGTCATATTTTGGAAACATGTGAAGCAGCTTTTTGGCCACTTTAACCCGTTGCCTCTTTTGCTCGTCGGTCAACAGATGTGGCACCCATCTAGCAGAAATCTTTCTGACTTTCAAATGCTTCTTCAAAATAAGGTGAACCGTTGATAGTGATATGCCTACCTTTCGTGCAATATCACGAACTGTAAATCTGTCATCTCCTTCAATGATTTCCTTTATTCTGGAAACGATTTCTTTACGAGATGCAGATTTTGGCCTACCTGATTTCGATGCATTTTTGATGGACTCTACACCAGACTCAAATTTCTTTTTCCATCGCCGAACTGTGTCATAAGACACACAAGAAGGTCCAAAAGCTGTAGAAATTTCAGTCATCAGCTTCTTCAAAGAACAACCAAGTTTTGAGCGAGCTTTGATGTAAGCCCGTATTTCATCTTTTTTGTCGACGCTTCTACCAACCATTTTTACTGCAGTGGTCAATGACTGCGTGTATTCAAATGGCAAATTTTATGTCTTACACTTAGTCTAACATGTTCATTTATACATCATTGTGTAGATATTGAATAGCCCTATACAGGTATGTATTGGTTTTTATCGTGCCCCACGTGGATATCGAGCTAGAGGACAATAAGCAATTCATTTCGAACATCCCTCGTATTTTCAGATCCCGTTCCAAGTTGGTAGTATGCATTGACGAGCTGCCCCAATGGAAATTATTCTAGAAAATGAATCTGGGCTGTATTCAGAAGTGCAAGTTACTCACGAGTGTTTACCCTTGAACCCTGCTTCTCTTAAGGCTCGTCATTAGGTACAGGGATCCAGAGCAAAACCGTCCACTTTCACTTTGCACGACTGAACGCAGCTCTGGTATTCATATGAACCAGTAGTAACTTCACTATCACTGCGTGCGATGGAAGTGACTCTACCAAAGACAAGTGTTACAGTATTAAATCTGCAATAAGAGATTGGTGGCATTTACAGGGACCAGCGAGACAAAAATAGTTTTAAAGATGGAAATATGGCAACTTAGAAGCAGACACCAGAGGAGACCAGAAGATTCCTTCAACATTTTCTGTTCTTCTGAAATCTCTTTGTTTTATTGTTTATATTTATAAAGTGTTATGTTTGCTCCTTTCATCGCATACGAGCACGTTTAGTCCATCGTCACCTATCAATGGCTCGCCCATCCACGTGATGATACCTTTCGATAATTTCCAGTGTTTGTTGATCTTTTCAACTGACCACAGACAGGACCACGATAGGCCAGACTACAGACATTGATAGTCAAGCATCAACCATCTGAAACAGGCCTCATGGTTATAAAACTTCTTTCGTGCTCAGCTCAGCTGAGCATGAAATTTTCCCTGCTAATAAATATGAAAATTATTACCAGAGAAAATTTCATGCTCAGCTATATCTAGCAAGAAAATATTTGCAATTGTTAGTAATTTGAGATTTATTAGTTGGACAAATTTCATGCTCAGCTGAGTTGAGCATGAAAAACGTTTTATAACATCGGGGCCAGTTAAGAAGGGAGCCGTTCTTTAGTCTGAGGACCGACCCACCGTCCTGTAGTTAAAGAGGAAATCAAAGTTAGCAACCATAATTCGGCCATGCATGCAGTTTGTCGCAGAAAATGCATGCGGAGTTGTACCCTAAAGAGAACTCATTCAAATGCGATAGTAATCAATTTAGAAAATGTTGAAAAATGCATAACTTCTGATGTGCTCCGGGTTTGCAGATGTGCGTTGCTCTGGACACTATATTATATAAAATGAATATGTAATTCAACTGCACGCTTACCAGAAAAATATAAATCAATTTATTTTAAGTTTCATTGTGATGCAACAAATAAAAAGAGGGCCAGGACGGCCTTCTATCGCTCACCTGATTACTAGACAAGTTTTGAGTCAATCAGCCCTTCGCTTCTTTGGCGACCATGGCGGCCATCTTGGATTTCCAACTGGAACGATTTGAGCTACATATGATCTACAAGTTGTTCTAATACTTCCCACCAAGTTTCGACTCAATTGGCCATTTGTTCAGGAGAAAGAGCGCAAAAGAGATTTTCAAGATGGCGGTTATGGCGGCCATCTTAGATTACCGATCGGAACGATTTTAGCTGTTTTTGATCTACACGTCACCTGAATACTTCCTACTAAGTTTCGAGTCAATTGACACAGGCGTGCAGGAGGAGCAATCTTTTAAATCAAATTGTTGACGACGCACGACGCCCGACGGATGGACATTGACCGATCACAATAGCTCACCTTGAGCATTTCGTGCTCAGATGAGCTAATAAAAACTCTCCGATCACCCCTCGTAATTTTGCGGTAGATATTAGCAAAATTGTACGTTTTGTTGGTTGCTTTAATATGCAAGTAAAAAATCATCGGGGGTATAATTCATCTTTACATCTGCTGTGATCTATTACAAAATCTGAGTGAGTGCTTCGAGGAGGCGTAAATTCATTACTTGTACGAATCATAACCTACCATTCTGTTTCTTGTTTTGAAGATTTTTAAAGGGATAGATGTCAGGCAAGTACCATGTATTGACCATTTGGTCTTAAAACAAAACAAAAATGACTGCAGACATTTGTAGAAATGTAAACTTTATAAGGACCAATCAATGGTAGTCTGAAACCTTTAAACATAGGATTCTACATGGCTACCCAGCAAACACACAACGTGTCTACAACGTCGTTACAACGTCGCTGCAACGTCATGACGTTGCTGCGACGTTGTAACGACGTTGATGCGATGTTGTGTGTTTGCTGGGTAGTTGTAACAACATTTTCGACCTCATCAGCTATTCGCATAATCTGTGTGAAATTTTAGATGAAAACATGACTGTTAAATATTTCAGTCTAAAGCCCGAACAAACACAAAGAAAAAGAAACGTGTCATATGACAAATAATGGCCATAAATCATGATGATAAATAAGGAAGTTATTTTCTTCCTTTTTGAATTGGTTCAGTTTTAGTACACCCCTTCCCATCGTGTAGGATGGTATGCAATATTGTAAAATTCTTAACGAACCGACGCAGGGAACATGACGTTTATACAACGTCGCATTCAAGTCGATGCAACGTCATGACTATATACTGGGAAATTAGAACCTTAATGGTCTAGTAATCAAAGAAATGTTTCCAGGTACGAGGACATCGGGGATATATATATATATATATATATATATATATATATATATATATATATATATATATATATATATATATATATATAGTTTGTGTGTGCGTGCGTGTGTGTGTTGAAAGCCCTTGGCATCTCGGATTCTCTGCGTATTTTTTCATTGGTAATATAGTCCAAGTGCGAGCTTTTCATTAGTTAGCGATACCATCTCATTTTAACTCAGTTTATTCTGGAGATCCCTAAAAGGCTAATTGGTCATACAGTGCTGGGTCAGATTAGATGCCACACATTCTTACGCCAGAAACTGACCTGCCTTCTTGAATCAGCCAAAGGGAGAGAATAATCGTAGAAAATATGGTCAATCTCCACGAAAGAATGTTGCCGACCCGGAGGGTGTCTAACCTCCAACCTCATGATCATAAGTCGGACGCGCATCCAACTGAGCCACCGTGGCCGACCAAGAAGATAGATATAACAAGTGAACGCGTCATTTTTGATGCGGCCATGATGTTCTTGTCTTTTTAAAGCAGTTTTAGCTTTGCTAGTGTCATAGTTTTCTGACCAATATAGTAAAGACCGTTAGTCATCTTAACGCTTCCTTTGGCACAACGTCCCTTTTGTAGGCCTTAGTCATTTTATCGAGACAATTTCCTCTTTATGCACGATTCCAGCAATGTCAGTAGCTGTGTCAGTCCCTTCAAAAAGGCAGAAGTTCATTACATGTCATATAACCTACTATCCCGTTTCTTGTTTTGAAGATTTCCACCACAGTGGAGCGCTGTGGTGCATTGGTAAAGCAAAGGACTCCAGATCGAGAGGTAGCGGGTTCGATCCCCACGCGCACCAATCTTTGTATCCTTTAGCAAGAAACTTTATCTACATTGCTTAGTACTGGTTTCTACCCAGAAAGACTCGCTTAGATTGCTCACGAGGACGTTATTACAGATTATATAAAAAAAAACTACAAATGTGTCCAAAAGGACACAGACTCCCCCGCTTAAACTAGAGGCCCAAGTGGGCCAGAAATCGCTCACCTAGATTAGGCTGATCAGATTGTCTTTAGCAATCTAGAATCTGATGTTTGAAGTTACAAAACTGCCACCAAAGCCGCCATCTTGAATTTTGTAACTAAACGATTTAGCAATTCTGAATTTCCATGTCTTTTCATGCCTCCCATCAAGTTTTAGCTCACTCTGGCTTACTGTTCGGAAGGAGATGTGGTTTGAAGAATTTGGAACAGAACGATTTTAGCAATTTAGAATTTCCATAACACCCCAATGTCTCCCATCAAAGCTCAATCAGACTCATCGTTCGGGTGCACATGTGATTTGAAGATTTTCTAGATGGCTGCCATGGTGGCCATCTTGGATATTAGAAAGGAACCAGTTTAGCTATTCTAAACCTCCATGCTGCTCCGATGCCTTCCACCAAGTTTCCGGCCCATCCGACTTACGGTTCGAGAGCAGATAACAACTGAAGACTTTCAAAATGGATGCCATGATGGATACGATTCTGATGGAGATGTCAAAAATGTGAAAAGTTACTGACTGACATAGGGATGAGGGATGGACCATGGTCAACAGACTATGGCATAAGCTGACCTTGAGCAAAGCTCCAGGTAATCAAACAATTGAACATATTTAAGATGGCTGCTGTGACGGCCATCGCGGATACCGTAACAAAATGGTTTAAGTAATTCTGAGTCTTCATGTCGCCACAATGCCTCCCTCCAAGTTTTGGCTCAATCTAACACCATTCGAGAGCAGATGAGGTTTAAAGATTTATAGGATTGCCATCTTGGGGGCAATCTTAGATATCGGAACAGAATGATTATAGCAATTCTGAACATTAATGTCTCTCCGATGCCTCTCATCAAGCTTGGGCTCAATCGGCATTAGGGTTTTGGAGGAGGTCGTCTGAGGAATTTCAAGATGGCCGCTGTGGCAGCCATCCTGGATGTCGGAATGGATCAAATTTAGCACTTCTGAATCTTCATGCCTTCTCAATCCCCCCCACCAAGTTTAAGCTTAATCCGACTTACCATTCGGGAGCAGATGTCGTTTCAAGATTTTCAAGCTGGCCGCCATGGTGGCCAATGGTGGCCATCTTGGATATTGGGACGGAACAAATTTAGCAATTCGAAATCCCCATGTTACCCTTATGCCTCCCACCAAGTTTGGGCTCAGTCCAACTTACCGTTCGGGAGCAGACGTGGTTTGAATATTTTCAAGATGGCCACCGTCGCGCCACCGTAGCGGCCATCTTGGATAATAAAACGGAACGTTTTTAGCGATTCTGTATCTCTATGTTGCTTTGATGCCTCCCATCAAGTTTCAGCTCAATCCGTCTTACGGTTTGTGAGGAGATGTCGTGAAGAAGTTCAAGATGGCGCCATGGCGGCCATCTTGGATATCGGGAATGATTTTAACAATTCTGAATTTCTATGTCGCGCCTATGCCTCCCATCAAGTTTTGGCTCGATCTGATTTACGGTTTGGGAGGAGATGTCATTTGAAAATTTTCAAGATCGCCTCCATAGCGGCCACCTTGGATATCAGTACGGAACTTTATTTTATTTTATTTATTTAAACAATGTTTAAAGAGGATGAAACAATTAGCTATAAATAACTATTCTACCTTGTGGTCCTCTAACTAAAATTTATATACATATATACAACAAGACTTAACTAACAGCTAAGAAATTCATGGGATAAAAGTAGCTTGTAGCGAAGTGAATGCTTGTATAAAGTTTTTATCAAATAAAAGTGCTGACAGGTATGTGCAAGTGATTTAAAACCAAACATGGCACTGAATTATATCAAAGACAAATCTGTATGTTATCACAGTTTTTGTAAGTGCTCTAAGATTTGACGAGCGCATAAAACCAATATCTAAAACAATTATGCTAGGTCATAAAAGCTCTCAATTCAGTTACAATAACGGTTTTAATAATTATGGAACTCTACGTCTCTGTCATGCTTCCCATCAAGTTTCGGCTCAATCAGACTTTAGGCTTGGGAGATGTCGTTTGAAGAATTTTAAGATGGCCGCCATGGCGGCCAAACTGGATATCAGAACGGAACGATTTTAGCAATTCTGACTCTCCATGCTACCACAATGCCTCCCACTAAGTTTCAGCACAATCCAATTTATGTTTCTGGAGGAGATGTCGAAACTGTGAAAAGCTAACGACGGACGGACGACGGACAACAGGCCATGGCATAAGCTGACCTGAAGCAAAGCTTCAGATGAGCTAAAAACTTGAACGCAAATTACTAATGCCGGACGCGGACGGAGACGGACGGACAGGGGTAACACAATATGCTCTTTCCATCATTCTTCGAACGGCGGGGGCATAAAGTACGTAGTATTGACCAATTGAACTTAAAAAAGAGGGCTGTAGGGCATTTGCAAAAACGTATAAAATATATATGGAAAATCAATGGTAGTCTGTACATAGCCTCTAATATTCATTTTTACTGTGTAAACTCTGTTTGAGTATAACTGTCATAGGGATGAAATATTGTAGGAAATAAAACCAAAACGCTTGACTTTGTTTTGCTATATTTCGTTTTGTTTCCCCCGATAGTATCCTTCACTGGTTGCTCATGGATGCACAGTGTGTTATTTTCTTCCTTCCCCGCTCAGTCCTTTGAAATAACGGTACCTGGTTAAAGTTATCCAATATTTGCATGCATGTCTTAAGGGCATGACACTACACTAATACGCATAATTATTTGCATGGCTCACTGCATTCATGATCTAGCTGTTAGTTGGTTAAGTTCTACACTTATCTCTGTCTTGTAGCCATTGCTAAAATATATTTTATATATATTTTCCAGGTATGTAAGTCATAATGTATTTTTCATTAGCTGATATTTAGCTTTTGTGGTATTTTGATATTTTGCTATTTTAGAAATACTCAAATTATGAATTGTACATGAAACTGCAAGAACGTCGGGTGTTTTAGCATTTATTCATAAATCCGTACCATCTTCATTAATATTTCTTGTTAGTACTGTTTTATGTATAATATGTTGTATAAAGATGACATGGCTCACTGCATTCATGATCTAGCTGTTAGTTGGTTGAGTTCTACACTTATCTCTGTCATGTAGCCACTGCTAAAATATATTTTATATATATTTTCCAGATGTAATGTTCCAGAAACCAGAGTATTAAAGTTACCATGTTTCCTATCGTCTTGTGTTAATATGTTGTCCGGGTGAAAACCTACGTCGGTGATATAATAAAACTTCAATAACTAGAAAAACCGATGACTCGTTTATCATGACTGATTTGAACTCGTTTTGGAGTCTCTTGGAATTCTTTTGATATCTGAAGAAAACTTTTGATACTTTTTAAGGATCTTTTATGGATTTTATTATCATGAAAATATATCTTGTGCTTATTAGCGGCGATTCTAATGAGTATATACAACAGTTATTTTATAAAACCATCGAACGGACATCCCTAAATTATCCCCATTTATCTCCTGAGCTGTCGCTATGATTAGCCCTCAATGGCTCGAACTTTCCATGTCTGTGGTCTCAAAGATGTTCGAGTCATTGAAGTTCGACTGTGTACAACATTTTAAACACTATGAATTATCGAGCATGTATTTTCATGCTCCGAAAGGCTTTCATTATTTGTATTAACGCATGTGTTTCGCAACAAAACAGTAATTGTGTTTATTTTATATCATTAAATAGTCAAACAACATAAAGATCATATTACCGTAATAACTGAGTATTTGAACAGACAGACCCGATCGAACAATGTTGATCCAGATAAGACGCCATACAAAGCGGCGTTTGATCTGCGTCTACACTCTTTCCCACTCGTTCAGCAATATTTAGATACATTAAGTATCAGTCAAATGGAATTTTTGGGCGACTGTTTGCAATCGAGCCAAAGAATACAACGCCAAAATTTCCTTAAGGTAATTATCCACGTGGTTATCATTGACCAATGTAATCAAACCGCACGTCAGACGAAACCCAGGTAACCGTTATTTATAGCCGCGCTATTCTGGCCGCTGTGACGTCAGAGTGCTATTTGAAAAGGATTATCTGTAAAAAGCTGGACTGGGACATTTTGGACATTGGTAAACAGCGCAGACCCAGATCAGAGACGCAGAACGCGGCGTCTGATCAGGGTGTACACTGTTTGCTTAAATTACAGGGCCCTGTTGTTCAAAGCGTCGTTAGCTTAACGAGCTCGTTAAGGGTCATTTCGTTAACTATTTTAGTGGATTCAATATACCATATTCTGATATTTTTTGCTGAAAAATGTGAGTAGCTTTTGCACTCACATTTTTTCAGCAAAAAATTTCAGCATATTTGCGCATCACTTGATGTAAATCTTAACGAATCGTTAACTAACGACATCGTTAGTTTTGAACAACTAGGCCCTGAACATAAAGGATTAAAAAACAATTGTAAGTCCCCGCTCAGGACCATTTTCTCACCTACACTCCTAGACATACGACCCACCAGTGCTGTCAATGCTTTGATTTTAAATCGGGTAAAGTAATGTACAGAGTTATGGTATCCAAATATTTTGGGTAAATACAGTGTGCAATTTACAAAGCAAATCAAAGCGCAAATAGCACTGGTGGGTCGATTGTCTCTGAGTGTAGGCTGGGAAATTGGTCCTGAACAGGGACTTGTTTCATTTCACCCTTAACTTCCTGTAATTTGCGGCGTCTGATCTAGATCTGCACTGTTTGCCAATGAGCGTGGCTATAAATATCAGTTGCCTGGATTTCGTTCAACGCGCGCTTTGATTACATTGGTAAATGACACATGTAACAGTTGGGCAAGGCCTGCTATCCTTGTAGCGGGTTAGGGTAGAGGGGGGATGTTTTTTATTTCTTCTGTTTCTTCGCTTTCATTCCTGTTCCTCTGTCTTCCCTCTTCCTCTCTTTCATCTCTTCTACTATCTCATCTATCTTTTCTCCCTTTCTCTGGGAGAGGACACAAAATGACCCACAATGGTTGACGTGTGTTAAACGCCAACACAATCAATGGACAATGATAATCACGTGGACAACTACCGTCAGGAAAATTCTGACGTTTGTATATTATGGCTCGATTGTAAACAATCGATCCAAAAAGCACGGGAACCCGACCTCGATGGTTAAGTAGGATGGGCGCCCGACTGGTGATCAGGGAGTCGCGGGTTTGAGCTCCGCCGGGTCCGACAACATTCTTGGTCATAAAATATTTTCTACGGTCATTTACTCTCTTCCGCTGTTTCAAGAAAGATAGTTGTCAGTTTCTGGAGAAAGAATGTGCACATGTTTGGTTAACCGCTTAGAAGACTAAGTCTGACCAGGAAAAGCGTGGTTAGGTAAATTGATGGGCTCGATATGACCATAGCAGCGCTGACTGGGCCGTTAAACGCCAAGCCAATCAACCAATTAGCACAACTACCGTACTTCCTTTAGTATTCGGACAACGTAACGCCTGACTGTACTTTTCCTAAAATAAACAAAGAGCATTTGATTGCTTGGTGTCCTGTCTCTTATTTGTACCAGCTGAGTGTCAAACAGTACAGAACCTAATCAAGCAGCTCTGTGAACCCATTTTAGTCTGGAGACCCCCATAAGGGTAACTGGCAAACAATAAAGACCCAGATCAGACGCCACAGAATGCGGCGTCCGATTAGGGTCTCTACTGTTTACAAGTAGTTTAGACATTTTCCCTCGGAATATCAAAAGCACATCCTAGCAAGCATATAACGGGCCGTTATCGGCCCGTCAGGGTAGCTGACGGGCCGATAACGGCCCGCTATAGATTTATAAATAATGCTAGCTGGGATAGCATGACACACCTAAAATTGAAATTGGACTCTTCCAATATATATTGTGCGGGGGGTGAGTTTATTTAGTCTAAAATGGGTTAAGGAGCATTTTGGTTTGGACCCTACTGTTTGCTCATAAATGTGTCACATCCGTCCTGATATATTTATGGCAAATAGGGTATTTACACCTCAGAACTGCGATTTTGACTAAAACCGCTCAGTTCGTGAAACTGTTCTGCACACTTGTATGAGCTCTCTGATCTCGTTTGTTTTGCAGTATTACTGTCTTCGTCATCTGCAAGAAGATCATGCCAACTGACCGTTTTCTTTAAAATCGGTTTACCATGAACTGATCTGTGAAATTCTGTGGTCTGTGATGTGAAATCTCTGTGTGTTTTACTGTTTTCTTCCCTTATTGGCTCCAACATCTCCAAACTTCTGGCGTGACTAAGCTAAAACGACATTTAAAAGAAAATGTGTAAATTCTGAGACCAAAAAAAAAATGACCATTTAAAAGTAAAAAGCACATTTTAAGAAAGTGAACATCTCGAAAAACACGCCTATATAGTTTTGACCCCATTAAACTGGGGTTTGCAGGGGTATCCATTAATTTTCTTATGTCTGCTCAAAAACATATATTTGCCTTGCTGAGGCAGTTCTAAAGAGTACCACAATCTATGTTTTGAGCAGAAGTATGAAAACTACCAGAATATTTCATCCGGAAAGTTTTATTTTTTTGGTGGTAAAATTCTCAATATATTTGAATAGGCGTGTTTTTTGGAATGAAAAGAAGAATCGGTTTGTGCCTGTTTGTGACCAAATATTGTAATTTGTATCACTGCTCACGCCTCCTAGCATTGGCTTAGACTACATTCTTGTTTCAAATTAACCCTACCGTGGGTAAAATCTGCAGCAGACCACAATTTGTGATCTTTTTAGTATTTTCCCAGAAAACAGGTTCTGATATTTCGTGTAAATTGTCTCTAATGGCATGAAATTTTAAATCATGTTTTCTTGTAAAAATTATAAAAAAAGATCATCAATTTGTCGTCTGCTGAACCAGCCCAGAAAGTGGTAAAGATCAAAAGCAAAGAGCGCACTAAAGCAAGTGAATATAGCAGAATCGGTTTTACTCGTATGTTCGTTAACAGGATTGTAACTTGTGAAAACAAGAAGACTATGTCGCGACTTCTGGTGGTGTTCAAGAAACGGAGCTAAACACACTAAACATTGTTCAGTCAAACGTGATAATTAGGTCAAGGTCAGTAAGGGTCAGTGACAGTGGACAGGGTGCATCACGCGGACACGTGTATAAAGTCTCATTAGCCTAGAAACGTTTGAGTTTGAGAAACGGAACTAAACGAACAAACAACACCGTTGACGACGACGACGCCACCGCTGACGCCGGAAAGTGATCCCTGTGTCGCCCCTGCTTGCTAAAGCAGTCGCGACAAAAATCTAGACATCCGTGTAAAGCCATAATTATAACTTTACCGAGGCATCGAAAAAAGAAGAAAATTGCGCCATCTCATGACAAAATCAACATAATTGATGTGCGCCCACCGAAGACAGATCAGCTTTGGAATCCTCCCAGTCTGATCAGAGTCTTCGCTATATGCATGAAGAAAGGTCCTTAGCTACTCACTGAGCGCATAGCGAATACTCTGATCAGACTGAGCGGATGCGCACGCTGATCTTCGTTGGGCGTACATGCCATTTTGATGGTTCTGTCGTGAGGTGGCTTAAATTAAAATAAACCTTCTGCTTTGGTATTGTTTCCTCTGTTCTATCGTCGTCTAAGGCCTGCTGGTGCATCAGTTTCTTTTTTGTATTGGGAACGTCTCTTCTGGACCCCTCTTCTAATAATTCTGTGGATCGTTCTGATTCCTGATTAAAATCTTCATCGAATGTCGACTGTCTGCTTTCAGACCACGAACTTCTAGGTGAGCAAGATGACATCACCCCATATGATCCCCTTTCAGACAAACTAGTCTTTATGCTTGAATAACAATGACAGTCCAGCCTGCCATTCTTTTGTAGCATACATTTCAGAGGAGTCACAATGAATTCAAAGCTACCTTTAGTGCGTATAAACTCAAACAGAATGCTAAACACTTTCTGTTTCTCTTTAGTCTGTTTCCCATTACAAATTTCAATAAGTGTTCTCCATAAAGTTTCTTGACTGCCCCTCGGCTTTGTACATGCAACAACTTCATTGTAAAAGCCATCAGAAACAGCCCTCATACTCCAAAGTATGTCTACTGCGTCTTTTATATCAACATTGTTTGCACACTGACATAAGGCACAAGTCGTACACTTTACATTATTTCTCTTGTTCTCTTCGAACTGATCTCTTATCTTCTCAACAACGTCAGGTATTTCTCTATCGATGAGTTGTAAGAATTTTTCGATGTCTTTTAAATCCCGGCATTTTGCTCGGCTCACTAGATATCGAACTTGGTCTTTTCTGGAACTGAACTCATTGCGTAGCATGCGGCATTCGTCCTCGGTCATATGTCCCGAACTTATCAGCTGATCTGGAAGATCGCTTAGGTTGAACTGCAGGCGATCAACAAGAGCTACAATGTTGGCTTGGAGAGCTTGTGAAAGGCATTCTCGCTCGTCATTCTTTGACATGCGTAAAGCTGCAAAGAAAATATTAAATATGTGAATCGTAACAAGGGAAAAAATACCTGCAGACATGTTAGCCATTAAAAGATTCAGACCAGCCTGCGCATTCGCGCAATCTAATCAGAATCTTCACTGGCCGTATTTTGGATAGCCAGGGATGCAAAGTGTCTTCATGCGGACAACGAAGACTCTGATCAGACTGCGCGGATGCGCAGGCTGATCTGAGCTTTCGTTGGGTGCATATGTTAGAAGGTACGTTTTTGTGTTTTTGTGTTTTTTTTTTTTTTTTTTTTTTTTGTTTGTTTGTTTGTTTTGTTTTTTGGGTATTTTTTACGTTGCGGACCATAATATTGTGGTTACGTAACATTTCATGACAGTGTCGGCTTATATAATTAGCGTGAAGATAAGAATCGATATGCAGTCGAATTTTAATGGCACGAACTACTGGAAATGTGTTCTAGGCATGGATAGTTCGAGCCACTGGGAGTTAATTATAGTGCCAAGTCAGAAGGCGAAAGGTGATAACTTAGGGATGTCTTTTCAACCCTCTGTAAAATAGTGGTATGTTGGGGCGATTCAAATGAGTACACACAACATACTTAAGAAAATAAACAAAGAAAAAACTTCCCCTTAAATTTGCCAAAATATTTGCTTTCTCGAGAATTTCCTAGGGTCTCAAAAACAATTTTGAATTAGTCACGGTTAACGAGCCATCGGTGTTCGAGCCATAGAGGTTTTACCGTAATCAGATGCGAGTGCGGATATAAGTGTTGCTCCAGATGCATCAACAGGTTTTCTTATCGGGGCTGCATTCTTCGCGGTTACTCACAAACTTTTACCCATTTATGCCGAGTGGACTCTTCTACCTCTACTCTTTAGACAGGGCCATTTCCTATATAAGGGGTGTCTGCTTAGTTTTTATTATTATTATGTTCAGTAGAAATTTCTGAACTAAATGCAAACAGTGTAAATCCTGTTCAGATGCCGCGTTCTGCGGCGTCTGAGCAGGGTCTACACTGTTTGCCAATGTCTCTTTTATGGAATGCTAGGCTTAAATGGGTTAAGCAAACAGTTCGTTCAGCTGTGGGCGTTTTCGGAAGACGGTAGCGAATATCCGCAAACTATTCTAAAGCCGTCCTTTGGCACAACCAGAATGGCTATCTACGCGAATAAACTTTTTGTATGCTTGTTTGTAACAAGAAATATGCAAATATAAACTGGATTGAAATTATAAGTCGATCCCTCAAAAAAATGACCAATTATTGAAATAATTTATTCGATCTAATAAGAAGTCTCATGAACGAGAAAAACAGTTACTCAAATTTCAGGACACAAAAGACGGGTTACAAAAACCGTTCAGAAGATGCGAAATAGATTGGGGAAAATCTCTACGAGTGATTTGCTATATTGAACACAGCCCTGGTATACTGACATGGTATGCTGCATAATAGTATAGAGTATGTCCAGGAATAGCTACAATCACAGAGCATAGCCTACAAATGACACCAGCACAGCTAGCATTCTTCATAAATCTACAGCGGGCCGTAATCGGCCCGTCAGCTACCCTGACGGGCCGATAACGGCCCGTTATAGATTTATGAAGAATGCTTACTGGGAAGTGCTTGACAGACAGTACACAGGCCACAGATCAAAGAAAAGCAAGGCAACCAGCTCTCTTTTCCCCAGTAAGGTGATCACAATGCTAGACAGGACCCAATAAACACAATGAACACAATAAACAACGAAAGGTAATAAACATGACAAAAAAACCCGAAGCGAGCAGCCATAAGGCCACATCAAAAATAAACACCAGAACCACCGTCCTGGAACGGTCAGTAGTAAAAACTACTGGTATGTGTGTGGGGGGTTGGAGGGGGTTAGGGGACGCTAAATTGCTTTTAGTGATCAAAATCTAAGCCCTCGTATCTGCACAGTTCAGCTAGCATATGCGTAGGGCTCATTATGCACATACGCATATGCGTAACATGCGTAAAAACATTTATCAATTAAGTGGCATTAACATAAAATATTTGCTTCTTTACCAGAAAGGGCTACTCTAAAAGGAAAGAATTTGCTCCCTCTGGGAGCAAATTCTTTCCTTTAAGAGTAGCCCATAATTTAGAAACGTTTCCAGGCATAATTTGTCAAGAGTTTTCCTGGATTTGCGTAAAAAATTATTCCGTTCTGGCCTCGCCACTGGCTAGCTCCCACCAGAAAGGGCTACTCTAAAAGGAAAGAATTTGCTCCCTCTGGGAGCAAATTCTTTCCTTTAAGAGTAGCCCATAATTTAGAAACGTTTCCAGGCATAATTTGTCAAGAGTTTTCCTGGATTTGCGTAAAAAATTATTCCGTTCTGGCCTCGCCACTGGCTAGCTCCCACTACGTTCAATATGAAAGGAATAAAACAGAGTTCTCACCTACACGTGGCTTCGTAACAGATCCCTGTCCAGTCCTGTGTTTAGAAGCATTTATTCCAAGCTGAGGAGAACCATTACTACTTGACTGGTTTACAGTCATCCTTGGAGCAGGGCTGGGTTTTACCTTCAGCGCTGTTTGATCACGATCGTATAACGGGTTCTCAAAACGATGTGATACGTTCGGATCCTCATGCCCCATGTCGGAATAATTTTGAACAGACTCTGACTGCGAACTGTTTGTTTCTGATGTGTATGTCTCCCCAGCTGCATCCAAAACAGCCGTACACGGTGACGGTAGATGGCGCACAGTAGCAATCTCTTTCAACAGTTTGGGTCGTTCGGCTTCCAGTTCGTCTCTTACTATATGCCTCAGCGCCTCTTGGAAATCGGTGGATTGAAGGAACTTCAAAATGTTCTGTAAAAAACGGAAACCTAATCCTTAGCTTTTATAGCGAAGCTGTATAGTGGTCTGGCTTTTCTACGAAGTTAAGCAAAGGGTTTCTTGGTTAGTACCTACATGGGTGACACTATATGGGTGGTCACTGCTTAACTTGGCAGATAAACCAAATCACTCGGTTTCAAAAATGTACTTCGAAGCGTGTATGAAACAAAGCATCAGTATGGGACAGTGAACGACCAGTTCGGCCTATGCTTTCATTAGCCTGTGAGCCTAGTAGGATTAGATTTAAAAATAAAATAAAAAAGAATTTATTTTAGATGACATTTTTGGTGTTGTTTTCGTCGTCGTAGACGTCGTCATCGTTATTGTTTCAATCCTAGATGTTTCCTGTCCTATAGTAAAACCGCATGTTATTAACAGTAATATGCTTAAGGCAAACGTTTTAAACCGTTTGTTTGGTTTGGAGTTTAACGACATAGTCGACATAATTAAGGTCACGAAAACATGCCTATATAAATTTGACCCCCTTCAACCCCACTTTTATATAGTAAAACTGGGGTTTACAGGGGTATACATTATTTTTCTTATTTTGCTAAATAACATAGATTGTGGGTACTCGTTAGAACCGCCTCGGCGAGGCGGTTCTAACGAGTACCCTCAATCTATGTTTTGAGCAGACATATGAAAAAATATCGGGGTTTTTATCTGAAAATTTTTTAGTTTTTGGAGATGAAATCTTCTATATGTTTGAATAGGCGTGTTTTCGTAATGGGTCAGTTTACCTAACCTCACTTTTCCTGGGAAAGCTTGGTCCTCCAAGTAGTTAACCATTACTTGTGCACATTCTTTCGCCAGGAACTGACAACTACCCTTCTTGGATCAGCGGAAGAGAGAGAATGACCGTGGAACATATATCGTGATCAATCTCCACAAAAGATTATCGCCGGACCCAGCGGGTATCGAACCTCCGACCTTCTGGTAGCCAGTCGGAGGCGCATGCGACTGAGTTACCCTTTAATAAAAATCAATAAATGTTTTCCTTGAAAACAACGAGCAGAGTGAAATCGGTTTTATTGCGATTCTTCAAACAGACCAAATAATTTATTGGAAATCTTAAGTGTATTCATGGAAAGCAAAAATCAATGGCGTTTTTTTTTTTTTTTTTTTTTTTTTCTTTCTTTCTTTCTTTATTCATATCTTTTTTTTTTTTTTATCTCATCGCTCTTTACACGGAAGTTTAAATGCTTCTGAATTTAGGAGTGGGGAAATATGATCTCTTTAACCCTTAAAGTGCCCATCATAACTGCAGCAGACGACATTTTCAAATACTGTTTTTTTAAAGAAAATGAGTCTTGACATTTTATGTGAATCGTCTGCCAGCCGACGATTCACATGAAATGTTAAGACTTATTTTCTCTAATAAAAAATACAAAAAAAGATAGAATGTGGTCTGCTTAAGATTTTGTTTGGCGATTTAGGGGTTTAATTCATGTGCAAACAAATTGAATGCGAACATAATAAATTCACACAATCTTAGCCCTTGTCATGCTGAATAAATTAAGATGCCGCACCCACTTCCAATTTTCAGCCAATCAATTCACTTGATCCCGGCTGGTGGTACAAATTCAAATACTGAATGGCAAAAGTGCAGATCCAGATCAGTTGGCTTCTTTGGCTTAACAGTGCAGATCCAGATCAGCAGGGCATATCCGGGTTCAGCAGGACAAGGGTTAGTATTTCCTATATTGCCCTTTCAATTGGAACAACTCTGTTAAAATCGTTACTGCCTCTCTTCTGAATAGGAGTCTACCCTTATATTAGGAAATAATTTACCAATCTCGGGAACATCTTTCCTTTTACAGTAGATCCCATTTCAGGAGGGGGTTGGTGTGCAGGAAGACAAATAAGGAAGCTACAAAAAATGTCTCCCCCGGAGAGCTCCCTTGTAAAGCATGGAGGAAAAGCCACAAAGCGCGCAAATACACAATAATTATCAAAAACATAATTGTTAGTACGCTAATGCCTCAGTCATTTGAAACTCCGGCCCCGACGGGTCCAGGAATAGCGGGGACCTAGCGGAGCATACTAGTATGAGCCGTGATTTAACATCCGATGAATCCAGGCAGTGCCGTAGATGTGCCGGGGTTTTTTAATATCCCGCAAAAAACATAATAATAGCTGGGAGAAATAGTCGGGTTTTCAGCCAGTTTACCGGGAAACAGTACAGTGTATTCTCCGGAATTTACATTCTCGCGAGAGCCGAAATTCCGTTTCTTCATAATGGCGGGCAAGAGTCAAATCGAAAGTAAGTTGAAGAATATTGCACTATTGCCATAGATTTTCTATATAAGAAAGTTTGTTCACTTGTTTGTCTGTCAACCCCGGGTGACAGGGGCTTTTAGCAAAGATTTTACTGTAAATCTGACCCCGCAGTGCAAGGCCTTTAGCAGGACTTTGCAAACTGAAATGTTAAAAACCCTGCTATTCCTCGGCCCCGAAGAGTCTGGGACAACAAATGTCTTGTGTATAACTTGTCAGAAAGAAAGAAAAAGAATTTGAATTTTGTAAAATTTTAACAGTTCATGAACAATTTTCACTATACACAGCCTCCGTTTGAGTCTCTCAAGATAAAAAAACAAACTATATTGCATATTCGAGCAGCAGTCTGTTCAGAATCTTCACTCATCGCTAACACTAAACACAGGCCTTCAGAATTCTATAAGCGGGTAGTGGATACCCAGCGGGTAGTGGATACCCAGATACAAAGATTTTACTGTAAATCTGACCTCGCAGTGCAAGGCCTTTAGCAGGACTTTGCAAACTGAAATGTTACAAACCCTGCTATTCCTCGGCCCCGAAGAGTCTGGGACAACAAATGTCTTGTGTATAAATTGTCAGAAAGAAAGAAACAGAATTTGAATTTTGTAAAATTTTAACAGTTCATGAACAATTTTCACTATACACAGCCTCCGTTTGAGTCTCTCAAGATAAAAAACAAACCATATTGCATATTCGAGCAGCAGTCTGTTCAGTCTTCACTCAGCGCTAACACTAAACACAGGCCTTCAGAATTCTATAAGCGGGTAGTGGATACCCAGATCAAACGGTGCAGTTGCGCAGTCTGATCTAGGTCTACGCTGACCGCATACATCATAAGTTCGGCATTTGTAACTTTGCCTTTGTATTGAAAATTGTATCATTTATGGCCATAGAACAGATTGGAATTATGATTTAGCAACACCATGGGTGAATCCTGTCTTCAGGTCATTCAGGAAAACCACGCAATCTAAGTAAGGCCTTTTTGATACATGAATATACCTTAAAATAGCCAATGATTCTGTAAAAGGACAGTGAAGGCCCTGGTCACATTGCGCGCATGCGCAGGTGCTCTGGACCTTCGTTGTCCGCACATGCCCGAAGAGATCTTTTTTTTTTTTGTCTCGTAGAAACCCTTCCGTAGTTTCTGCGGTAAAATACCTGGCATCCAGCTGCCGGAGCATTTACCGTTATTTTTTATGGACGCCCGTAGATTATTTAAGGCATGAAATTGTTTCGCAGTAATTGACAGGTTGAGGAAAAGTGTGGTACCTAAAGTATGCCAGAGTAGGCATCACGAAAACATGCCTATGTAATACTGACCCCCTTAAACCCCACCTTCATATAGTAAAACTGGGGTTTACAGGGGTATATATTATTTTCTTATTTCTGCTCAAAAACATAGATTGTGGGTACTCGTTAGAACCGCCTCGCCGAGGCGGTTCTAACGAGTACCCACAATCTATGTTTTGAGCAGACATATGAAAAATATCAGAATTTTTGTATCTGAAAATTTTCAGGTTTTTGGAGGTGAAAGTTTCTATATTTTGAATAGACGTGTTTTCGTAATGATATGGGCTCCCATATCGTGTAGTAAGGCTACCCTATATTGCCCTATCCTAAGAGATAATTCCTGCAAAAGTTATACGGGCCCCGTTAAAATAACGGTACTGGTACTGGTACTGGCAGCTGATTGCCAGTTATCTTACCTTAAAATCTACGGACATTTTAACAGTGTGGTTGATGATGATGATGATTTGGTGTTTATGTCCTTTTTAACATTATTTAAGTAATATCAAGACGATGGAAGGGTAATAAAGAAAGGCTCTGTGCAATGAAGTATCGTTCAGTCATTCGAACCCGGGACCTCATTATCCGAAGTCGGGGCGTTAACCACTCGGCCACCCGGACACTTCTTTTTCTCATGACGCGGTTGATTGTGTTGAGGTTTTTTACGGCCCAGTCAACCCAGTGGGGTCATGTCGAGCGCGGTCAGTTTACCTAACCACACGTTTACTGGGCAGGCTTAGTCCTCTAAGCGGTTAACCAGTATTGTGCACATTCTTTCGCCAGAAACTGACAACTGAACTTCTTGAATCAGCGGAAGGGAGAGAATGACCGTAGAAAATATTTCATGATCAATCTCCACGAAAGAATGTTGCCGAACTTGGCCAGGGTGGAACCCGCGACCTCCTGGTCTCCAGTCGGACGGCGCATCCAACTGAGCCACCGAGGCCGGCATGACGCGGTTGAAATGAATGGCTAAAATAAAACAATTCACCTTGCTACTGTTATTATTCATGTGGTCCGGCCCTTGGCATGGCGTTGGTGGATTCGCCACTGCGTCACCAACAGCAGCAGAGACATCTAGCGGTCCGAGATGCTGCACGTGCTCGAAATTTAATGGCTGCGAAACTAGACCTTTGTCTTTCAGCTTCAGCTTCTTCTTCAACTGGCTCATAGTTGACAGCAGTCTTCCTGACAATAAAATATAAGATGGTGCAACTGATGTTTATACTTAGTTTCTGTTGTTATGGTTTTAAAAAAAACGTCGATTTTGTTGTTTTTTTTTAACTGAATGTTCGCGATATTTTTGCAAGAAAAAACGTTCGTGTCGCGACCTTCCATACATATGTCTCAAAAATTAGTATTTAAAAAAGATATAAATCGACCTTTTAGCAGAAAAGAATACACTTTCAGGGCAGGCAACTCTGTCCAAATTGTTCTGAATATCTTCTGAAAACAGGTTTAATCGTAAACGAAAGAATTTGTTCCCTAAATCGTTCTGAATATCTTCTGAAAAGAGGTCTAATCTTAAACGAAAGAATTTGTTCCCTAAATTGTTCTGAATATCTTCTGAAAAGAGGTCTAATCTTAAACGAAAGACATTTGTTCCCTAAATCGTTCTGACTCTTTTTTGGAAAGGGGTCTAATCTCATATGAAAGAAGTTTTTCCCTAAATCCAAATATAATTATACCTGATAAGAACTATAAAGAAAGATCGGAAGATGACTTGATGAGATGATTATTCAATGATACTTATGCGATATTTTTATTCTGATTTGCCTTATAAAAGCATATGTTGTGGATACTTCTTTGACTTGCCTCTGTAAGTTTAAAAAAAAAAACATATTTTGTTTGTAGTCACCTGAATTGCCTAGACTTGCTGAGGCAATTTAGATGAGTACCAATAACATAAGATTATGCTTTATAAAGAAGCAAATAAAAGTACATGGCTGTTATCTTAACCCTTGTCATGCTGAATAAATTAAGATGCCACGCCCATTTCTAATTTTCAGCCAATCAAATTACTTGATCCGGACTGTTGAATTAAATTCACATACATAATCGCAAACAGTGCAGATCCAGATCAGTTGGCTTCCTCTTCAGAAGCCAACTGATCTGGATCTACACTGCTTGCAAATGCAGGATATATCCGGGTTCAGCAGGACAAGGGTTAAGACTACGAATTGCTTGACTGTGCGCATATAGGGGTATCTGCGGTAATTAGATAGAATACGGTATACATTTAAGAGAATAAAAGACTTGACATTTCATGTGAATCGTGTGCCGAATGATTTACATGAATGTAAAACCTGGTCTTTTTTTAGAATGTCATCTGTTGATGTTGTAAACAAAAAAAACAAAGATGAGAAAGAGAGTGTGTTTTCTTTCAGGCTGGGCAGTGTCAAATCCTATTTCCTGGGGAAAAAAAAGAAGAACACTATTTCAAAATGCTAAATGCTGTCTGCTGAACACTCTGCGCGTCTGTCTCATACATGAGGACCTCTGCTAATGCTGATACCTTCTGCAGCATTCACCAGTGGTTACATTAGCGGACAGCGAAAGCCTTGACCCCCACTGCACGAATGCGCAATCTGTTCTTAGTCTTCATTGTCCGCATATACAATACACATCGAAATCCTGTTCGCCTGGCGCGCCTCTACACTTTTGAATGCTTACCGCTCTGGATAAAAAATTCAGCAGACGACATTTTGAAATAATTTTCTCCTTTTTACCAAGGAAACAGGATTCGACATTTCATGCAAATTGTTTCCAATGTAGACAATTTTTGGAAATGCCAAATCCTGTTTTCTGGGAAAAAGTAAGAAAAAGTATCAACAATCAGACGTCTGCTGAAATAGCCTATATAGAGTGATAACGATTAAAGGATACTTGAGAGATTTTAGGTTTTAATCAGACGTGAATCTATACTCAATGTCTCTCATCCGCTTTTCTACTTACATTTACAAATTACTACCTGTTTGTTTATTTGTATTGGGGTTTTATTGCTCAGTCAACCACAGGAGGAATGGTGTGTGTATGTTGGTGTGGGGAGGGGACTTCCTGGTCAGCTTGGTATAGCTGTGTGTATTTCAAGCTGGGCAATGCGCAGAGCTGTCATCATTTACCAATGGAAAAATGGTTTTTTAGTAGGAAAAGGGTATGTTTTCACGATTCTGCCATTAACCCTTAAAGCGCCAATCACAACTGCGGCAGACGATTTTTTTTCAGAGAAAACAAGTCTTAACATTTCATGTGAATCGTCTGCTTGGCAGAGAAAACAAGTCTTAACATTTCATGTGAATCGTCTGCTTGGCAGAGAAAACAAGTCTTGACATTTCATGTGAATCGTAGAGAAACGTCTTGACATTTCATTAGAATCGTCTGCGTGGCAGAGAAAACAAGTCTTGACATTTCATGTGAATCGTCTGCTTGTTTTCTCTGAAAAATAAAAAAAAAAGTATGTCGTCTGCTACAAATTTTGCTTGGCGCTTTAAGGGTTGAAGCACTGTGGTTAGGGTAAAATAAAATCTGGTGTCCATTTTATCAGTGGGGAGCATTTACCCAAAACAATCTCGGTAGGTTAAAGCCCAGCGGGCACATGACGTTTATACAACGTCGCCATTGTATATACAACACATTGTACATGGATGAATCGACGTTGTGGCGACGTTGTATTAACGTCATTTGCCTGCTGGGAGTAGTTTTACCTTTCTCCCAAATTTTCCGAATTTAGAAACACCTTTGAACAGTTTCCTGCTTTTGAATCCTGGAAGCGTAGGTATATAAGCAAACCGTTTTTGCGGAATACCTTAGGTAGCTTGCTATTTAAATCCTGTCTTTACAGAATGACATATGATCTTTAATCCCGACGTCTGTGTTTATGAAGCATAAAAAGTTTGCTGTGACATTGTACAAACAAGTGTTTCAACAGAGAGAGTATTTTAAACGTCCGCCGTGTAAAGGGATACTTTTTCTTATTACACAGTGAAAATTGCTACTTTTTTAAACAAAACACAGTGAAAAGGGTATCATTTTTCGATATTTCGAGCCCACTGTTTAGGGTTTCATCACGAAAACACGCCTATATAATTTTGACCCCCCTTAAACCCCACTTTTATATAGTAAAACTGGGGTTTACAGGGGTATACCTTATTTTTCTTATTTCTGCTCAAAAACATAGATTGTGGGTACTCGTTAGAACCGCCTCGTCGAGGCGGTTCTAACGGGTACCCACAATCTATATTTTCAGCAGAAATATGAAAAATATATATCAGATTTTTTTGTCTGAAAATTTTCATTTTTGGTGGTAAGATTTTCAATATATTTGAATAGGCGTGTTTTCGTAATGTTTTCGCAAGCATCGGTACCAAGCTGACCAGCAAGTGTCCTCCTCGGGCAGTCAGCCCATTAGGGTCATGTCGTGCGCGGTCAATGTATCTAATCACACTTTTCTTGGGTAGGCTTAGTCCTCTAAGCAGTTAACCAGCATTTGTCCACATTCTTTCGACAGAAACTGACAACTGCCCTTCTTGAATCAGCTGAAGGGAAAGAATGACCGTAAAACGTTTCATGATCAGTCTCCACAAAAGGGGAGCAAATTCTTTCTTTTTAGAGAAAGCCCCTTTCAGAAAGAAGACAAAACAATTCTGATAGAGTTGCCTTCCTGAAATGCATCAATGCCCCTTTAACACTTACTGGTTAACAGATACATGAATAGTACAACCAGGACTTATTAAAATTTTAGGAGATATATGGTAAGGAATTTAGGTGTTCAAATAGTTTAGATAAATTCGGTAGTATATGTTTATGGGGATATGTTGAAAGGAAAGTCCATGAACATGTCTGCAGTAAAGTTTTCCTCCATGTGCCCAGTATCAACATACAAACACTTGTTGTTCGGGTAAGAGTTTAACGGCCCAGTCAACACTATGAAGGTCATGTCGGGCCGGTCGGTGTACAACCATACTTTACCTGGGCAGGCGTAGTCCTCTTAGTAACCTCTAAGCGGTTAACCTGTACTTGTGCACATTCTTTCGCCAGAATGGGAGAACAGGACAACTGCCATTTTTTAATCAGCGGAAGGGAGAGAATGACCGTCGAAATTATTTGATCAATCTCCATGAAAGAATGTTGTCAGACCCTAATTTGCTCAATCACCACTAAAGAATGTAGCCGGACCCGGCGGGGACCGAACCCGCGACCTGTCTAGGAAAGTCACGAACAAGTTGTCCCTCAGTTGTTCCGCCGAATATTGCTACATGTAAAATGGAAAATGTCGACTATAAAACATCTCTCCGACTTGCAAAATGTACCATCCTGTTCTAAAAATATAAATTATCTTGTGGTGTTACTGTTGGGGTTTCATACCCATTTATAGTACATTTGAAGACACACTTTTAATTATTGAGACAATAAATGGACATTCAGTATAAAAATAGTATTGAAGAACTTACTTGACTAAGTTTTTATTCCCACATAAGTTTCGGTTGTTAACCTATATATGTGTTTTGTGTGAATCAAATTTAAATTTACCTGGTGTACACTCAGCTTTTCAAAAGATAAGTGACAAACAAGGTCGCTTTATTTTATATGCGTAGAAGTTTAGCTTATGATGTGTTTCTTGTCGCCATGCTTGAGTGTGTATCATTGTTGAGTGTTAAATATATATTTGTTGCATGCATATATCCCAGTAAGCATTCTACATAAATCTATAGCGGGCCTTTGTCGGCCCGTCAGGGTAACTGACGGGCCGATAACGGCCCGCTATAGATTTCTGTAGAATGCTAGCTGGGATGATACTTTGGGCTGCCGCTTTCAATTGGGCCGCGCCATGCGAAAACTGACTTCGGGGATATGCGGACAGCGTGGGCCTGGATCAGCCTGCGCATCCACATCCAAAGACACATTTTCCCATGTCGCGCCCCAATTAATGTGTACTTCTGACATCAATGTGTACGTAAACACGGCTTTATAAGCGGGTAAGCCATTTCTCTAGATAAGAGAGTGCTTTATACAAATAATTAGTATTGTTTTCTTCACAAAAAACGTTTGTTGTGGGTACTCATTAGAAGCGCCTCACAATGTGTTTTGTGACGAATACGAAAAAAATGTCTTCACGCCACTCTTTTCTAGAGCTATGTTAGTCCTGGAATTTTTACCATATAATATGGGAAATGAGGAGTTTTGAGTTATTTTGCACATTAACCCTTGTCATGCTGAATAAATTAAGTTGCCACGCCCACTTCTAATTTCCAGCCAATCAGAATACTTGATCCGGGTTTCTGATAGAAATTCACATAATTAATGACAAACAATGCAGATCCAGATCACAACTGATCTGGATCTACACTGTTAGCTAAGACAGGGCATGTCGTGTTCAGCAAGAGAAGGGTTAAGACAGTTTTATACAGTAAAAATGTTGCTAGACGTAACGAACAAATTGAAAAAAAAAAAAATGGTTTAAAGATTTTTGCAATTTTCTGAACCCCACTCCCCCCCCCCCAGCCCCCCCCCCCCCCCCCACCGCCCTCCCCCCCCCCCCCCCCCTAATAATGTAGATCACTGCATACACCTGTTCTTGCTGTATATTCCCAGTAAGCATTCTTTATGTCGATAGCGGGCCGTTATCGGCCCGTCAGTATAGCTGACGGGCCGATAACGGCCCGCTATAGATTTATAAAGAATGCTAGATCTGTTATGATGAACGTAGGGGAACGCATAGCCTAGCCACTAGGCCTTAAAATGAATAATATGGCAACAAAGCCATCTATTTGCATTAAAATAATCAGTATAATATTTTAGCTAGTCTAGTCTCCTTTCTTAATTTTAATCCTTGTCATGCTGAATGAATTAAAATGGCGCGCCCACTTCTAATTTCCAATCAATTAGATTGCTTGATCCGGATTGTTGCTATAAACTCGCATACTTAATGACAAACAGTGTAGATCCAGATCAGAAAAATGCAATAATCTTTAAACCAGTTTTTTTTTTTTCAGTTTGTTTGTGACGTCTAGCAACATTTGTACTGCATGAAACTGTCTTAACAATTCTTTTGCTGAACACGCATGCCTGTCTCAGGAACCGATACAATCAGAACCACATAAAGCCCTTAGCTAACACCAAAGGGAAAGACAGACAAATACAATTAAGCAGCCACAAAATGATCAGACGACAAGCAGAGTTGGCAACTCTGGTACCCAAACTTACTTGAATATATCTTAAACTTACATAATTGTCAAAAGAAAAAATATTAGAAAGTGAACACTACATAATAATTAACAGAAAGTACCACAATGAAAGTACCGCCTTGGGACGGTCAGTAATGAATTACATGGGGGGTGGGGGGAGTGGGGGTAGCTTTACGGGATCCCAAGTACCGTATTTACCCTAAGTATTCGGACACCTCAACTCCTTACCATATATATTCTAAAATTTGAACTAGTACAATTTACTACCCGATGTTGTGTCTAAAAATTGCTGGATGAGTGGCAAACAGTGTAGACCCAGATGAGACACCGCGTTCTGCGGCGTCTCATCTGGGTCTAAACTGTTTGCTCAAGCCTGTCTGTCCGAATACATATGGTAAATACGGTCTTACGACATGAAAGTCGCAACAAAGGAATGAAGCATAGCTGAAAAAAATTCCCGCCGATCGTGGGATTCGAACCCGGTCCTCCCGGTTAAAAATCAAATGCTCTAACCCCTGAGCCAAAGAGTCGACTCCCTGACGCAGTTGTCAGAGATTGAATATATACTTAGAAGCTATGCGTAATCTGCCAAGACAGATAATCGAAGGTAGGAGTGCTCGGTCGTAACAATGGTAAAAACATATATTTGTTCGGTCCGTGTGGAGGTTTTCTAACTCATCCATGAGTCATTACAGGCAACAAATAAATCACAGATAAAGCATATAATGAAGCACATTTGAAGACTCAACAGAATCCGGCCTCGATGGCTCAGTTGGATGTGCGTCCGACTGGTGACCAGGAGGTTGCGGGTTCAATCCCTGCCGGGTCGGCAACATTCTTTCGTGGAGATTAATCATGAAATATTTTCTACAGTCATTCTCTCCCTTCCGCTGATTCAAGAAGGGCAGTTGTCAGTTTCTGGCGAAAGAATGTGTATAATACTGGTTAACCGCTTAGAGGACTAAGCCTGCCCAGTAAATGTGTGGTTAGGTAAACTGACCGCGCTCGACATGACCACATTGGGTTGACTGGGCCGTAAACACTCAACAGAAACGACGTGTTGAGACATGTGAAGATCCCTGAGTTGTCAATCAACACCACTGGACTACTGGAGCAAAAGAAAACCACCAGTTGAACCCCGGTGAGTCGAGAAACAGACATAAAAAGTTCCGGCCCAGACCATCTGATAAATAATTGTTTTTTTTTTTTTTTTGTTTTTTTTTTTGTTGTTGTTTTTTTTTTGTTGTTGTTTTTTGTTTTTTTTGTTGTTGTTGTTGTTGTTGTTTTTTTTTTTTTTTTTTTTTTTCAAGTCGGGACAATCACAGAGTCTGAACCCCGACCCATAAACAGATGGCAAGCAGAGTTCCGGCGTGCAATCAAAGAGGTAAGCAAAGCGGTCAACCGTGATCGGATTAACTTCTAAGCAAGCACTGCAAGACTGTATCATGACATCAATGTTATACCCCTTTCGTTTATAACATATGACATTTAACTAAATTCAGGTTTTCCTTATAATTTTTTCTTAACTTATACACTAAGTCACCATAAAATTCAAGTTCCGACAGACCTTGTAGCAGAAGTGTTTTAGTCCGGTATCGTATTTAGAGACTAATTCATAGTGTCGACGATAAAACTTAGAAAACGCTTTCCTGTTGGAGAAATTAAGCAGTCAAAGATTTGTTACGAGCACTGAAGTCAGCCAAATGACGAGACACTCTTGCAAACCGAGTACGATGAGAAATGTAAACACCATAAGAAGGGGCACGAGGAACGTCATCATCCAAAAACGGGAAATTAACAATGTCAAAATTAAAATCATCGTGCTTGTCATAAATTTTAGATGAAACAAAACTTGAAGAAATTATCAAATGCAAATCTAAAAATACGGCTTCGGTATCAGTAGAATTAGCTTTGTTTAATTGCAATGCAGTAGTATATATTTGAGTGATCATTCCTTCAAAGTAAGGATTGCCGATATTCAAAAGGTCGTCCAAAGATCTGGAAAGTGAGTTTAAAGCTTCAATAATATCAACGTGTGAATCATCAGAAAGAGGCATCATAAAATCTCTTTCATAACAACAACAAAAAAAATCTATAAGAGGCGCACAATTAGTATCCATCGGAGTTCCAACAATTTGTCTATATAACTTAGTGCCAAATCTAATGAAAATGTTGTCTAAAAGGTATGATAATGCGTCACAAACGTTTTGACATGAACAAAGTTTAAACCGTTTTTGGTCATCAGACGTAAAGAATACATTCCTTTCATTACAAGCAAGATAATGAGAGCATTCCCTTTGAAAAGTACTCTCAATTAAGTCTGTAACCCAGTCAGCATTCTACGTAAATCTATATCGGGCCGTCATCGGCCCGTCAGGGTAGCTGACGGGTCGATGACGGCCCGATGTAGATTTACGTAGAATGCTAGCTGGGTAAGTTTCTCTTTGATTAAGTTATGGGGTAAGGTTGTATAAAGCGTAAAATAAAAACGTTAAACTATAATACTCAACGTGAAAGTGTCGCGGGCTGATAACTCTGTCAAACATTGACACAATTTGCCCATTAGCAATCCCAAACCAGATATTAATATCAATGCATGTACCAAATTGGTTAAAATCCGTAGACATTTACACAAGTTATTGTCTGGAAACGAAGATGTGGGCGTGTCTCGGGCAGATAACTCCGTCAAAATTTGACGAAATTTGCCCAATAGCAAACCTTAAACCAGACCTCCACAATATCAATGCACATACCAAGTTTGGTGAAAATCCAGTGATGTTTACTCGTTATCATCCGGAAACGACATACGGACGACTGACTGACGGACGGACAGACACACGAATGTCCAACGTGAAACCATAATACCCCGCCACTATCGTTTGGCGGGGTATAAAAATTATATGTTGACAAACTGGACGCGCGAAATCCTCTTGACTTTAGTTTATTATGTACGATGGCAGAATTTTTAACTGACCAAAACAAAATGCTGCCTGAGTTTTCGTGACCTTTTTACAAGTTCTAATTACATGAGTTTTAATAGCAGTGAGACAAGAAGTTAATAATTTAGAAAGTTCTGTAGCTTGAATTCGCGATAAACCTTGTTTTATATGTTTTTTTTTTTTTTTTTGTTTTTTTTTTTTTTTGTTTGTTTGTTTGTTTGTTTTTGTTTTTTTTTTTGTGTTTTTTTTAAGAAGCTTAGGTAACCAATACGTCGTAAAAAGCTTGTCTTCCTGTTCCTTAACATTAACAGAAAACTACAGAGCTAAACAGTTGCAGTAGCCGAACGACAACTGACCTCTTTTTCCGAAGTCTCTTAATACAGGCCTTGGGTCGCTCAGTTCCTGTATCAGTGTATTAATATAATGTAACCGTCAAACAATGAATACCCCTTGTTTGCGGCCTTATTAACTGGAACCAAATCATAGTTCCTATGAAATTCTTGAATACCCTGCTTCAGATGACGGAAAATAGATCTACGTTTAGGTGATAATATATTATTATTTTGGGAATAAAATTTACTACGTTTATAGATAACATTGAAAATGTTCAATTTCCATTCCTTTGAAGCATCAAGCTCAACATACTCTCGTTTACATCATCGATTACCTGATTAAAACTGATTTGTTGAAGGGAAGTACGAGGGATGTTCGAAATGAATTGCTTATTTCTATCTGGAGACTTCAAATTTCAAGTGAGCCCAGAAGTACTCAGTTCATGCCCTCGAAATACTACCCGTGGCTAGAAATGCAAAGTTTCAGCCGATGTATTCACTTCTTGAAGGCGTCACGGTACGCTGATTTGGGCACAGTAATAAGGTACTGATGAATGGCAGATCCAAGTGCCTGTCGGGACTGGTATTTCCGCCCAGCAAGGAATGCTTTCAATTTCGGAAACAAAAAGAAATCACATGGAGCAAGGTCTGGGGAATACGGGGTGGGGGGGGGCGTGAGGCAAAACAGTTACTTTTTCTTTCTTCAAAAACGCCGTAACTATTGCGGAGGTATGAGCTGGGGCATTGTCATGTAGAAGACGGACATGTTTAAAGCCAGTGGCAGGGCGTCGTTTCTGATAATACTTTTTCAGTTTCTTCAGTACTACGTCTTTGTAGTACTTTCCGGTGATGCTTTTGCCCTTTTTCACTGGCACTTTTATTGCGACTCCTTCACCAGAGAAGATTGCATACAAAACCTTCTTTGTACTCAAAGAATGTTTGGCAATTATTGGGCGTTTGCTGTGTTTAGTGGCCCAGATCTTATTGCTAACCTTTCTGACGGGCTCAAAATAATGGACCCAGGTTTCATCACCTGTGACGACATTGGCAAACTGCTTTTTGTCATATTTTGGAAACATTTGAAGCAGCTTTTTGGCCACTTTAACCCGTTGCCTCTTTTGCTCGTCAGTCAGCAGATGTGGCACCCATCTAGCAGAAATCTTTCTGACTTTCAAATGCTTCTTCAAAATAAGGTGAACCGTTGAAAGTGATATGCCTACCTTTCGTGCAATATCACGAACTGTAAATCTGGCATCTCCTTCAACTTGGAAACGATTTCTTTACGAGATGCAGATTTTGGCCTACCTGATTTCGGTGCATTTTTGATGGACTCTACACCAGACTCAAAGTTCTTTTTCCACCGCCGAACTGTGTCATAAGACACACAAGAAGGTCCAAAAGCAGTAGAAATTTCAGTCATCAGCTTCTTCAAAGAACAACCAAGTTTTGAGCCAGCTTTGACGTAAGCCCGTATTTCATCTTTTTTGTCGAAGCTTCTACCAACCATTTTTACTGCAGTGGTCAATGACTGCGTGTATTCAAATGGCAAATTTTATGTCTTACACTTAGTCTTACATGTACATTTATATACCATTGTGTAGATATTGAATAGCCCTATACAGGTATGTATTGGTTTTTATCGTGCCCCACGTGGATATCGAGCTAGAGGACAATAAGCAATTCATTTCGAACATCCCACGGATAAGGGGTGTGAATAGTTAGGGTAAATATGGTATCCAAAATTTATCAAATTTATTAAAAAAAATCCCATAAAAAAAGCAATTTTGAGTTAAAGCGGGTTTCGCTGACCCCCTTACCCACATCCACACCCCTCACCCCAATCCAATCTGAATCCGCCCCTGTCTTAATAGTAAGACAAGAGTTATTAGCTTTCCGTGGACCCCGGGTCCAAGTTACCCGCGAGTGTTTTGCCCTGGACCCCTGCTCCTGTTGGCGCTCGTCGTAAGGTACAGGGATCCAGTGCAAAACTTTCGCACTTCTGCACGCAGCACTGATCCGGGCACTGATCTCACCTTCAGATATTAAAGGTTCACGGTCGTCCCAGCTAGCATTCTACGTAAACCCACATCGGGCCGTCATCGGCCCGTCAGCTACCCTGACGGGCCGATGACGGCCCGATATAGATTTACGTAGAATGCTAGCTGGGCATCGACAAAATTATAATAAGTTCTTTACCATGTGTTTTTTACGCAAAGGAAACCGTTCACCTTACCTAGCGTCTCGCGGGGTTGGGGTGGGGTGTTGGGGGGATAGTCACTTCCTTTATAAAACAGTATAGGTGTACTTTTCATGCCTGAGATTATATGATAAGGTATCAATTTTATCACACAATTATGTAAACAGCCCCCATTTCTAAAGCAGCATTATATCAATAGCCGATTAATTTGAAATTTTGACAGAAAAGTAGCTTAAGTCTTACCTGGCCACTAACATAATCAAAATGCACAGTAGTCTGTTTTGGTTCAACTAGCGTTTACTAATATTCTTCTATTATATAAATAGGGTATCTTTTACACGCAAATTATATGAATAGGTATATTTTGTCAGTCTGGAAATTATATGAATAGGGGGGTGTCTTCAAAGTTCCAGCGGCACACCCCCGCCCAAATATTTTCCGAGTTCAATCCTGACCATATTCGTCCCAAAATTTGAGCAAGCCCATTTTGCTACATGTTAAAACAGGCTCCCGTCTAACTGATATTTGAATCAGCATAAAAGCAATTCATATTCTACAAAAATTCTGTATTTTGGATTTGGAGTGTCCTTCTCTGATTTGCCTGATCAGTTATGAGTTTCTGACAGGCAAGGGAAATGATACATGTAGAAAAATAGTCAACATGGAGTATTTTACCTTCGTTAGATTAAAAAAGTAAAACTCATAGCGTGGGACTAGGCTGCTACATGTTGATGCATCTAAAAGTGGTGGGTGAGTGGCAAACAGTGTAGACTCTGATCATTTGTCACGTTCTGTGGCGTCACACCTGGGTCTACATTGTTTACTTAGGCCTTTCTGTCCGAATATTTAGGGCACAGTGCTCTGTGTTCTTTTACTGCTGACAAATTAACATGTTCACGCAGGCGCTGTCTCTATGTGACTCAGTTGCCTGGTAGCGTTAAAAATTTGAAAACTGAACAGATCTATATAGTAGGTACACAGTGAGTAGTACCGAAAGGTGCGAACGATGAGATTAAATTACAAATGAACAGAACAATGTATAGGTAAGTTACAAGGAACTAACCAAAAGTGGTCTACATGTGAGCAAATTACATTGCCTTTCACTGTCAAAAGGCTGAGTCCTTTCATAAATTCGGTTGAACAACGTTATCATTACATTGGCTCTATCATTATTGTTATATTCAAAATAAACTTGACCACGCCTGGTAGACGTAGCCGGTTGTATATTCATTCTCTTTTTGTCAGAAATACCTACCCAGTTAGCATTCTTCAGAAATCTACAGCGGTCCGTTATCGGCCCGTCAGCTACCCTGACGGGCCGATAACGGCCCGCTATAGATTTATGTAGAATGTTTACTGGGTATATGTTCCATATACATAGTGTAGATCCTGATCAAAAGTGCTTAATTTCCTTTTTCAGCACCTGTCGCAGAAATCAAACTCGTGACCACACGATTTCAAGTCAGACCTTAGATCTGCCATCGGCAAGATTATCAAAACACCTGAATAGGCCTATATAAATGACCTACCTGACCAGGTCAAGTCCAGAGTTAGGCTTTTTGCAGATGATACGGCCATGTACCTAGCTATTAGCTCTGAAGGTGAGTCAATGAGTCAATAACACTGCAGACCCAGTAAGCATTCTTTATAAATCTATAGCGGGCCGTTATCGGCCCGTCAGGGTAGCTGACGGGCCGACAACGGCCCGCTATAGATTTATAAAGAATGCTGGCTGGGGAATGATCTTCACACCCTCGAAAAATGGGAACAACGATGGGACAGGGGCTTCAACCCTTCAAATTGCCAGGACCTGCATATCACAAGAGCCAAATGTCCCATCCAAACTAAATATATCCTCCATGACACTGTCCTTCAAACAGTCCCATCGGCCAAATATCTGGGTGTTACAATCTCAGATGACCTTTCTTGGAGCCCCCATATTGATTTGATTACCAAGAAAGCTAACCAGCCTTTGTGGTTTCTTAAACGGAATATTAAGGTCCATAATCAGGACCTCAAATCCACAGCCTACAAAACTCTAGTGACCCCAGTTGGAGTATGCTTCGACGGTCTGGTCTCCCCACACAGCTACAAATATTGCTAAAGTTGAAGCAGTTCAGTGCAGGGCAGCCAGATGGGCTACTCGTGATTACCAGCGCACCTCTAGTGTAATCCGAATGTTAAAGGACCTAAACTGACGCACTCTGGAACAACGTCGGATAGACAGTAGATTGATTCTTATGTACAAGATCACATATGATCTTGTCGTCATACCTGCAGCAGACTACCTTATTCCCAATACAAGGCCGTCTAAGTCCAATCACCCCTTGGCATATAGACAGATTCCTACCCTCCGTGACTATTACAAGTACACATTCTTTCCCCGTATCATAGTTCACTGGAATGCCCTAGAACACCACATCCCAATCCTACCTACTGTGGCACAATTCAGCTATGCTGTGTGCCAAGTAGTCCATATCTCACCCTAAACACCCAACAAGCTTTTATCTTTTAACTATACTAACTCTTGTTTCACATCTGTATATTCTTTTTCTTAACTGTGCACCTCTTTTATTTTCAGCTAACCCCCTTTTGCACTCGTTTACCGAACCCCGTCTGACGTCCTCTTCGGAGGTTAAGACGTAACGGAAGAAAGAAAGAAAGGCTATAAAGTCTTATTAGGGGACCCGATGATCAGTCCAAAACTGGACCAGCTCATGATTCATTGGCAGTTCTCAGTATGCAGTTTTAGATCTGTGTCGTCATTGAAATGTGTACCGTAACCTGAACAAAGCGCTGGTAACAAATATATGCTATTTGAAAAGCCAATACTTGAACCGTTGGCCTCTATTGTTCTATTTATATAATACACATACCTGTACTGTACTATTAATAGACGTACATGTAGCCCGTATCTGTTGTCGTTTAAGAAGTGCAAACGATAAGAAAATGCATGTAATTAATTTATCAATGTACCATTTTATCTGATAATTTACCATTCAATAAGGGTGGATATAGAAACCTCATCTCGGAGTGGAAAACCCACAGAAATGTATTATTTATTTTACTTATTTTACAAATAAACGATTTTGGTTGACTGTAAAAAGACCAGTTACAAATAATATAACCCTCATATAAAATGAGCAAACGTGTACGATAAATCATACTTACCTGGTACAGGAGACACCGTGATCAGCAAGGCGGTTCTCCCAGGAAGAGGCTCTTCCATTGCACTTCGGTCGAGCTGACGCCTGCGATTGCCCCAAATGTGGGTAACTCGGGTACGCAATTTATTAGTGTGGGGGACTGCGTACGCGCTATCCCCTGAAAAAGCAAATTAACAGTAGATATTTCCAATGTACAGTGAATAATTTGGGTAACTCGGGTACGCATTTTATTAGTGTGGGGGACTGTGTACGTGCTATCCTCTTAAAAAAAACAAAGCAACAGTAGATATTTCCAACGTACAGTGAATAATTTGTAGAAATTCCACCTTTTGCTTGATGGTTTTAAGAATTTCAGGGTAAGACTGGGCTTCCAAATTTTAAGCTTAGGCTTAGCACAGCAAAATAAATAAGGACCTATAGACAGTGTGTTTGTAAAACACTATGCTCCCAACTAAATGCTTTCCCTTAAACATGCACTGACATATTAAATACTTAAACACCAAAAATGGTGAAGTTCAAAAGTTGAAAAAAGAGAGGGTGGACAGGGGATAAGGGGATGGGGGTAGGAACATTTTGGCGGCGGGGGTTATAACAAAATCTGTTGTATTTTACTGATTTAATCTATTTTTGTGTACTTCAATGCAATAATTGGGTATCAGAAGTATCTAATAGACGTATTGAAGGAAATTCAGGTATATTTGCAATGAATTCAGCGTTGATTTAACTTCGACGAGGAGTTTTCCGCCAACCGTGGTTTACATTGACTTCTTTTACGTCCAATTTCGGTTTATCTCTAGTTGATTACTTCCCTTTGATTCCGAAGGTTCACATAATAGCCGTTGTTTCGGTGGCAATCCACATCTTTAGGGTGCACTCCACAGTTTTGACTTGCATTTCTATCTGTTTACAGCCCTCACATACATAAAATGCAATCACAGCAAATATAACAGTACCTGTCCATTAGGTACTGTATCAATAAATTGCAAACATACCAAATAATAATTTAAGCATCATAAAAATAACTGCAATGTACCAAAACCTGCTGTTGCACTAATGTAAACAATACCCCACCCCCCTCCGACTGCGGTCAAATTTATGCAAAAAGTGCAGTTTTCGAATGATTATCATCAACTCCAGGACAATGCACTGGTCTGAAACAGTTGGAAATTTGACAGAGCGCCTACAGAATATTACTTTTATCCAGAAATCAACACCTGTAAGCCACCTCGTTTTTAAGATAAAATCCACAGAAAAGCATGCTACAATTTTTGACAAGGTAAAACCGGGTACCAGACAGAGTTCAACAGTTTCGTATTTTACCTACACTGTTTTATAAAAAGGTCAGGTGACCTCAAGAAAAGTCTTTTTTTATCAGTGTTAACAATAACTGACAAGCATAAAACTTCAGTTTTGGTCAAAATGTGCAGCAAAAAGTATTTTCAGACTGGTTTCTAGCCCTACCCCTAGTTATTGACATTTTTGCCAGGTTCAAAAGTGCGAAACTGTGGAATGCACCCTTAGAAATAATTATCCGTTTGCCATAGACAATCATTCTATTTGCTCATTGTTAGATAAGGACGTTTGCGCTGTTAAAAAAAATAGACTTCAAGAATCCAACATGAATTTTCTGATAGGTATTCGAAACACGAAATATACACGTTGTCCGGTAGCGTGGTTGGGTGAGGCAAAGGGGTCGTGTATCTTACGTCACCGAGGCGTCCAACTGATATTGGCTTACAGTTGGGTAAGGCCTGCTATCCTTGCAGCAGGTAAAGGTGGCGGAGGAATGTTTTTTTTTTATTTCTTCTGTCACCGAGGCGTCCAACTGATATTGGCTTACAGTTGGGTAAGGCCTGCTGTCCTTGCAGCAGGTAAAGGTAGCGGAGGAATGTTTTTTATTTCTTCTGTCACCGAGGCGTCCAACTGATATTGGCTGCCTGCTATCCTTGCAGCAGGTAAAGGTAGCGGGGGAATGTTTTTATTTCTTCTGTTTCATTCATTTTCCTTTCTCCCCTGTCCCTCTCTTTCATCTCCTCTACTATCTCCTATCTCTCTTCTCCCTTTCTCTGGAAGAGACACAAAATGACCCACAAAGCTTGACATGTCGTTTAACCCCAACTCAATCAAATCAATCGCACGTTGCCCGGTGACAAAACACTGACCATTCACGGACTTGCGAACCAATAAAAATTCCGTATCCGTATGGTCTGTATTAATTGCAAAATATGGTAAACTTAACCGCTAATTGGTCAGTGAGTAGTCCGTGGTCCGTGAATAGTCCGTAATGGTCCGTGAACGGTCAGTTATGGTCCGAAAATTGGTCTGTAAATGGTCCGTAGCAGCAATAACATGGTCATTTAATTGAACACTACAAAATAACTAAATGATAAATCATAATTTTAATTGATTGTCTCTTGTGACCTGTAATCTAAACATTTGATATTTTTTGGATAAATTGACTTGCCGTAACTGTGTGATATTTTGTCAGCTTGGATGGAACCGTTTTTGGCATTTTGAACATGTGAACATAAAGCCAGAATCCGGCATACGGCAGATACAAAACAGTGGAATTCCGGTCACTTTAAGCAAAGTGAATAAGTAAACTCAGGAACTGATACAGTCAGAGCCACATCTAACCCCCAACACCAAAGGAAAAGATAGAAACATACAATTAAGCAGCCATAAAATGAACAGATGGCAAGCAGAGTTGGCAACTTTTTCCCAAAATGGTGGCGATTGTTACCCAAACTTAACTGAATTATCTTAAACATACATAATTGTTAAAATTAAAACATTAGAAAGTGAAACAGTTTAATCATATTTTATTGCATATACTAATGCAAAGGGGTCGGGCCACAAGTTCTCACAACAGTACTTTTACCCTTTCCCGTATATTATAATACACACACATTATAACTCACATGACAATGACATTAAACATAGAAGTTCAATTGTTTTTAGTACAATTAATAAACTAACCAGTCAATACCGAGCTACTTGCAAGGAACAGTCACCCAATAGCAAAGCGCGTCCGGACCGGGTCTGTCCTCTCAGGTGGGTTAAATAGGTTCATACTTGAGGTCAGCGACCTTGATATAACCAACTATGCATACAATGCATTATCTTCCGGCGACCATAGACCCGTTCCCTTTCCCTATTCATCCATGGAATGTGTCCGAGCAGCTCGGCAGCATTGTAAAGATATCTGTTTTGTTTGAAACCATACATAATAACAAAACAAGGACATATTTACAGTTATAAAATAATTAGATAAAGACCAAGAAAAATAAGTGAACGTGTATATAAGTTTGTGCTTGATAGCTGGCTTGTGTGTGTGTGTGTGTGTTAAATAAATAAGTTTGTCAGGAGTCCAGATGAACAGGCCTGTAGAAAAGGTTCTTGAAGAAAAAATCATTTTTATTAATAGTTGCAGTTGTCATTCTTTGTTATTACTTCTACTAATTATCCTCTTGATCCTTTGATAAAATTTTGAATGATGGAAAAAAGTACTGAGTTCTGTTGGTTACTAATGCTCGCATCTCCAAAAAGAAGTTTATCCATGTTGAAAGGGTGAAAAGTGTGGGTTACTTGGAACAAAACCATGCGACATTCGGCGAAACTGGGACAGTGGAAAAAATAATGTGCTGCATCTACAAATGCAGTGTTGCAACTACATATGGGGCTTGGACAGAGATGACTGTCATATAAATCGCTTTTTAAGTTACTACATTTATTGCGAATTCGTGCATGTTGCACTGATAAGTATCTGTTGCCACTGAGAAAGTACAGAGGGCCTTTGGAGTTATTTGGACGCTGGCTTTTGATGCTACTTTTGAAACTAGAGAGACTGTCTGCAGTCCGAATGTCATTGTCTGGCGAATTCCACAGTGTCACTAAAGAGGGAATACATGATTTCCGTGATATTTCAGTACGAGTATTTAGGGTGACTAGGTTATTATTATTTCTTAATGAGTATGGTGTAGTTTCTCTTACGTAAGGAGGAATAATATCTCGAATATAACCTGGAGAGAGACCATTAACTGCTTTGTTCATAAAGGATAATTTCTGCTCTTGTCTTCTTACAGACAATGGCACCCATCCACATTCTCTATATAAATTGTCTAGTGAGACAGCCCTGGTTAGTCCAGCGACTATCCTGGCCGTTTTGTTCTGCAGTTTTTCAAGGGTGTTTGAGTTCTGGGCGGTACAATTATCCCAAACAATTTCCGAGTACTCCAGTACAGGTAAAACGAAGGAAACGTAGATTTGGTTAAGAACGACTTTATGGAATGTATATTTTAATTTGCGCATAATGCCAATGATTTTGGAGGCACTGTTTACAATATATTTTCTATGTGTTTATTCCAACGTCCATTGTTACTTAATGTCAGTCCTAGATGTCTGTCAGATACAAAGGAAACAGGAATGCCGTTGAATTCTATATTTGGGAGGTGTTCATACAGTTTTAGAGTAAATAAAAGGGCTTCAGTTTTCAGAGGGTTGAAATTTATTAACCACTGTTTTGCCCAAGCTGCCAAAATTTTAAAATCGTGGTTAATTATGCCTTCAAGATCTTGAATGGAGGATGCGGAACAGAACAATGAGCTATCATCAGCAGAAAGCCTTATTAAGCTTAGTAGAGAGTCAGCTATGTCGTTAATATAAATTAGAAATAAGAGGGGCCCAACCCAGCTAGCATTCTACGTAAATCTACATTGGGCCGTCATCGGCCCGTCAGCTACCCTGACGGGCCGATGATGGCCCGATATAGATTTACGTAGAATGCTGACTGGGAAGAACAGATCCTTGGGGGACACCAGCATTAATTGGCAGAGAGCTTGACACGCAGGATCTAATGACGACTCGTTGAGTTCTGTTATTAAGGTAGTCTGTGACGCAATTTAGGAGAGACCCGCTTATGCCATACTGTTTCAACTTAAAAATGAGCCCTTTGTGCCAGACCCTGTCAAAGGCTTTTGATACGTCACAAAAAAAAACATACCTGAGAATTGGTCATTATCAAATGTTTGGCATATGTGGTGATATATGTCGATAAGCTGACAAGTGGTTGAATGGTTAGGAAGAAACCCAGACTGATATTTGTAAAGGAGATTATTTTTGTGCAAGTGGTTGTAAATATGTTTGAATATAATGTGTTCCTGGAGTTTGCCAATATTACTTAAAAGAGAAATAGGTCTGTAATTAGATGGAAGAGATTTATCATCTTTTTTTGTACAGAGGCAAGACATTCGATGCTTTTAGAAAAGTCGCAAAAACTCCTTCTGCGAATGATCTATTAAAAAGAATTGATAGTGGTACAGAGATTTCTTTAGCAACTGCGTTTTGAACTTGACCTAGAACTTATCAAGAAAAACATTTGAGCAAGATTCATGATGATTGCTTCAAAAATGTGACAGCTACAGTGTTAACAAGGTTTTCTGCTGATTTGGCCTGGTGACCTAGTTTTTGACCCCAAGTGACCCAGTTTCGAGCTTGACCTAGAAATCATCAAGAAAAACATTTTGCGCAAGATTCATGATGATTGCTTCAAAAATGTTACCGCTAGTGTTAACATGGTTTTCTGCTGATTTTGCCTGGTGACCTAATTTTTAATCCGAAGTGACCCAGTTTCGAGCTTGACCTAGAAATCATCAAGAAAAACATTTTGCGCAAGAGTCATGATGATTGCTTCAAAAATGTTACCGCTAGAGTGTTAACATGGTTTTCTGCTGATTTTGCCAGGTGACCTAATTTTTAATCCGAAGTGACCCAGTTTCGAGCTTGACCTAGAAATCATCAAGACAAACATTTTGAGTAAGATTCATGATGATTGCTTCAAAAAAGTGACTGCTAGAATGTTAACATGGTCTTCTGCTGATTTGGCCCGGTGACCTAGTTTTTGATCCCAAGTGACCCAGTTTCGAACTTGACCTAGAAATCATCAAGGTAAATAGTTTGAGCAATATTCATGATGATTACTTCAAAAATGTGACCTCTAGAGTGTTAACAAGCTTTTCCTTTGATTTGACCTGGTGACCTAGTTTTTGACCCCGTGACCCAGGATCAAACTCGACCTAGATTTCATAGAGGCAAATATTCTGAGCAAGTTTCATCAAAACTGGGTCAAATCTGTGACCTCTAGAGTGTTAACAAGTTTTTCCTTTGATTTGACCTGCTGACCTATTTTTACCCTAAGTGACCCAGTAACAAACTTGACCTAGATTTAATAGAGGCAAACATTCTGAGCAAGTTTCATCAATATTGGGTCAAAACTATGACCTCAAGAGTGTTAACATGTTTTTCCTATGATTTGACCTGGTGACCTAGTTTTTGACCCCATATGGCCCAGTATCGAACTTAGACCTAGATTTCATAGAAGCAAACATTCTGAGCAAGTTTCATCAAGATTGGGTCAAAACTGTGACCTCTAGAGTGTTAACAAACTAATTGTTGACGACGAAAGACGGACGACAGACAGAGGGTGATCACAACAGCTCTCACCCTGAGCTTTTGCTAAGGTAAGCTAAAAATATGCGTTCGCTTATTTTTTGTGTTCATGCCATGGATAAAATTTTAAGTTCCTAGACATAACACCACTGTCACCAACACTTTCTGGGACATTTTAGAGGCTGAATGTAGGGCTGAGTGTAGCAAACCCTCAATTGGCAGGTAACAAACAATGAAACTTTCAAACTTCACCACTTCACCACTTCCTCTTTTGGCTCCAGCAAATACAAACAGAAACATTTATTTCTTTGAAACAATCAGGATATTACACACAAACATTTTTTCTTCAAATAAGATTAATAAATTTTAATTCATTTTTATTCATCTTTTTCATTAACCAATCACAGATCGCCTTACACAAAATAATTACCCTGGGCTTCCCTGCACTTTTTTGCACAAATCAGAAGTCCTGGCACAATTGGTTCCCTGTGCCCTATACGAGATGTCGTGTGCGTTGCAGGTGCTTATGGTAAATAAACTAAAGTTTGAACTCCTCTCAGTCAGCCACGATAATGTAAAAAAACAAGAGGGCCATGATGGCCCTGTAACACTCACCTGAGCATCATAGCACTTTGAGAGCCTGATCTAGAACTGATCAAGGCAAACATTCTGATCAAAATTCAAAATGATTATATTAACAAGTAAAACAATGTAGCATGTCTAATGGATTGTGAAATAAAGGTCAAGGTCAAATATGGATGACTGCACTCAAGAGGCCATGCTAAGATGTATGCATGTACTAAGTATCACTGGCTGTAGGAGCAATACTCGTAGTTACTGAGAAACTGACCTAAACACAAAGATTCATGATGATCACTTCAAAAATGTGACCTCTAGAGCATCAACTAGGTTTTCCTTTGATTTGGCCAGGTAACCTAGTTTCTGATATCAAGTGACCCAGTTTTAAACTAGACCTAGAAATCATCAAGACAAACATTTTGAGCAATATTTATGATGATTATTTATAAAATGTGACCTCTGGAGTGTTAACAGTTTTCTGCTGATTTGGCCTGGTGACCTAGGTTTTGACACCATGTGACCCAGTTTCGAACTTGACCTAGAAATCATCAAGACAACATTTTGACGAGATTCAGGATGATTGCTTTAAAATTGTGACCACTAGAGTGTAAACAAAATTTTCTGCTGATTTGGCCAGGTGACCTAGTTTTTGAATCAAAGTGACCCAGTTTCGAACTTGACCTAGAACTCATCAAGACAAACATTTTGAGCAAGATTCATGATGACTGCTTCAAAAATGTGACCGCTAGAGTGTTAATAATTTTTTCTGCTGATTGGCCCGGTGACCTAGTTTTTGACCCCAAGTGACCCAGTTTCAACTTGACCTAGAACTTATCAAGACAAAACAGTTTAAGCAAGATTCATAATGACTGCTTAAAAAATGTGACCGCTAGAGTGTTAACAAGGTTTTAGCTGATTTGGCCAGGTGACCTACCTTTTTACGCCAAGTGACCCAGTTTCGAACTTGACCTAGAAATCATCAAGACAAACATTTTGAACAAGATTCATGATGATTGCTTAAACAAAGCATCCGGATGCTTACTAACAAGTTTGGAGTCAATTGGCCTTTCGGTTCAAGAGAAGAAGCAAAAAATAAATTTTCAAGATGGCTGTCATGGCGGCCATCTTGGATTTTCAATTGGAACGATTTTAGTTATTTTTTATCACCCCAATTTGCCTTTCGGTTCAAGAGAAGAAGCACAAAAATAGATTTTCAAGATGGCTGTCATGGCGGCCATCTTGGATTTTCAGTTGGAACGATTTTAGTTATTTTTTATCACCCCAATGCTTCCTACCATGTTTGGAGTCAATTGGCTTTTGGATTTAAGAGAAGAAGCAAAAAAAATAGACTTTCAAGAGGGCTGCCGTGGCGGCCATCTTGGATTTCCGATCGGCATGATTTTAGCTATTTTTGATCTACAAGTCACCCCGATACTTCCTAGCAAGTTTGGAGTCAATTAGCCATTCGGTTCAGGAGAAGAAGCGAAAAATATAATTAAAAGATGGCGGCCATCTTGGATTTCCGATCGGCACGACTTTAGCTTTTTGATCTACAAGTCACCCCAGTGCTTCCTAGCAAGTTTGGAGAATTGGCCTTTCGGTTCAGGAGAAGAAGCGAAAAATAGTTTTTCAAGATGGCGGCCATCTTGGATTTCCGAATGCAACGATTTTAGCTATTTTTGTTCTACAAGTCACCCCGATGCTTCCTACCAAGTATCGAGTCAATTGGCCCAAGGGTGTAGGAGGAGTAGGCTTTTAAAGCAATTGTTGACGCCGCACGACGAACGACGGACGACGGACATTGACTGATCACAATAGCTCACCATGAGCACTTCGTGCTCAGGTGAGCTAAATAGTAAGTTCCCTTTGAATATCATTTGTAAAGTGTACCTGTCTGCATAAAATACTAAAGCCTACAAAAACATGTGCGCTTTATGGTACCAATGGAAAGAGCAAGACGAAAGCTATATTATATATGTATCCATATTTTCTCGTGAAAACAGGTCGAACTGCCTGAACATATTCTGTATTTTTCCATGTACACTTGATTGTTCATTGTCGAAACAATAACAAAAAAAAAAAAAAAAAAAAAAAAAAAAATAAGAAAGAAAACATGAAAATGATAACTAGAAACTGTGTTTGTAACACACTTTGCCCCCAACCATATGCTTTCCTCTAAAGATAATACAAGGTATTAATGGGCGAATCTACACAAGGCCATATAACTCCTGAAATATTTTTCAGAATTTATTCAAAGTTAATCAGGTCATTTTCTCATCACTACCAATCTGTTCATCAAATGATGAGGCTCTAGCTCCAACAGTTTTTGAGATATTTTGCTGATAAGGGAAAATTTACAAAGGGACATTACTCATGCCCAGAAGCAATAGGCCCCTCCAACTTCCTTCTAATCACTACCAACCTATTAATCAAGTAATGAGGCTCTAACTCCAACAGTACTTGAGATATTTCGTTGACAAGAGAAAATGCCCAAATTTACAAAGGGCTATAACTCATGAAGTATTTTTCAATTTATTCAAAAGTTAATCGAGCCATCTACGCATCATTACCAGTCAATTCACTAAGTTTCAAGGCTCTAACTCCGTCAGTTTTTGAGAAATTTTGCTGACAAGGTTAAAATGCCCAAAATTATAAAGGACCATAACACACGAAGTTTTTTTTCAGAATTGATACAAAAGTTAGTAGGGTCAGGTACTCATCACTACCAATCTATTCATAGAGTTTCAAGACTCTAGCTTCAATAGATTTGAGATATTTTGCTGTCAAGGGAAAATGCCCAAATTTACAATGGGCCATTACTCGCTAAGTTTTTTTTTTTTTTTTTTTTTTTTCAGAATTTATTCAAAAGGTAATCAGGTCATCTATTCATCATTACCAATCAATTAACCAAGTTTCAAGACTAGCTCCAATAGTGTTTGCGATATTTTGCTGACAATGTAAAAAATGCCTAAAATTACAAAGGGCCATAATTAATGACATATTTTTTTAAATTTATTCAAAAGATAATCAGGTCATGTACTCATCACTACCAATTTATTTATCAAGATTCAAGGCTTTTGCTTCAGTAGTTTTTGAGATATTTTGCTGATAAGGGAAAAACGCCCGAATTTACAAAGGGCCATTACTTATGAAATATTTTTTGATAATTTATTCAAAAGTTAATCAGGTCATTTACTCATCATTTCCAATTAGTTCACCTAGTTTCATGTCTCTAGCTCCAACAGTTTATGAGATTTTTTGCTGACAAGATAAAAATGCCCAAAATTACAAAGTGCCATAATTCATGAAGTTTTTTTTTTTTTTTTCAAAATTTAATTAGGTTGTCGAGTCATCACTACTAGTCTACTAATCAAGTGTCAAGGCTCTAGTTCCAACAACTTTTGAGATATTTTGCTGACAAGGTAAAAATGCTCAAAACTACAAAGAGCCAGAAATAATGAAGTAAGTTTTCAGAGCAGCAGGGAGGGCGAGTAAACCAGCTAGATTGGGCCGCGGAGGATCCCACCTACATAAACAATTGGTAAATGTGTGTGTACGGCCCTATCTACATAAACATGCGGCTTGCACTTGAGAACCGCCCGAGCCCCTGGGAACGCCCCCCGCCCTCGTCAGTCCGGGGCTCATCTATTAAAGAAGTGGGTGACTGCTGATATACCACTACAAGCGACATGCCCAAGGGACACAACACATGCAAATGGCTGACCGTGAGCTCAACGGAGCTCTGTGGTAAAAGCTGTCTTACGGACATTTGTAAAGTTCATCTGGTGAGACTCCGTAAAGGCTCACGCCCTCAGCCCTGCAGGGGTTGTGGGGTAGGGGTTACTGACAAGCAACAGCTCTGTTGTCAGTGCGGGTATAGGAGTGAGTGGCGTGCAACAAGAGCGACGCAAAAGGAATTTGCGCGTCTGGCCGCCATCGAGATTTCCATTTAGAGGCAGGTGATACAAAGTATATACCCATCTGACACCATGGCTACAATGGATGACCTGATCGAAGAAATGTTCGTAGAGTACGAGCCAAGGTTCATCCTCGACGAGCCCATTCCAGAAGCTGAGGAAAGACTTTTTTTTTTTTTTTTTTTTTTTTAATAAGGTGAAATAGATATATCAGATTAGGGTCTGCATTGTTTGCCTGTATCTAAAGAATGGGACACGAGGCTTATATTGGTTAGGTACATCTTGAAATTTCTGCCAACACATTGTGGAAGCCCTGATCTGACGCCGCTAACTGTGGCATCCAATCTGGCTCTAAACTGTTTGGTTATGTTAAAAGCAAAATGACTATGCTTATATTGCGGTTAGGTACATGTTGACATTTCTGCAAGTTAATTGTGCAGACCCTGATCAGACGCTACTATCTGCGTAGGCCAGTCTGGGTCTACATGTTTTTGCTTACGTCTAAAATATGGACTGTATGGTAATACAGTCGACTCTCGTTATCTCGAATTCCAAGGGGACTCTCTGAAATACTTCGAGATATCCGTAGTTCGACATATCAGGTTAACAGAATTGTGGAAAAAAATAATTTGATTAACTACATTTAACAAACTGATAGGTAATTGGACTTTTGAAGTTAGAGATATATTGAAAATATTGTGGAAAAGAGGAGAAATTGCTCCTTAGGAGCAATTTCTCCTCTTTTCTACAATATTTTCCATCTGTTGTTAGGTTTTCATGTATAGGCAGGGACCAGATTCTCACTTCGAGATAAGCGGTTATTCGAGATAAGCGAGGTCGAGATAACGAGAGTCAACTGTATTGGGTTAGGTTTTATATTTTCATAAAGGCATATCCATAATCCAATAAGAGCCAGTAAGTGACACATTAAACCACTACCGAATCACGAGCGGGAACGCACTTAAAAAAAAAAAGACAAATCCTAAAATGTAGACAATAAAGATTCGCTGTTGATACACAAACCAATTATTTCCTGCATTTTCCATAATACCATGCTATATTCCTGTTAGTCATATCGCATGGAAAACATTTATAAATCAAAGAACAGGAAAGTTTTTTATTGTTGATGTTGTAATGATATCAGTGCGTGTTCTTAAACAATAAATCTCTGATCGACACAACACTAAAGACTGTCCGAAAAAATATATATTGAATAAAAAAAAAGGGTAAGAGAAAAGTCCAGGGAGTGCCACAATCACAAACCGCAGCCCTTCCCAGACCCCAAGAGGAAGAGGAAACCGACAAATCTAAACATGCACAAACCGAACAAACGTACGAAAAGCACTAACATTAGCTCTCTCTTCCCCAAGCGAGGTAATCGCAATACTAAAAGGACTGAAAAACACAAGAACAAAATGACACATGGAAAGACATACAACAAATCGCCTCGTAGAATAAACCACAAATGAATGCCTGCATGCACTAAAACCAAGTGAAACTTTAACCCTCAACAATACCTATAATTCTCTATGAATGTCAGTCACAGCTGAAACAAGCCCGGAGCCTTGTCTCTTATCCAACCCTTGTAAATACATATATCTTTTGGCCGTTTCGGTATTTCGTGGTCGTTTCGGTATTTAGAGTCGTTTCGATAATTCTAGGCACCCATATCGTGTGGCATCAACTGGCAGGATTCCGACTATTTCTTTATGCGACATACATGTACAGTCAGGGAGTATATTAACATTTTTCCCACAGGCTTTATTGCAGTGTTTACATGTAAAAAAAGGTAAGAGAAAAGTCCAGGGAGTGCCACAATCACAAACCGCAGCCCTTCCCAGACCCCAAGAGGAAGAGGAAACCGACAAATCCAAACAAGCACAAATCGAACAAACGTACGAAAAGCACTAAGATTAGCTCTCTCTTCCCCAAGCGAGGTAATCTCAATACTAAAAGGACTAAGAAACACAAGAACAAAATGACACATGGAAAGACATACAACAAATCGCCTCGTAGAATAAACCACAAAGCAACAAAGAGTACGACTAACACCGGGACCACCGCCTTAGAACGGTCAGTAGAGTAAACCACCGGGGGTTTTAAAGCACTTTTACACCTAGCTAACTTCACCCTGGGTCCCGATGCTACTCTTAATACAGAAACACATAAAAATTCGGTTCGCATAAAGGCTCCCAACTCAGTCAATGCATCAAAGCGAAAACACAAAAATCAAATTAATCACTATAATAAACAAAGACGAGTACTCATGGCTAATTCTACTGTATGCCAGAGTAAATGAAAACCAATAGTAGAACCACGGCGGGCAAGCCAAAGACATATCGTCAAGCCCCAACCTACTGGTTAAAGTTTTACGAAGAGGCCGTCATTGGGTCTGAGGCCCGAACCGCCGTCGTGCAATTAAAGAGTGAAGCATAGCCATCAACAATGATTGGGTTGACAACTAGGCATGCAGTCTGCCGCATAATATCCAGGCTATAGCCAATTCTTTTATAACGGTTAATAAGTTTTCTTAATTGCTCCGAAAAGTTAGATTTACCTACAATTTTTCTAAATCTGTACACTAAGTCACCGTAAAATTCTGGTTCCGATATACCTTGTTGCAGAAGTGTTTTCAGACTGACGCTATATTTTTATAACATTTATAACAAGGCACTGTGTCTGCGATAAAATTTCGAAAACGCCTTACGATGTTTAAAATAACGATAGCCCTGCGTAAGAAGTTTGGCAGTAAGTACTTTATTACGGTAGTTAAAGTCATTAAGATTTGAAGAAGCTCTGGCGAATCTAATAAGTTGAGATCAGAAAGTGTCTCTTGAGTTGTTTCATGAAGTTCATTGTCCCTCACTGGCAAGTAAAATACACAAATAGTCAAATGTGACCCTTCTGCTTTCATACCCGGGATATGGGACAGATGACTGCGCATTCGCCGGGTCCCAAGTCCCGTGTTTGTGAAAGCAGGTGAGTCGTTTTTCATTCTATACATAGAAATGTGCCTTAAGTAGAAGTAATACGAGATGTAAGAGAAGAGCAATGGATTTAAGCTACTCCCGGCCGCGAATCTTGCAAAGAGGTGGCATATTTCTCTTGTATAAAATCAAAATACAGTAAATTATGAAAACGTCTAATATGCATTTAGGAGAAGAGTCTATATTCTTCATAAGTTCTAAATTTCAGCCCGATATGTGTGTATTAAGCACCATTGATTGTTTATCAAAGTTTACTTCCGACATTGTCTACTCCCGGTCGCGAATCTTGTGCCGGGGTGGGATATTTCTCTTGAATAAAAGCCGTATACAATAAATTATGAAACTATCTAACATCCATTTGGAAGAAGAGTCTATATTCCGTAAATGTTCCAATTTTCAGCACGGCAGGTATCCATTTAATGTCATTAATTACTTGTCGAAGTTTACTCCCGGAACTTACTCCCGACTCCTGAGCATAGTCCCGGTTCGGGCCTCAGACCCAATGACGGCCTCTTCGTAAAACTTTAACCAGTGGGTTGGGGCTTGACGATATGTCTTTGGCTTGGCCCGCCGTGGTTCAACTATTGGTTTTCATTTACTCTGGCATACAGTAGAATTAGCCATGAGTACTCGTCATGAGTACTTGTGGTTTATTCTACGAGGCGATTTGTTGTATGTCTTTCCGTGTGTCATTTTGTTCTTGTGTTTTTCAGTCCTTTTAGTATTGCCATTACCACACTTGGGGAACAGAGAGCTAATCTTAGTGCTTTTCGTACGTTTGTTCGATTTGTGCTTGTATACAAGGCGATTTGTCGGTTTCCTCTTCCTCTTGGGGTCTGGGAAGGGCTGCGGTTTGTGATTGTGGCTCCCTGGACTTTTCTCTTACCTTTGTTTTATAGTCTGCCTATAAATGGTTACTAGACGACAAAGATTGACCTCGTTGTACGTGGTCAAGAGATAATTTGGAGAAGTGCTAAATAGTTACCAGGCACGCTAATAAATATGCAGTAAACAAACGTCCGCTTGAAAGGGATCTCGAAAATGAGAATTGTACTATTTTATGTTGAAGTACCGTCACTTCTTTCAAACACTGAATGTAAAATAAAATACAGGACTTACCGAGTTAGAACGAAAGCAATCATCAAAACCGATTACATTTCGGTTATCATAAAGTAAAACAAACAAAAAAAAAAAAAAAAACGAGTTCGTTATGTTAATCCAAATTATCTCAAAATAGCATGCATGTGCCAAAAATATAGTATAAGAGATCGCTCACATGCCTAATGGTTGGAACCAATCATATAAATAGAATTTTGTGTGTGCGGCTGTGATTGGTGGAAAGCGCTCGTTCTAGAACGGCATCTCGATATTTTTCTCGGTAATTTCCGTTGCATGCATATTTATCTCCCTTTGTTCCTATGGTGGGAAAAGAAGATTGCGGCTAGAAACGGTTCATAAACGGCATTGAACAAACGATATAGAAACTGAAGAGCAAGGACACGGCTTTGCGAAGGTAATTGTTTTCACCTTACGTGCACATTTTATGTTATTTCTGCAGGTGCCTTTTGTATTTATTTTTTCCCAGCAAATAGTGATTTTCATACCCCTTTTCGTGGTGTACATAATTTCGTACAGTGTATTCACAGACTTGATATAGAGCTAAATCCTCTCTTACAACTTACAAATCTTCTCTTACACCTACCGTCATATAGTTATAAAGATACATATATTCGCCATTAACTAGTTTTTCGTAATCTTGTTGAAATTCATAATCATTTAGGACTCTAAATTCCTATTGTGGCCTTTTGTCTTAATTATTCTGTTCCCCCTCTTCTGAGAATAATATGAAAACAAACCTTTCTTAAATATATGTCACATTAAAAATAATAAGAAACAACTAACATCCCAGTTGATTTTGAAGAAAATCAGTTTTCGCTTACAATTTTATGCATAAAAATCAAAATTTGTCACAAAATGCTAAATATTTAGGGGGTCTCCCAAAAAATCACTAACCAGTGACATGCATGTGAATGAATATAAATAACATCAACAATTTAGAACAGTTAATGTCTAAATTAAATGCTCATTTTATATAATATGCATAGAATGAATCTGGTTGCCCGTGATATTCAAAGAAATTTAGAGTGGAGATCAGAACATGCCCAAAACACCCCGTTTTTTTCTGAAGATTGTAGAATGTAAAGATTTGAGGTTTATTTCTTTTAATATTAAGATTCTCGTAGGTATTTAGTCAAATATATAAAATATATGTACAGAAAATCATTCTTGCAATAAAAAATGATAGCAGGATTGCTGAACCTTAGGTGAATTGAGTTTTGGGTTTCCAGGCTATATGGATGTTCTGTCTTTGGAAAAATCTGGCTTCTGACATGCACCGGATCTGATCCAGACACTTTTACAATCTATTCCTATATTTTGTAACACTTTTTTAAGTATAGTTGGTTAAAGTGTCTACAGTTTTCAAAATGTGTACATAGCTGCATAAATATTTTGTTGGAACATTATACAAAAATGGAGATGTTTTGTGCACAAATCGATTTTTCATTGCATTTTGCAATTTTTGGTGGTTTTGCCATAAATCCGAAGAACTGATATAGTGCCTGCTATGTACATATCACGTTGCTGAAGATGTACGTTGTTGATCTTGAGGTGAAATTTGTCTGGTACACCTGATGAAAAAAAAATCACTTAAAATGCACACAGGCTTGCACCCTTTTCATTTAGTAACATTTATAAAAATAAAAAAAAACTAGATTGGGCAGTCGATGGCACGCCAGATTGGGCAGTCGATGGCACGCCATCGCAAATCCCCACGCTTCTGGCAGAAATTGCCCTTGTACCACACAGCATAGTTTTAAGCAACCAGGCAAAATTCTACTTGTATGTTATTCTACTCATCATTCCCTTCAATTTGATATGCCACATGACCATGTTATGAGAAACTTAATTTTTGACCCCGCCCCATCCCCCCCAAGTCCCACCCCAAAGTGTGTTCCTGGAGTCACAAAGTAAATCCCGTTCAATATGTTTTACATCTATCAGTACTGAGTATATGTGCACATTTTTGCATAAAAATCTTTAAAATTGACTTTGAAATTGGAAATTGTTAATATTTGACCTTTTGACCCCTCCCCAGGGCCCCTGGGGGCGGGGCCAAAAATAAACGTGCTCTTGCATGCCCCACTTGTGTAAGCAAGCCACTCACCAAATTTGGTTGGATTCTGTCCAGCGGTTTGGGAGGAGATAACATAATGGACAGACGGACGGAGGCGATAACAGTATCCCCGACGCTTTTTCTAAAAAGCGTGGGGATAAAAATAAGTAAACTAAGGAGGAAAAGTGTGTCCGATACAGGACTCGCCTGGGGTGGTCGGGTGGTGCGAAGGTGCTGTGTATCTTACATCACTGGGGCGTCCAACTGATATTGGCTTACAGTTGGGCAAGGCCTGCTATCCTTGTAGTGGGTAAGGGTAGAGGGGGAATGTTTTTATTTCTTCTGTTTCTTCACTTTCATTCCTGTTCCTCTTTCTTCCCTGTCCCTCTCTTTCATCTCCTCTACTCTCTCTTCTATCTCTTTTCTCCCTTTCTCTGGGAGATGACACAAAATTACCCTCAAGGGTTGACGTGTCGTTAAACCCCAACACAATCAAAAAACAGGACTCGTACCCACAACCCCCTGCTTGCAAGTCAGGTGCTCTACCAACAGAGCTAACCAGGCTGACAATCCTGCCAATCACCACACTCCTTCCCCTTTTAACTTTTAAGTGTCAGGCATCAACTATCAGTTTCTAGCCTCTACATGCACTTATCAACACCAACCCCGTGGGTTATTAAAGTAAACTAAGGATGAAAAAGCAGTGTTCTTGGGGATGCAGAATCCTGCATCCCCGGATGCATAAATCAGGATCTGGACTCCTAAAAACTCCCAAAGCCGAGTCCACGGGACGCATGTTTTTTTCCGGTAGGGGGTGGTCGGGTGGTGCGAAGGTGCTGTGTATCTTACATCACTGGGGCGTCCAACTGATATTGGCTTACAGTTGGGCAAGGCCTGCTATCCTTGTAGTGGGTAAGGGTAGAGGGGGAATGTTTTTATTTCTTCTGTTTCTTCACTTTCATTCCTGTTCCTCTTTCTTCCCTGTCCCTCTCTTTCATCTCCTCTACTCTGTCTTCTATCTCTTTTCTCCCTTTCTCTGGGAGACGACACAAAATGACCCTCAAGGGTTGACGTGTCGTTAAACCCCAACACAATCAATCAAATCCGGTGGGATGACTACTAATTATGATCAGATTATTTGACTGGAGTCTAAAGTCTGCCACATGATATTCGTACCGTTGGTAGCATTTTAAAAGAACAGTAGTAATCCGGCGCATGCTTTTCACACCGGCGACAGTACCGTTATTTGCTTAGGCCTAAAATAAAAAAGTGTGTGTTTCAGGTTACCCAACTATGCTTAATTTATCTCCACCAACCTAAAAGTTTTTTTTAAGTTTTTTGGGGGCATTTTCCTGTTTGGTCGTATTGCTTTCTTATTAACCTCATATAAAAACTTTTAGCAAAATGAAAATATATACCAACCTACTGTCCCTATTTCAAAATTCCGTATAACTTGAAATATACATATTTTTTTCTTTGGCCTAAGCAAATGGTAGTTAAACGTGTTGGCAGTTCACACTTCAGCGATCAAGCAATTAAAGCATGAGACTGACACCGGTATGTGTCCCTCATTGTGTATTGCCTGCACCGACTGACTAATCCATTGAAAATGCACACGCATGTGTCATGCTTTCATGCCTTGAGGCTGGCATTTTTTTTTTTTTTTTTTTTTTTTTTTTTTGATCTTTTTTTTTTTACATTTTAAATTTTTTCGGGCACTGAATTTTCATCACTAACATCAAAAGTGCCTGCTTACTGTTTTCTGTGAAAACACGACAAGTGGCCACAAAAAAGATAGTACCTTATCCCTTTACCAGATAGTCTGTGCATCAAAACCGTTATTCCTACTTGTCACTAAAAGAAAAATAGTTTCGGTCCCGTCGAATCTATCCCGTAAACCCTGTGAAGAGTCTAATGGCACTGCTTAGATGCACCCTGGCAGGGATAATTCTAGCCCAAAGTTAGTATGGGCCCTTGAAATGGGCCAAGGGTCCATGTCCCATTCAAATATATGTAAAATTTAGAATTTTGATGGGCCTTTTCAAATTTTGATGGGCCCAAGAATCCTTAATACCCTCCTGAGACCAAAATCAGTTGAAAAAAAAAAACAAAAAAAAAAACAAAACAAAAAAGTACGTGAAAATAAGGAAACAGATTCTCCATCAGCTATTTATAGAATGAAGTTACCGGGGACTTGCTCACTATTAAAGGAGAGTCATGAAAAAAAAAAAAAAAATGGGACTTCTATTTTTGGGGAGTGTGACTCCTACTTTTTGGCTGGGACTCCTACTTTTTATTAAAAAGGGAGTCCCAGACTCCTACTTTTAAAATCCTAGTGAGAACCCTGAAAAAGTGTGCCTGATGCAGGGCTTGAACCTGCAATCCTCTGCTTGCAAGTCAGGTGCTCTACCAAGAATGAAGTTACCGGGGACTTGCTCACTATTAAAGGAGAGTCATGAAAAAAGAAAAAAAAGATGGGACTCGTATTTTTGGGGAGTGTGATTCCTACTTTTTGGCTGGGACTCCTACTTTTTTATAAAAAAAGGGAGTCCCAGACTCCTACATGTACTTTTAAAATCCTAGTGAGAACCCTGAAAAAGTGTGCCAGATGCAGGACTCGAACCTGCGACCCCATGCTTGCAGGTTAGGTGCTCTACCAAATGAGCTAACCAGGCTGTGAGGAAATGGAATTTTTAGCATCTTTGGTTATTTTATTATTATTAATTCCCTTTACTGTGCCACCATATATCTATCTATATATCTGTCTATCTATCTGTTACTGAGTTTGTCAAATTTGGCCATAACCTCAGTTAATTCCTGGGTGGAAGCCAGTACTAAGCAATGTAGATATTAAAAGTGTCTTACTCCAGGACACATGGCATGACACATTTTTGGGACTGGAACCCAGAACCACTATATCACGTTTTTACCACTGCACCAATTCCACTTCCTGGGTAGAAACAAGTACAAAACAATTACTTTGTAATAGCGCAGGACTTCCTGGGTAGAAACCAGTACTAAACAATGTTGATTAGGTATCTCGCTGAAGGACATAACACATGACGCCTGGTGCGAGTCTCAAACCAGTAACCCTTCAGTGTTTTACCACTGCACTAATCTGCTCCATATGGCAGGGATCCTACCACATTTTAAAATTGAGCACATTTACTGTTATTATACCCCCGGCATATAAAGTGTGCCGAAGGGGTATATAGTTTTCATCAGTTTCGTTAGTCAGTTTGTCTGTCCGTCCATCTATCCGTCCTTCAGTCTGTCTGTCCAGATGTGATTCTATAACCAAGTTTTACTTTGAAGGTTTTTGATTGCTTATACTCTGCAGCCATTGATAAAGAATTTTTCGTATTTGGTATGGGGTACCTGGGAGGGTTCTCTTCGATTCTACATCAGTGAACCCCTGGGTCATTCCCCAGGGCAGGACGAGGTCAAAATCTAGGACACCCCAGTAAAGTAATATATTGCAGTTTAAAGTAGTATATTGCAGATTGTTTATGCAAACAACTTCTTATTAAAGAATGATGTTTATCAGACATGTTTATCACATCAACATTCAGTGTAATAAGGACATTTTGATGTATTACTGTCATATTTTGGGGTTATGTGACCTATATTTCATAGCCCTGTGATTTTGTCTTATATACTCACACTGTTTGATACTTAAATGTTATATTAGATATAAAGACACAGTGTGACCCAAACTTTCACCTCAAAGTAAATATAAATCAGTATGACCTATATTTCATGGTCTAGTGATTTTGCTTAGTATCTTAGATTATTTAATGTATTAACATCATAGTTGGTATAATGCATCAGTGTGACCATCAGATTAACTTCTCAAGTATATGTTAGTCAGTGGCCTATATTTTATGGCCCAGCAAATTTGCTTCATATCTTAAAGACTATTTACCCTAGGAAAGTTGTTCTTGGAATGATAGATCAGTGACATTGTAAACTAAAGCTTGCCCTATATCATTGTCATTAACTTTTAAAATATTTTATAATTAAGAAATGGCGCCTGCCGGGGGTACATGCATTCGTGACCCTCTGGGCACTTGCTCTAGTTTCATTAATTTTGTACCATCAGTATTCAGCAGCACATAAAGAGCCTGGTCATTTTTGCAGGTACAGGGCAAATTTAGGGGGTAAAAATCCTTACCAGGAGGTAAATGGAAATGCTGAGGGGCTTTTATAGATGAGACTGTGCACATCGTTTTTACACTTAGCTTCAGGTTGAGGGACTCTTATTCGCTTGGCTGCAAGCTAGGAAGCTGTTTTTGGAAGTTATGGATTGATTGTAATGGTTTTGAAGAACAGCAGTGAAACATTATGTACAATGTATAAAGAGCATGGAAAGTAACTGAATTTAAGTAGTGTTGACCGCTACTTTATGAAATACTGAAATAGGAAATATCTGAGAGATATTTTGTAGAAATGTGTGGTAAAACTCGTATACCACTATTTATTTATACCAGCAAACACTGTTTGTTTAGTCGATGCTGTTTATACCGCAGTACTTTTGGGCAGTAGTGGTATTTCGGTCTTCTCACAGTGTTTAATATGCACACATTCTGAATTCTGTTATTGTAAATGTGTGGCAGTGGCCCTTCCTCTTAAACTGCCTCGTCCCACTATTTACAGTGAAATGAAACCGAAAGTAGATTAATAAATGAAAGCAAACAAAATGACACAAGTTGCTTGTAATGTTAGCTTTTCAAGTGACAGCCAGGTCACTGGAGTGAATGTATGTGTGTGTTTGAGCTTAACGTCCCAACAACAACTGAGGTCATATAGTGATGGGACCTCGGTTCAAGACTTGTGTGAAAGTTGGGAAGCCCGGAATAGAAGTCACTACCCCTGGTTTGTGTCGGAAGTAGCTCACCAATTGTACCAAGAGGCTTCTGTGTCACTAAAGTGGTTTACAGATACGGAGACACTTGAAATAATCTTATCAAATGAACAAATGGAAGTCCTTCACAGGTATATTGTGATACATAGCATGGTATTTCATGAAAAAACATGGTATTTTATCTTTCACATTACCTAACACTACTGTTTTGCCTACATCTCGGCCTGTTTAGCAAACTCTGCAAACATTACTTACATTTTCATAAACTGGAAAATTAACTTGGTGTTTGGCTACTATAATACATTTACTATAATATTTACTCAGTGTACAGCTTACCCACATTTCAATTTTGTGGGTGTCCTGTCTTGTCAGTAGTAATTCTATAGATCTGCCAGTCTGTGCACATATTTGGTCATATGTTCTGTACTGTATGATAAAATTTGGTGTGTGGGTACATCTGCATAATATAAGTAGGTCACTGACCTGTATTGATCTCTGACCTGACATTAAAAAAACCTCAAGTGCAAAGTCTCATGTATTATTTGACCTGGACTGACGTTGATTTGACTGTGGGTACATGTACATGTAGTGTAGCCGTTGCAGGGCTATAAAGAACCACTATGACCTATATTTACAACCATCGATCTCTATTATAAAGTTTTTCATGGGACGTTTCTCCCGTGTTGTGTACATATGGTCTAGCTTGATCAGATTCACTTTGTGGGTACTCAGGGGAGGACAGCATTACATACAAGTAGGTCACTGTACCCTATATAAAGACCTGACCTACATGAAAGAAGTCAGCCTCGGTGGCTCATTTGGATGCGCCGTCCGACTGGAGACCAGGAGGTCGCGGGTTCAACCCCCGCCGAGGTCGGCAACTTTCTTTCGTGGAGATTGATCATGAAATATTTTCTACGGTCATTCTCTCCCTTCCCCTGATTCAAGAAGGGCAGTTGTCAGGTTCTGGCGAAAGAATGTGCACAATACTGGTTAACCGCTTAGAGGACTAAGCCTGCCCAGTAAACATGTGGTTAGGTAAACTGACCGTGCTCGACATGACCCCATTGGGTTGACTGGGCCGTAAAACCTCAACACAAACAAATACATGAAAGAAAAAATGTATCCAATGCAAATCTGCTCAGTCATGACTGTCATACTGTACATATATGGCCTATGCTGATTGAATTATGTCCCCCACCGAATGGGAGGGGGACATACTGTTTATGTTGTGGATCCTGTTTGCATCAGCATCAGTTTGTAACCAACATCCAGTTGATATTGGCTTTTAGTTGGGCCAGGCCTGATATCCTTGTCCCAGGATAGCAGGTAAGGGTAGTGGGGGGATGTTTTTATTTCTTATGTTTGTTCACCTTCATTCCTGTTCCCCTTTTTTCCCTGTCTGTCTGTTTCATCTCTTCTACATTGTATCTTTTCTGCCTTTCTCTGAGAGACAACACAAAATGACCCACCAGGGTTGACATATAGTTAAACTCCAATACAATGAATCACATGATTTCAGAGTTATCAAATTTTACTTTGACTTCACTAGCTCCCATGGCAACTGATAAGCGCCCCCATCGGGGCTTGGAGAAATAGAATGGGGTGCATCATGCATTTTCGCAGAGCTGAAATGGACTGAACATGTGTACTGGTAAACTGCCCAAAGTGCTTGCATTAAGGGAAGTCTGTGAATTTAGAATGAATTTATGTGTTATTTAGCTTAAGAATGATGGTTTTACTCCATAAATGAGAGTTTAAGAATATCAAGGTTAAATTTCTGAAAGTGAGTGAAAACATTTGATCACCAGGACTTCCAGATATTGGAGCTAGGAAGTCCTGGGACTTCCTGATTTTGAAAGTTAGTGCAAATTTACTGGTGTATAAGACAGGAAAGGAAGCATATTCTGGCCAAAATATCACTGATCAATCTGGTTCTTGAGTTATCTCCCCCTGATGTACGAGAAAAAATCATTTTTGGCCCATAGCACCTTCACTTTATGGAATACTTTGAAGAAATTTTACAGATGAATAGAATACTAAAGGAAGCATATTGTGACAAAGGACCCCTACTCTGACCATTTTGGGTCTTGAGTTATCTGCCCTTCATATACAATGTATATGAAAAATGGTTTTTGGCCCATAGTTCCTTACATAATGTTGTACACATGTATGTGGAAAAGTTCCATATACATGCATGTATGTTGTATATATGGAATAGATGGATGAAACTTCATTGATATACAGTGATTGCTCTGTCAAAATCAGGAATAGCTCCAATAACTGGAAGTCCTAGTGATAAAATTTTTCACTCACTTTCAGAAATTCAACCTCAGTATTCTTAAACTCTCATTTATGGAGTAAACCCACCATTCTTAAGCTAAATAACACAAAAATTCATTCTAATTTTTTGTTATAAATGACAAAATATCTTTAAAAGTCGGGAGTCCCAGACTTCCTGGCATTGATTTTTGGAAGTCCCAGGGCAGTTTTTGGGAGTCTCTGACTCCAGACTTCCCTTAATGCAAGCACTGGATATATTTAGCTCTAAAGCTACTATAAAGTGGGTGATAACTGCTACTTTGGCTTTTCCACTTCTGAGTGTTCTGTCCTTATCGTTTGAAAAATAGTTTTTGGCCTGTATTTCCATATGACATGGAACGCTAGATGAAACTTTACAGATTTTCAGGATACTTAAGGTTGCCTATTGTTGGTAAGGAGAACTACTGTGGACATTTAAGTTCTTCATTTACCTACCTTTGATATATCTGAAAAATACTTTCTGTTTAGCTGTAATTAGTTTCTGTACAAAATGGAATAATTGAGTTTGAACACCAGGAGATATAGCAAGTTATTGTCACAGGTTGTATCAAGGCTTTTGGATATTGGCTGTCCCATTTCTAAGACTATCCTCTACAAATATCTGTAGATACCTATTTTGCGGTGTTGTTATCAGTCAGAGCACTTACTTGAAACTTCAGTCTTCGCGAAAAGTGCAAGACTGCCTGATATAACTCGCATTTTTCCATTTTGTCCCGCAAAAATATTTAGTCTGTTTGACAAATGTCCTGTGAATCTTAGCCAAGAAAATAACATTCTGACAACAAATATGCCTAATCAGGGCCTGACAAATTTGAGTTTCAACCACTTGCCCGGCAGTCCACAGCATCATGAAAATAGCTTGGAATTACAATATTCCTTATATATTCTATACATTTTTCTGGGCAAGTGAAATAAAACAATTACTTGCCCAGCCAAGATTTGGACTTGTCCCAGGCAGCTGGGCAATGGATTTGTCAGGCCCTGTGCCTTCAGTCCTGCAGATACTTATCTGTCCAGCAAAAGATTACTGTCTGTCTGATGGCTGTCCTGCATCAGTAGAAAAGATTTTGAGAAGACTGTTACATGTACTTACACAGCTGATCATAGAAATCACTTCATGAAGTACATTTTAATATACCTTTTTCAAGATGCAAGATTAATTTTGTTTCCCTTTCTGTTTGATCAGCATCATTCAATTGAGTGATTATTTTGGCACCTCAGAACTTGGACCAGTCGCTTGTATATTGATTATAGTTAATCAGAATGGAGCCGGCCTCGGTGGCTCAGTTGGATGCGCCATCCGACTGGAGACCAGGAGGTCGCGGGTTCAACCCCCGCCGAGGTCGGCAACATTCTTTCTTGGAGATTGATCATGAAATATTTTCTACGGTCATTCTCTCCCTTCCGCTGATTCAAGAAGGGCAGTTGTCAGTTTCTGGCGAAAGAATGTGCACAATACTGGTTAACCCCTTAGAGGACTAAACCTGCCCAGTAATGTGTGGTTAGGAAAACTGACCGCGCTCGACATGACCCCATTGGGTTGACTGGGCCGTAAAACCTCAACACAAACAATAATCAGAATGGAGGGACTTGATTATCTTGACAAGTTCCTTCTGTCCTTTTGTTTTTCTGGCAAGGGGAGATGACTAGAAAGTTAAACTAAGAAGAGGACAGCAAAAATTTAATCTGTACTGAGTTTTTTCCTTCCTCCTTTTGTTGTTTGCATAGTGGTACTTGACGCAGTGATCATCCAAATGAGATGATAATAAATTACTTTTTTGGGATACCCCTTTAACTTTTACCTGCTGAACATACGTTATTTGAGTGTGCACACCAGATTTTCTTTCCTTTATTCAACAGTTAAAGCTCCAAATGTACCTAAAAAAACTATCCACACTCTTGTCAAAACTACTGAAACACTTTGAAAAACAAACTAAAACATCATATAAAAATGTGCTAAAAACATCAAATTTTCACTAATTTACTCAGTTTTGCAATCTTGTCCAGCTTCTGAACATGTAACTGAGCAGTGCATCTTTGCGCTGATTGGATAGGTTTTACTACAAGTATACAGCAGCATGGAATTCAAAATAAGTCCACTGATAGAAAAAATCATGCTACTGAGTGATTTTTATGATCTGCTGCTTAAGTAAGTGCTCTGACTGTTTTTGGTTTGCCTTGGTTGAAAAGCTGCTCCTTGGCAGGGATAGTGAGATAGTAAAAATACTGTTTTTCATCAGTACTAAGTATCTTCATGATCCTCAGGTAATTTTAATTCATCAGTACTAAGTATCTTCATGATCCACAGGTAATTTTAATTCATCAGTACTAAGTATCTTCATGATCCTCAGGTAATTTTAATTCATCAGTACTAAGTATCTTCATGATCCTCAGGTAATTTTAATATTCATCTTCATGATCATCAGTACTAAGTATCTTCACGATCCTCAGGTAATTTTAATTCATCAGTACTAAAATACTGTTGAAATACATGTACCAGAGCAACAGATAATTTTGGGGGCATTTGGGTATTTAACTCCATCAAAATTTAGTCAGCTGGGTAAAATCACATTATTATTTTTCAGTTTGAGTAAAGTTACCCCGAAGATGAAAAGTAATTGGGTAAAACTTATAAAACAGAAAGAACGAGCACAAAAAAAGCCTGATTTAGGTATTTAAAACATGATATTTCTGTATACCCTTTAAATATTATGATAGTATTTGTCATTTGAAGAATAAAAACACCTATTATGTGCAGTAATCATAATATAAAACAGTAATAATGTGCTTTATTGGCCTTGAAATTTTAATTTTCACCCTTGAATTTGGTAATAACTGTGTACTTTGTCAAATCAATTGGGTATCAATACCCAAGTTTTTGAAAATAATTGAGTATTTGCTCAAAACATTAGAGTATTTTACACGGATACTCCCTTTATCTCTTGCCCTGCATGTACTATTCCATCTCAAATACAGCATCTTGACCCATTTTATTCCAAAGTCAAATTTGCTCACTTACTCTTTTAGTATGAGAATAGGTAGAAATTGTGCTTTTGTTTGAGAAAAAAGTGGAAATTTTTAATTTTTCGAAAAGTGTTGTTGCCTGTAAAATTAAATTTGGTATTATATTGAATCATCTACATGAAGTTGCATGTGTATCAAAGACCAACTATCCACTTGTTGACCGTGGTCACTCGTTGACCATGGTCCAAGGTCATATATAAAATTATTAAAGAAATAAGTACATGTAAATAAAATAAAACAGCTGGGCAAATTTATGCCAAATTGCATTGTTCAAATGGTTTAGGTTACATGACCAAAATGGCTGCCATGACCATATATGGTAAAAACCCTCCTAAAATCCTGCTGTCAGAAACCAAATAGCCAATGACCATAAAACCTGATATGCAAATGATGAACCTTGGGTAAATTCGGTCACTTGAGCTTTTGTATGAAAAAATGGCTTAACACTTGATTTTTATATACCGGTTTTGAAAAAAAAAAAAACAACAAAAAACTGTCGTATTATGTCATGGCGTTTTCTGGCTATCCATCCTCCTGTTCGTCTGGCATACACGAATCTTGTGCGGTCCAACTTTAAGGAATATTTTGATGAAATGTCATAGCAGTGTGTTTGAAGTCAAGACATACAAAAATGGTTGCTCTCCCTTTCTTAGTTCTGCCCTTACAGCCTATCCTTGCCATAACCAGGTAACCATAAGGAATACAGGGGTCATGTTAGAGCTTTTAGAGAGGGAGTTTTGTGATGATTTCAGGATTTCTTTTCACTTCTCCCTCAGCTCAAGATATGGAGGTCAGTCAGCTTAGAGAGAATTTTTCTCCTAAATTGCCCTCTGTGATGACCCCTGTAAAATTTTGATAAAACGTCATAGCAATGTGTATGAGGTCAAGATGGTGTGTCATATTCAAAAATAGTTGCACTCCCTTTCTTACTTGCTGAGTTACTGCCCTTTGATTAGTATTTTACAGACTATCCTTGTGCACATCATAACTCGGTAACCATATGGAATATCTGTATAAACTTTGTAGCAATTTATGTGAGGTCAAGGCGACATGTCACATGCAGAAATGTTTGCTCTTTCTTTCTTTCTGAGTTACTTGTCTTTGGTTAGACTTTTTTACCATACTTTCCTTACGCGTGCCATAGCTAGGTAACCGTATGGAATATTTTGATAAAACTTTATAGCAATAGGTATGAGGCAGAGGTTTAGACTTTGTGTTGCATACAAAAAAGCTTGCTCTCCCTTACTAAATTTCTGAGTTAACTTCCCATTGATGAAATTTTAGTCTGACCATGTGCATACCATAAGTAGTTAACCATATGGAATATCTTGATAAAACTTTTTAGCAATGTGTATGAGATTAAGGCAGTGTGTCGAGTACAAAAAAAGATTCCTGCTCTCCCTTTCTCAGTTTCTGAGTAAGTTCCCTTTGGTGAAATTTTAGACTGACTTTGTGTATACCATAAGTAGGTAACCATATGAAATATCTCTATGAAACTTTATAGCAATGCGTATGAGGTTTAGACTGTGTGTCACATACAAAAAAAGATTGCTCTCCCTTACTAAATTTCTGAGTCACTTCCCGTTCATGAAATTTTAGACTGACCTTGTGCATACCATAAGTAGGTAGCCTTATGGAATATCTTTAAGACTTAATAGCAGTGTGTATGAGATGAAGACGGTGTGTCAAGTACAAAAAAGATTGCTGCTGTCCCTTTCTGAGTGTCTGATTTACTTCCCTTTGATGGAACTTTAGACTGATCTTGTGCATATATACCATAAGTCGGTAACCATATGGAATCTCACTTGCCTTTGTTGAGTTTTTTTAATCACCCTATCCTTATACATGCGATAACTAGGTAACCATATATGGAATATATTGATTAACTTTTGTATGAGGTCAAGACAGTATGTTGCATGCAAAAATGATCACGCTCCCTTTCTTTGATTAAAGTTTTGACTGACCTTGTGCCTGCCATGTGTAGGTTACTGTATGAAATATCTTGATGGATCATTATAGCAATAATTATCAGGTTAAGAGGGAGTGTTGCATATAAAACAAATATTGCTCTCCCTTTCTCAGTTTCTAAGTTACTTCCCTTTGATGAAATTTCGTCTGACCTTGTAGATACCATAAGTAGGTAACTATATGAAATATCTTGATGAAACTTTAACGCAGTGTGTATGAGGTTAAGACCATGTGTTGCCTACAAAATGACTGCTCACCCTTTCTTATTTTCTGAGTTACTTTCCCTTGTTTTCATTTTTTTAGACTATCCTTGTGCACACCATAACTGTAACTGTATGAGATATCTTGATGAAGCCTTATAGCAATGTATATGAGGACAAGATAGTATGTTGCATGCAAAAATGATCACACTCCCTTTCTTTGATTAAAGATTTGACTGACCTTGTGCCTGTCATATGTAGGTTACTTTATGAAGCATCTTGGTGGATCATTTTACATAGCAATACTTATGGGGTTAAGAGGAATTGTTGCATACAAAAGGAACATTGCTCTCCTTTGCTTGGTTTCTGAGGTACTTCTCCTTTGGATTAGTTTGTTTTTGTTTTTTTTTCAGACTGTCCTTGTGAATACCATAACTGTAACTGTATGCAATATCTTGATGAAGCTTTATAGCAATGTATATGAGGTCCAGACAGCATGTTGCATACAAAAGTAATTGATTTCCCTTTTTACTTTCTGAGTTACTTCGCTTTGATTAAATTTTTATCTGACTTTAGGGTCCCTTTATTAGGTTACCATACAGAATATCTTTATGAAACTTTATAGCAATATGTATGAGGTTAAGAGGCTGTGTTGTGTACAAAAAGTTTACTCTCCCACTCTCAATTTCAGAATTACTTCCCTTTGGTGAAATTTTTGACTGGCCTTATGGGTACAATAAATAGGTAACCCTATGGAATATCTTGATGAAAGTTTATATTAATGTGTATGAGGTTATAGCATTGTGTCCATGTCGCATACAAAAAGTTTGGTCTCCCTTTTTTTTGTTTCCAAGTTATTTCCCTTTGATTTTTTTTCACACTATCCTAATGTGTGCCATAAGGAGGTAACTGTAAGGAATTTCTTGATGAAACTTGATAGCAGTGTGTATGAGGTCAAGACAGTATGTTGCATACAAAAAAGAGTGCTCTCTCTTTCTCAGTTTCTGAGTCACTTTCCTTTGATTAGTTTTTTTCCATACTATCTATATGCATGCCATAACTAGGTAGTCATATGGAGTATCTTGATGAAACTTTATAGCAATGTTTATGAGGTTCAGACAATCTGTCACCTATAAAAAGATTGCTCTCCCTAAGGACCCTTTCTCAGTTTTTGAGTTGACGATTATTCTTCACGCCATAACTGGTAACAATGGCAAAATAACAAAGGTACATTTGTAAAAAGTCCACATATTTCTTGCCTTTGTCCTGCTATATAGATGGGGGTTACCCATGTAAAATGGTAAAAGGGCGCATATTGCCCTGTCTGGTGGTGCTCTTGTTCTGCTTCTGTCGTAGCCTATGCCATCCATCAGCTAATTGAATTTTTACAAATAACAAAGGTCAAGGTCATTCACTGACCTTTTCCTGGTTGCCTCAGATTCTGTATTATTAACTTCCTTTGCTCTGAAATTGCTAGGTTGATTGAAGCAAATTACACGTGGAGCCTCTAGATGGTATGGGAAAAAGAAGGAACTGGGTCTTATAACCAAGATGGCTTCCATGCCCCCATATTGTAAAAAGCCTTAGAAAAACTTCTGATGATGACCTTGAAACGTGGTATAGTCATAGTTTGTTCAAGTGATGACCTTTAATTGGCCTTAACCTTTATTATGTCAAGCTCAGCTGGTCACTTTGGCTTTGGATTTGGAATAAGGGCCAAACAGTGGGTTAGCTCACTTTAGCCTTTGGCTCACTGGTTACTGAGTGGTTAGCGTATAGTATGGGTAGGCAGTGTTGTAATGTGTCTTCTGTCTGTCAACCTTTTGACACGTCTTCCCTCTGATACAGAAAGGCCAAATGAAGTCAGTTTCATGTGGAGCCTCCATGGGATCTTGGAATAAAAATTTGTTCAAATGGTCCAGGTCACTTGACCAAGATTGAAGAAGGCAACCATGATCATTAATGGTAAAATCCTTTCAAAAATCTTTTCCAGAACTCCCTATGCACTCAAGTGAGCAGCTAAGGATGATTGGTCCTCTGGTTCTGTATAATCTATACATTTTGCTTACAAAGCTTTCAGATCTGTGATATTCAAAACCATGTATTAAAGAATGACACAGTAAATAGTTCTTCAGTTTCATTGATCAATGCTTAATCTATCATCAGTCATTTTCACAGGCTGATGATAAGCCAGAAAATTTTAGCATAGTCCAACCACAACAGTAAACCTTCACATTTTGGCTCATAATCATTTATATTTCAGGATTGGTGTAATACAAAAGGGGGACAGAATACTCACCATCAGTGGTCAGGACATTCGACTAGGTGAATCAGATTCTACAACATTCCTGGCAGAGAATTAAACTTGAGATGGAGCTTGATGTAGCAGACACTGTTACGGCCAATAGTGGGATTTACCTCCTCAGACTACCTCAGACAGCGGGTGGAATTGGTATCACATTGGGTGGTAAGGGTCTCCGTACAGCTTATTTAGGTCTGCTATATTAAGCAGATGAGGCACATGGTTCAGTTTTTATTCCCGCCCCCTTTTCCAGGCATTTGTCTATCAATATTTATGTCGACCATAATGCTCACTTACAATGAACACTGATTTTCATGGCTGATTCAAACTCGTTCTTTAGTCCCAAAGACAATATTACAGTAGCTCCAGATAACAAATATTCAGGGATAATTCAAGGAGATTTTTCTTATATTTTATTATGTAAATGTATGTTGTGTGTTTTCTTATCAGAATTTCCTTGACACACAACATACCTTTATTTTATAGAAGAGCCAAAGATATCCCTAAGTCATACCCATTATGCCTCCTTGCCCAATAATGGGTTTGTCAGGTTTGTTTTATTTGTTGTAAGTTTTACAAAAGCTTTTGTATTTCAAGCAAACAATGAAGGCACTTGTCAGACGCTGTGTTCTTTGGCATCTTTTGTGGGCCTGCTTTGTTTGCCAGTGCCTCATTTTGGGGTTTCTGATCAAAACTGGGTTAAATGAAACAAATTTCAATACATAATTGCATACAGTTTGGATTCTTGGACAGACTATTAAGATTAATGATCAGTTTTAGCATAAAGTTTTTCAACCATCTAATGGAACATTCATATAGAGATAAAATAGTATATTGTTGGAAATAAAGTTCTACAAAATGCTGGCCTTGGTAGCTCAGTTGGACTAGCGCCTGATAAGTGATCAGACCATAGATTCGATCCTGGCCAGGTCTGGCAAAATTCTGTAATATTTTCTATAGTCATTATCTTCCTTCCTCTGATTCAAGATCGACATTTGTTAGTTTCTGACCAAAGACTGTGCATGGGATAATGGATAACATAGAAGCCTGTCCAGGAAAAATGTGGTTTGATAAATTGACAAGCTCCACATGACCTGAATTTTATTGACTGGGATGTGAAAATGCTAACAAACCAACCTACAAAATTCTTTGTTTGATTTGATTTGGAAAATAGTGTATTTCAAGCAAAACAATAATTTTTCAGATGCTGAAAACACCACACTCTAAATATTCAAACTAGTATCTTTCAGAAACTGAAGAAGAAATACTTATAAACCTCTTTATAACTTTGTCCTGATAACACTGTTTTATGATGGGTCTAAAATATGTCCGGATTATATGGAAAAATAGTTAAAGATGGTCAAATTTATCTTTACAGTCTGTACATTTTTGTTTGGATATACAAATGTACATGTACATGTAATACAATTGTTTAACTAACATGGTTTTTGCTTTGGACCCCAACAGTAGTGTTTTTAAGATGTTTTCTTCCTGTGGGCAGATTTGTTATGATAGTTAACTCAGACCTGTGTGCTATACTTATTAAGTAATGTGCAGGGCCCAGTTCTTCAAAGCCTCATTGGCTAAACAAACTCATTAGTGGTTAAAACATTAACTGTTCTAGCAAATACTACATCAAATGTATTTTTATGCCACTGTCATCAATGTGATGCCTGGGGCATATAGTTTTTCAGGTTTTCCTTACACGAGTCTGTGCAGTTTTGCATATATATTGCTACATGTATGCTGTAGTTGTGGTCATGGTACCTAAGCCATAATTCAAACTCATAAATCCGTAAACGAATGACGAATCAGAATATTCAGATCAACAGACATGGACCTAGAATAAAGGTTGTAATCAGGTGTCCGCAGATAGTAAGCATTACTTGATAAACAAGCTTCGCCCACCATGCCCATAGGCCTGACCGAAGGAAATGTCGGTAGAAGCATATGTTCGGGATTTGTGAAGTCTACTTATGATGATAGCTCATTGCAAAATGCTTGTTAGCTCACCTGTGAGCTATTGTGATTAATTAATGTTTGTCGTGCAGCATCAACAATTTGCTTTAAAAGCCTACTCCTACACCCCAGGGCCAGTTGACTCGAAACTTGGATGGAAGCTTCGTGGTGACTTGTAGATTGAAAAATAGCTAAATTTTTCTGATCCAAAAACCAAAATTGCATCTATGGCGGCCATCTTGAAAATCAATTTTTTGCTTCTCCTGAACCAAATGGCAATTGATTTGAAACCTGGTAGGAAACAGCAGGGTGACTTATAGATAAAAAAAAACTAAAGCAGTACTGATTGGAAATCCAAGATGGCTGCCATGGCCATCATCTTGAAAATCCATTTTTAGCTTCTCCTGAATGAAAAGGCCAATGGACTTGAAAAATGGTAGGAATCATCAGGGTGCCTTGTAGATCAAAATGGCTAAAAGTCGGTCATTTCAAAATTTTAAGATAGCCACCATAGCAATCATCTCAAACTCCTGAACCAAAAGGCTAGTTGACTTGAAACTTAGTAGCAAACATTAGGTTTGACTTTGAGATCATTCTGTTTGGAAATCCAAGATGGCCATCATGGCAGTCATCTTGAAAATTTATTTTCACTTCTCCTGAACTGAAAGGCCATTTGACATGATACTTGGTAGGAAGCATCAGGGTGACTTGTAGATAAAAAATAGCTTTAATCATTTTGGTCAGAAATCCAAAGCGGCTGCTGTCATGAAAATCTATTATTTGCTTCTCCTGAACTGAAAGACCAGTTGACTCAAAACTTGCTAGGAAGCATCAGGGTGACTTGTAGATCAAAAATAGCTAAATCATTCTGATCAGAAATCCAAGATGGCCGTCATCTTGAAAATCTATTTTCCGCTTCTGCTCCTGAACTTAAAGGCCAATGAACTTGAAACTTGGTTGGAAGCATCGGGGTGACTGGTAGATAAAAAATAGCTAAAATTGTTCCAATCTGAAACCCAAGATAGGTCATGGACAGCATCTTGAAAATCCATTTTTTACTTCATTTCCTGACGCAAAAGGCCAACTGACTTGAAACTTGATCGGAAGCATTAAAGCTACTTGTAGATAAAAAAAAGCTAAAATTGTTCCCATGGAAAATCCAAGATGGTTGCCATAGTCGCCATCTTGAAAATCTATTTTTCACTTCTCCTGAAAAAAAGGCCAGTTGATTTGAAACATGGTAGGAAGCATCTGGGTGACCACTAGATCAAAAATAACAAAAATCCATGCGATTGGAAATCCCAAGATGGCCGCCATCTTGAAAATCTATTTTTCGCTTCTCCTCCTGAACAAAAATGCCAGTTGACTCGAAACTTGGTACGAAGCAACAGGGCGACTTGATAAAAAAAGCTAAAATCAGCCCAAGCAGAAATCAAGATGGCCGCCATTGCCGCTATCTTTGAAATATATATTTTCTGCCTCTTTTCCTGAACTGTAAGGCCAGTTGACTGGAAACTTGGTAGAAAGCATCAGGGTGGCTTTGTAGATAAAAAATAGCTAAAATCATTCAGATGGGACATCCAGGATAGGCGCCATGGCCACTTTCTTAGAATTTTGTTTGGCACTTCTTCTCCTTAACTGAAAGGCCAATTTACTCAAAACTTAGTAGGAAGTATCTGGATGACTTGTAGATCAAAAATAGCTAAATTTGTTCTGATCGAAATCCAATATGGGCTCCACAGTCACGGTCCTGAAAATTTACTTTGATCTTCTGAACAGAAAGGCCAATTGAATCAACATTTGGTAGGAATATCGGGATGACTTGTAGATCAAAAATAGCTAAAATCATTTGAAACTTGAAAAAACATAATATATATATATATATATATATATATATATATATATATATATATATATATATATATATATATATATATATATATATTTGACAAGTATCTGTTAAAAAATGTTTTTGAAAACCAGACTGAAATTTGTATCACAGTTTCTTTTCATCAATCATGATAAGTTTTAATCTGATCATATAGCACTCTTTCAAAAACTAAATTGAAACAGTATTCAAAATTGGCACAGTCCAACCTTTTTCCAGTTCAGTTAAATAATTATTTTTAAAAAGAGGAGTAACTCTAACTGACTTCTCGTCATCAGACCCAAAACCTTGCATCAAAGACAAATTCATGATAGTGACACAGGACAAGTAATAATGAGCTACTGGCTCTCACAAATCTCACTGGTATGCCATCCAGACGTTTAGCCTTTTATAGCACGTAGCCTGCTATCATATACATTGGAACCTCGATAATTCAAAGTCTAAGGGACCAAACAGTTTTGTTTGAATTATTGAGACTTTGAATAATTAAGAGTTAAAATCCATACATATATTCAAGCTGGGATTTCAAAATGATTTTGAATTATTGAGAATTTTGAATTATTGGAGTTTGAATTACAGAGGTTCTACTGTATATAATAAATGCACCAGATCATCTTTGGCCCACAATCAGGCCTGGCATAATGCTCGACAGAATTCTTGTATTGAAACTTTGCACAAGGTTTTACAGGAAAATATCTTTCCTTGTGGCCGACCATAAAAAATACTTGGTTTGCTGTGCTCCTACCTACTCACCAAAATGGGCCCAACCTAAATCATTTTATTGCCATTCTGAGAAAGTTTTGGTATGCTTCACATACAGCTGTAGTTTCCAGTACCATTATTTGTTTATATATTTTTTTTTATTTTTCAGATTTGTGACAGTGACTTTATGGTGAAGTCTCAGTAGATATATAGAGAAGGCAGATATAATGTAGCTCATTGGAGGCTATGACATGACAATTAAGACTCATCTATCCAGAATATTGTTCGAAGAGAAATCCCTATACAAATGTGATAGTTGTGAAACTTAAGTTTTACATCTGTGGGAAAACAACTGATTGCAGCCATAAAACACATAAAATTGTGACTTTGAGATAAGCAATTCTTGAAGAATAATACATGTATACTGAAATGAACCAGGAATATGTAACTAGAAATGTGTTATAAGAAAACTTGCTACAGCTAAGTGACTGGGGTAGGCTTCAATCATCCCTATGTTTTTTATGTTTATAAAATGGAGTCTTATCATTCTGATCAGAGCTTTAGCTATACATGCAAGATGAAGATCCTTGACTGTCTACAGAAGTTGAAGGAAGACTGTGTTTGGACCCTTACATTAACCTGAGTATCTTGAAAACCAGGTGTTCAATGTTATTAAAGGGGAACACAACCATAAAGCATGTTGTGCTGCAAAGTAAAGAGCTTACAAACCATGAACTGTGATGCAGATTTGATAAAAATCGGACAAGAATTAAGGAAGTTATGGACAAAAGAATATTTTAACATTGGTGGTATGGGTGCCAACATTTTGAATATTTAATGAGGTGTCCAAAAATTTAAAAATGTATTTTAAAAGTTGTTCTTCTTACAAATTTGGATTACTTCGGGGGAAGTGATTGCTTGTCTCTATAATTAAGGATAGGTTAAATACCAGCAAAATGATCTTAAAGACCCATTATAATTAGGTTTTTATATACATTGTATTTTATTTGGACTGTATGATGTCACAAAGCCTAAAATATGGCTGCATCCTTGATGGGCATTTTGAATATATTCAAACCACTGTAATTTCCTAAATTTGCGACGATTTTGATAAAAATTGCATAAAAGTAAATGGTTTGCTTAGCACTTTACTCTGTCAGACACTGAGAACTTATGTTGCGTTCTCCTTTAACTCTATTAAGATACTTCATGCATAATTGGTTCTTTGGACATATTCAAACAGTTTGTGATATGCATAGGTGAGAAACTGCTAGATTGTACCCATTGGCTCTATTAAGAATACATAATATTGGCATGACCGGCTCTGATTATATCGGAGTACGAGAAAAATCCTAGGTTTGTTAATTGCCACTTATTTGGCTTTTAGTACACAAATATTCTGAAAGAAATGAATGATGTTCCATCCTCTAGACTTTTGGCTGGCTTTTAACGTTTAGATCAATTGTCAGATAAGGAAGATTTTGACTAAATCGTATTTCCCCATGAAGTAGCTAGCTGTAGCTTCGAGACAAGAATTTGTAAGACATAACTTTTCATATATGACATTTAATCTTAACATTTAAAGCCAGAATGAAGACCAGGGGATTGAACAACATAATTATTTTTTTTTTTTTCGGACAAAGTAACTAACAAACTATTCAGTTCTCTTGTTATGTAATCAGAGCTGCACATGCCAGTGAGTTCTTCCAGAAGCCTGCCTTTGGCAGCAACAATAGGTACTGATATGTACTACAGGCATCATGAAGATGTTTTTAAAGGTTGTATTAGCTTGCAAAGGTAATAAGTATTTATATTAATTTTATCGGGTCAGAAGTAGCACCAAATATGCATTTTAGCTCACCTGAGCCTTTTGTCTCATAGGTGAGCTTATATACTAGACAAATACAATGCAGTCATTAACAAATATCAGAGAAACCATATGAGCTGAGTCTCAGGGTTGTCACTATCAGGGAAAAGTCATGGGAATTAAAAAATTCTAGGTCAGTGAAAAGTCAGGTAATTATGAAAAAAAAGGTCAGTGAATTTTAAAATTTCCCAAAAAAAAAACAACAACAAAGAAACAGGGAAATATCAAGGATTTTTGTAATTTCAGGACAAAACAGCTCTATTAATGTGACAATTTTGAGGTTATATTGTATGGTTAAAACCATAATTAGCAATTGAAATGCATCATTAGGCCTCTCACCATTCTGGGTTCCAGCGACTATAGGAGTACCCAGAGATCCCCTCCTTGCAGAACTTGGTATCTCACATGTGGCCCCAGCGAGGGCCACATGCGAGATACCAAGTTCTGCAAGGGAAGGTCGGGGGTGGGGGGGTCTCTGGGTACTCCTATGGTTTTTGCCCATTTCCGGTTAACGGTCAGCTCAAAATAAGTGAAATAAACTTGGAAAGAGCAGTATAACTAAACCCAATCCCAGACTCTGTTGTATCCAACTTTTGAATGAGTCATCTTAGAAAGATAACATTTGGTCATGATATTCTGATTGTGTTTGAAGTTTCCAACCATTTTAGTGACAGGTTATGCTGCTTTTCTTTTAATGACAGATTTCATAACACCCATTTTCAATTTGAGCTTTTGTTTTTCAATTTTTAGCTCACTGGAGCTTAAGATTCTGGGGGAGCTTATAGGACTGACAGGCTTGTACCTATATATATATAAGTTTGAGCAAAGTTCAACAATTTGTTCATGAGATAGGAACAGACAAACCATTTCTGGTTTTTGACAACCTGTGACCTTGAAAATAAGGTCAAGGTCCCCAAAATCTAATCAAATCTTTGATAGATTTCAATGCTGAACCAAGCTTAACAAAATGCATGGATTTGTTTGTGAGATAGGGTGCAGACAAGCCATTTTTGGCCCAAAATTGACTGTTTTGGGGGTCTGTGCTCTTGAAACTGAGGTCAAAAGCCATCAAAACCATATGACTGTTTTCCCCCATCCTAGTGATGTAACCTTGCAAGGTCAGACTCTGTCTATAGGTTCAGGAGGTATTGTGTTTCAAACAGGTTAGGATGACTCCAAAGCAAACAGGAGCCCCGAAAAACCCATGTCCAATTCCCTCTGGTGGAAGGACCCATAGCTATCTCCTCTGAATTCATATACACTATGAAGTTTAGACTTTATAGACATATTTATCTTATTAGCCTTTACAAATTTTGTGATGACAGGATTTTATATCTCGGTCAAGCAGCCGTCCTCGGTGGCTCAGTTGGATGCGCCGTCCGACTGGAGACCAGGAGGTCGCGGGTTCAATCCCGCCGAGGTCGGCAACATTCTTTCGTGGAGATTGATCATGAAATATTTTCTACGGTCATTCTCTCCCTTCCGCTGATTCAAGAAGGGTAGTTGTCAGTTTCTGGCGAAAGAATGTGCACAATACTGGTTAACCGCTTAGAGGACTAAGCCTGCCCAGTAAATACGTGGTTAGGTAAACTGACCGTGCTCGACTTGACCCTACTGGGTTGACTGGGCCGTAAAACCTCAACACAAACAAAATCTCAGTCAAGTTTGAATATGTGGAGTAAAAAATTATGACACTATGTAAAAATTTTTTAAAACCTTGTTCACCAGTTGGGCAAGGCCTGCTATCCTTGTAGCAGGTAAGGGTAGATGGGGAATATTTTTATTTCTTCTGTTTCTTCACTTTCATTCCTGTTCCTTACTTCCCTGTCCCTCTCTTTAATCTCTTCTACTATCTCTTCTATCACTTTTCTCCCTTTCTCTGGGAGATGACACAAAATGACCCACAAGGGTTGACGTGTCATTAAACCCCAACACAATCACAATCAATCACCCTCTTGAGACCACAGTAATGCTTCAGTCTTCATAAAACTATACCAGTATGTTTGTCTTGATAGCCAGCCTCGGTGGCTCAGTTGGATGCGCTGTCTGTCTGGAGACCAGAGGTCGCGGGTTCAACCCGTTCCAAGGTCGGGAACATTCTTCTGTGGAGATTGATCATGAAATATTTTCTACGGTCATTCTCTCCCTTCCGCTGATTCAAGAAGGGCAGTTGTCAGTTTCAGGGCAGTTGTCAGTTTCTGGCGAAAGAATGTGCACAATACTGGTTAACTGCTTAGAGGACTAAGCCTGCCCAGTAAACGTGTGGCTTGATAAACTGACCGTGCTCGACATGACTCCATTGAGTTGACTGGGCCGTAAAACCTCAACACAAACACAAAGACTGCGCTTGACATGACTCCATTGGGTTGACTGGGCCATAAAACCTCAACACAAACAAATGTTTGTCTTGACAATATCTTGGCCAAATTTGAAGATGGGTTATGTAACTAGGCTCTTTTTAAACCTGTTTCACCCTACTGTTTGATTGATTGCCATGGAAACAAAAATGCAAAAATAGAAGAAAAACTAATACCTTAAAAAATATCTTCTCAGACACCACTGACTGATAATGGAAGAATAAAAAGTTTGTTCAGATGATGACCCTTGGTTGACATTTATATGGCAACTGCATCAAAAACCAATGGTTGTTCTCAAAATACTTTGTTGCCCTTGGGCCTCTTGTTTACGAAAATCTGCTCTGTAGCTTGGTTGCTATGGCAGCTTAGAGTTTCCATAGATTTATAATGGGGAAAATTGAAAAATGGCATTTAATGCCAAGCTATTGCAGATATTTTGGCAATCCTTTTATACAAATGTTCCTTAAGTAATCTATACGCCACACGATTATATGCCAAAAGCTCATTTTTATTATGGTATTGTTTGCTATGGAACCCAAAATGTAAAAAAAAAAAAAAAAAAAAAAGACTTAGAAATCTATCTCCTCTGAATCCATACGCTCTTTGAAGCTGAGACTATAGAAATATTCATTATATTAGCCTTTACAGATTTTATGGTTTTTATACCCTGCCACATGATATTGGCAGGGTATTATGGTATGACGGTGGCTGTCCATGTGTTCATCCGTCTGTCCGTCCATATTTTCCGACAATAATTGAATAATCGTCAGTTGATTTTCATCAAACTTGGTGTGTGCATTGATATTGTGGAGATCTGCTTTGGATTGCTGATGGGCCAATTATTCGTCAAATTTTGACAGAGTTGTCTGCCCTCGACACATCCGTATTTTCATTTCTGGCCGCTAACTTTAGTATATATCAATGGATTTTTACCAAACTTGGTATGTGTATTGATTTGCGGACATCTTCTCTGGAATTGCTAATGTGCAAATTTCATCCATTTTTGACAGAGTTATCTGCCCGTAAGACATCATATTTTACTTTCAGGACAAGATCCTAGAGCCTCGTAACTTGATGACTAGATTGGTAGTGATGAGAAGATGACCTGGTTAACGTTTGAATAAACTCTGAAAAATGTTTCAGGAGTTATGGCATCTTTACCTTGTATTATCTTTAGAGGCAAGCATGTGGTTGGAGGCATAGTGTTTTACAAAAAAAAAATTTACTTCTCTTTGTTTTGTTTTGTTTTTTGTCATCACAGCTCCTTAATTTTTTCAAAATAATATCATGTTTGGTATTAAATCGAAGATCTTGAGAGCTTTACAAAAGATGATTTAAATGAGTCTTGTCTGCACCACGAGTCTTTATCCCACCCCTAAAATGTTTGGTACCAAAAGTTGTTTTTTATCTTTCCATATTTTCAGATGCTTGTTGTGCATATTGTTTTTGTTTTGCTTATAGGATGAAACTTTTACTTAAATTACTGTATAAACCCTAAGTATTGGGACAGGAAGGCCAGTGCAAACAGTGTAGACCCAGATCAGAAACCACAGGGTCTTCACTGTTTGCCTCTTTTACAACAACAGTTTTGGACACATCATGGAGAAAAAGAGACTGGTTTTAATTTTTGGACAAGTAAGGTAAGGGGTTTTGGGGTTCCAGTTTTTAGGGTAAATATTGGTATTATATTTCACATCCTTAGGATAGAAGAGTTCATATATTTGTATTTTTATACTGATGAGCATGTCTATAATTTAATCTCTTTTAAGTTTTATTTGTTTAATAGATGTACATTAATGCTGAGTAGATATTAATAAATAAACTTCAAAAAACTCTTCCATGGTTGTATTTTCCTGGTTTGCTAAACAGACCTTTCTTGAATGATCTACTGGTGGTAATGTTTATGCAATCACTCCCATTATGTTAAATGTCTGTGTCATGTATACCCCTTATTCCCGCATAATGCAGGAGACCACTTTATTAATCAACTTTCGAGTGAATTTTCAGAACTTTGCTGTTTTTTTTTTTATTATTTTAAACCTTGTTATTTCTATCAAAGTTTTAAACTAAATAAATCTGAATCTGTCTTATTTTCTCATGGCTTACATATCTCTAGATAAGATGGTTAACCAGATAAATGTTTTACTGAACCACAAAACGTGGGTAATGAGTACCCATAACATATGGCTTTTTGAGAAATATATGTATATTGTTTGGTTGCACAAATGGCTTTATCTAAAACTATGGCTAAGAAATACATATTTTACATCGGCAAGTTAACGTAATGCAAGTAGGGTGATTTTGAAGCTAGCACTGTAGATCATCCGAGCTGAAGGTTCCAAGAGCAGATATGTATTCTACAAGAACCATAACCTTATACACCTAGAATTATCACCTGTCACGCCCCTCTGACATTTTAGTTCACTTGAGCCGAAGGCTTCGGGGGAGCTTATAGGGCAGACAATGGTCCGTCGGTGTGTTGTCATCAACATTTCTAAACATCTCTGAAACTGCTAGACCAATTAAAACCAGAATATATACGGAGCCTCCATGGAATGGGGGATTAATGGTTTTTGCCATAACCGACCGAATAGGCTCATTGGGGCGGGGATAGGGGAGATAAAGCGAACAGTCTGGCATCCGTCTGTATGTCCGTTCCAACATTTCGGGTTTAGGGGCTACCTCAACGATAAATTTCCATAGGTGAAATAACCCCTAAATCTACCAGGGGCTAATTAATGTATTTTAAAACGGAATAAATCGTGTCCAAACAAGCCCCCTAACCTCGTGTTGGCCTATCCTTCAATAAATCCAACACCTTTTGGAGGTGTACTATTTTACATAAGATAAAGGTATATCATGAGCAGGAAACACAATTCTGGTGTCCTTGTATTTGAGTTATCTCCCCTGACAATATAACTGATCGCCATATTCAAAACTTATTTGAGATATATTGATGATACTTCGTACATTTTTTTCTTGTTAACTTTCTGCACATGTACAATCCTGTGAACGCCATATTGTTTTTTAGCTCGTCTGAACAACGTTCACAGAGAGCTATTGTACTACCTTCGGCGGCGTCAGCATTGGCGTTGGCGTCCACAAATATTAAAGTTTTCGTTAAAGTTTTTAAGACCTCATTATTTCCTAACCTTATCACCGATTTCATTCATCTTTGGTATGATGATACATATTGGTCCAAAATTTTGTGCAATACCATCCCCACTACCCTAGGTCATGTCAAGGTCAAGGTCTCAGACTTAAAATTTTCATATCAAAGTTTTTAGGATCTCATTATTTCTAAACTAAACAATAGATTTAGTTCCTATTTGGTATCATGATAGATACTTGTCAAACGTTTTTATCAGCACCATCAGCACCCATGACCTTGACCTTGAGGTCGAGGTCACAGACAGAATTTAAATGTTAACGTTTTCGTTAAAATTTTTAGGATCTCATTTAATCCTAACCTTATCACTGATTTCATTCACCTTTGGTATGATGATACATATTGGTCCAAATTTTTTCGTAATACCATCCCCACCACCCAAGGTCATGTCAAGGTCAAGGTCACAGACTTAGAATTTTCTTGTTAAAATTTTAAGTCAAAGCTTTTAAGATCTCATTACTTTTAAACTGCACGATGGATTTAGTTCCTATTTGGTATCATGATAGATACTGATCAAAAGTTTTTTTTATCAGCACCATCAGCACTCATAACTATAACCTTGAGGTCAAGGTCACAGGCTTAGAATTTAAATATTAAAGTTTTCGTTAAAGTTTTTAAGACCTCATTTCCTAACCTTATCACTGATTTGATTCATCTTTGGTATGATGATACATATTAGTCCAAAATTTTGTGCAGTACCATCCCCACTACCCTAGGTTATGTCAGCTCAAGGTCACAGAATTTTTCGGAAACAAAATGTGCAATATCAGGCGAGCTATCCTGTCTGGCGACAGGTCTTGTTTTTTTTTTTTTTTTTTTTTTTTTTGGTGGTGGTGGGGGTGCGGGGAATCGCCATCTTTTCTGTTTTTGTTTTTTACGTAGGACACAGAGATATTTTGAAGTGTGCAATCACCTTGCCTCGTGCAATATAGATTCCAGTTATGAATCCTACTGTGTGTCTTGGCACCGAGATACGAAAGTAACCCAATTTCATAGTGACCTATGCTCTTAAACAATGGCCTTTTCTTATTTCTAAGCATGACTAGATAGCAAATATGCTTTATAAAAATGTTATCATTTGAAAGCATGAAAACGCCACAGATCTGAACAGTATGGAGTGTACTGATTTTCAAAGCCATTCTAGCTAGTTTCGGCCAAATATGCCTCGTCAGTGATCCTCACATGTTTTTAAAATCTCACAAAGGAATCAATGATCCCAAAGGACAAGAAAATATAGTGTACACTATAATGAAGGGCAGGGAGACTTTTTATGGTCACCCCTAACGCAGTTGTAGTGACGTTAAATATTTTATAAAAGGGTTAGCTTTTGGGAGCAAGGAATACATACCCACATAACGTACATTTATATGTCATAAACAAAATGCTATATGTACGATAGACTCCATAACCCATCACAGGGTTTTGGCTGTTAGCCTCCATTTAATAAATTCCGAGAAAAATGGTCGTTCGAAAGCAAAATCACATTAAAGAAGGTTGAAATAGCAGACTCGATTACTGCTCAAACCGCGACATTAACAGATACATCTCAGCAAACAGGTTGAAAAACGAAACGTTGACATCACATTAAATTTTAAGTTACTGTGATTCAAAATGTGATATGTATCTCAAAACCTACATGCATCCATGTATCATTTATCAAATCTTATGCCCCTCTTGACAACCTTCATCGAACAACATTGCTGCTTACCGTCTAAAGCGAAGCGGTGTTTCGGTTGTGTGTCTTTCCCGTTTGTTCATTTTGTTTTCGATTTTTGTTTTGTCACATAATGTCTCAAAGTATTTTTTTTTTATTTTTTTTTTATTTTATTTTATTTATTTATTTATTTTATTTTATTTTTTTTGACCATAGCTCAGTCGGACGCGTCTGACTAGTTGGTGGCCAAGAGGTGTCGAGGTCGGCAACTTCCTTGGATGGAGATTTCCTTTATTTATTTATTTATTTATTTTTTTTTTTTTCGACGAAAGCTGCATGTTTTCGAAAAATCGTTTATGGACTCTATATATTTTCTTATTATTGTGCTGCAAATAAATTTCAGTGCTAGCAGTGGTTGTCCATTGGTGCGTCACATTTTTTGATGAATTCTCAGCAACTGATTTTATAAAGAAGGTGCGTGTAGCATATTATGAGAGGTATGAGTTCGTATTATAGGGATAAACATGAATTCCTACTTAGCTGAGCATTTCATTTCAACTGACTACAAGTTCGTCCTACGGTAACATTGTACTGAACTAAGTTGTGCGTTTAGTATAACAGGGCTGATACTGTTCATTTGCTTCATATTGGAAACTTAGGCCATGTCAAGAAATGAGATGTTTTCGTGATTATGCGAAATGCGCAGATTCAGATCATACTGAGCATCCATACCTTTATTATTCATCTGTACGTACCGTTTGATTTTGTCAGCGGGCAGTGTGGATTCTTAGATTGCGCGCGTATAGATTCTCATCAGACTGCGCGGATGCGCAGTGTGTCTCCTGATCTGCATCTGCGCTGTCCGTACGCTCCGAACAAGCTTTTTCAATGACGGCTCCAGTGACTTACTTTAAAAAAAAAAAGGTAAGAGAAAAGTCCAGGGAGTGCCACAATCACAAACCGCAGCCCTTCCCAGACCCCAAACGGAAGAGGAAACCGACAAATCCAAACAAGCACAAATCGATCAAACGTACGAAAAGCACTAAGATTAGCTCTCTCTTCCCCAAGCGAGGTAATCGAAATACTAAAAGGACTGAAAAACACAAGAACAAAATGACACTCGGAAAGACAAACAACAAATCGCCTCGTAGAATAAACCACAAAGCAACAAAGAGTAAGACTAACACCGGGACCACCGCCTTAGAACGGTCAGTAGAGTAAACCACCGTGGGGTTTAAAGTACTTTTACAGCTAACTTCACCCTGGGTCCCGATGCTACTCTTAATACAGAAACACATAAAAATTCAGTTCGCATAAAGGCTCCCAACTCAGTCAATGCATCAAAGCGAAAACATAAAAATCAAATTAATCACTATAACAAACAAAGACGAGTACTCATGGCTAATTCTACTGTATGCCAGAGTAAATGAAAACCAATAGTTGAACCACGGCGGGCCAAGCCAAAGACATCGTCGAGCCCCAACCCACAGGTTAAAGCTTTACGAAGAGGCCGTCATTGAGTTTAAAGTTTCAAGCCGAGCCTGAACAATAATGATTTGCTCATATTCGAATATGGTTTCTGTAACACGTATTCAGCTTTTTTTTTTTTTTTTTTTTTTTTTGTGTGTGTGTGTGTGTGTGTGTGTGTGTGTGTGTGTTTTGTTTTTGGTTTACGGCCCTATCAAGAAAATTTCGTTTTTTTTTTTGTTTTTGTTTTTTTTTTCGAGCCGATCATTAATAATCGTCCGGAGTACCCCGAAGAAAACAACCTGTTCTTCCGTTGCAGATCCTTGCGTCTCACTTTTGATCCGAGTAAGGCTTGAACACCGAGGGGTGAGACCTAATGATTGAAAGACAGCGCTCTTACCACTAGCCCAAGGAGTTCCATCTTTCTGACTGCTAATAAAAGACAATCTAGCTGAAACGTATCCGGGACTATGACGTATCTCGGATCTAGCAGATCTACTATCCTTATTATTTTCAAGTGCATGTTTGTTATGATGCGTTGAAATGGATTGGCAACGAATGAAACTGAAATGAAACTTTATTATATTTGATTAGAAGACGACCTTTCAGGAATGCTCGCTGTTTCAACTCACATTTTTTGTCGCACCTGCTTTAGCAGGGGCGACTTATGCGTGCAAGTTTCCGTTCGTTCGTCTGTCCGTCAACATTTACCCTGGGTGTCTTGTGAGCGCAATTCCTCTTACAGTTTTGCATGCACTGATCATTTTGAAACTTTACATGTGTTTTCTTCATGGCATGAGGATGTGCATGTGGTTTGAATCTAATTGTTAGATTATTTTTGGTCACTTTTTCCACATTGTGAACTGAATCATTTTTCACCCTCAATATATAGACAGTGGGTACCTCTTGTGAGCACAAATCCTCTTACAGTTTCGTACCGATTACTTTGCCTGTGTTTTCTTCGTGGTATGAGGCTGTACCTGTGGTTTGAGTATAATTGTTAGAACGTTTTTTTGTCACTTTTTCCACATTGTGAACTTATGTCATTTTTAAGCCTTAATATAGAGACAGTGGGTACCTCTTGTGAGCGCAACTCCTCTTACAGTTTTGTACTGATAGTTTTGAAACTTTGCGTGTATTTTCTTCATGGTAAGAGGGTGTGCATGTGGTTTGGATATTATTGTTAGATTATTTTTTTCACTTTTTCCGCATTGTGAACTTTGTCATTTTTGGGGTGGGAATGATAATTCAACTAAACCGCTGAAAATGTCCATATACCCCCCTCCCCCACCACCCCGCTCCCCCCCCCCCCCCCCCCTCCACACACACACACACACACTCACACAAATGCCGTATTTCAAAAGCTTGTCATGACCAGAACTTTTTATTTTTCTAAAAAACCATCAAAACCGCTGAAAATTCTCACCCCTGTAATATAATAATATATAAACAGTTGGTACCTCTTGTGAGCGCAACTCCACTTACAGTTTTGTACCGATTATTATGAAACTTTGCATGCGTTTTCTTCATGGTATGAGGATGTATATGTGGTTTGGATACAACTGTTAGATTATTTGTTGTCACTTTTTTCCACATTGTGAACTTCGTCATTTTTCACCCTCAATATATAGACAGTGGGTACCTGTTGAGCATCTCCTCATACAATTTTACCAATATTTTTTCAGCTTTGCACGAGTAACTTATACAATTTAAAACCGGTCTTTTTGACACTTTGCACGTTTTCTCCCAGGTCTGCAGAAGTGCACGTGGTTTTGATATTATTTTTAAATTTATTTTTGTCACTGTCCGCTTTAACTTGTCATTTTCTTACCTCAGATTTAGTGCAAGTGTACCGAGTATGGGTACTTTTCGAGCCCAACTTCTCATGCATCATATGAGAAAATGCATATGCTTTCGATGAAATTCCTAGATTAATTTCTTCTACCTGAAATCTCGGACACATCAATACCCGTATTGATGGGTCCGAGCTGAAATTAACATTGTTTTTGTTGGGGGTGATGGAGGGGCAGCAGGTGCGATATCAACTTCACCGAAGATGTATTGTAACTCTCTCCTTTGTAATTAAACCTGGTAATGCTTTCAAAATGTCTCCAATCAAGACAGACAACCGTGCTATAATTAACTAGAAATTATATGTAAGCAGCAGACTATACTGAATATTTCTGTGAAGTTTTTTAAAAATGAGACAAAAACTGTAGAATAAACAAGCAAATTCCATAGGGAATTTATGTCCCCGCCTTATTTTTATTTGAGGTATTAAAAATGGGTAAGTTAACCAGAGGACCATTGGTCCTGTATCACTTACCTAAGTATTGAAGCGGGAAACCAGTGATAAAAAATAATTTCAGGATTCTGAAAAAACCCACATGCATATCTTCAGACCATCCTTAAAGCACCTGTAAAGTTTCAAAAGGATCGGCTTAAAACTGTGGTAGGAGTTACCGAGACAAGGTACCTACTCCCTATACACTTCTGTAATATTAGAACTCAAAAAACGTCTAAAAAATTCAGAAAAGGTGATAAAAAATTATTTCAGGATTCTGAAAAATCCACATGCATATCTTCAGGCCATCCTAAAAACCCATGTAAAGTGTCAAAAGGATCGGCCGAAAACTGTGGGAGGAGTTAAGGGGACAAGGTACCTACTCCCTATAGACTTCTGTAATATTAGCTCAAAAAATGTCTAAGTTCAAAATGTGTAAAAAGTGATAAAAAATAATTTCAGGATTCTAAAAAAAAACACCTGCATATCTTCAGACCATCCTTAAAGCACCTGTAAAGTTTCAAAAGGATCGGACAAAATTGTGGGAGTAGTTAAGGGGACAAAATACCTACAAAAAATTCGGAACCATGCACCACGCGCCACGGAAAGCCAAAAACGGTGTCCCTCCGCTTTTCTTCGAAAAGGCGGGGGATAACAAATATGTCCCCATACTTTTATGGTCATGTATTCGGCAACAGCGTATGAAGCGCCTGTCCTTTCCTGAATAAGCCAAGGGTATTTAGCACTGTAATGAAACTGTTGAACATGAACGTCATGCATTGCTGCTCATCATACGAGACTTGTTTCCATCACAAGCATGGACAGACGGATAACGTACCAAGGGCTGGTAACCATGCAACCAGTTTTTCGGTCAAACTGTAGAACTGACTTGCTTAACTCGTTTATGCCGAGTAGATTTTTCCGTCTCGTATTATTCTATTCGATATTTAAAAGTATCTTCCATGATAATATAGTTTTCCGTTGAATCCAAGACAAACAGTGCAGACCCTGATCAATTCTGCATCAACTGATCTGGGTCTACAGTTTGCAAAAGCTACTTTGCGGCACATTCTAGCATTTATAGGTTAATGTAGTCCGAGAAGATAGCTATCTATGGTATTTGATACTCTTCACTATATGTACACATATATAATTTGACTAGAGCCGACCTCGTTAGCTTGGTCGGATGCGTGTCTGACCACTGATCAGGATGTTGCAGGTTCGATACCTGCCTTGACAGGCAGCAGTCCTTTCGTAGAGACTGAACATGAAACCTTTAAACTGTCATTCTCTCCCTTCCACTGATTCATAAGCAGTTACCAGTTTCTGGCCAAAGAAAGTGCACTGTACTGGTTAACCGCTTATGTAATTGCTCAGTATGACCTAAATAGTGTTGACTGGGCTGTTAAACTCCATAAAACTTATTTTGACCAACCTAGGTCATATAGGACAAGAGAAAAATTTTGGACTGACAGTGACTACTTCCAGACACATGCAAGTGCGGCACCTGAACAAAGATATGAATCTAGAGGTTTATGGGCATATTTAAGGCATATTATATACATACATACTTTATCGAGGAGGTTTGACCATATTTGCAGCAGATCTGTATTAATTACATACAGTACTGGCGGTATAGGGCTAAAATTTTATTTCTTTATAAAGTAAAACAATAGGTATTTAGAAACAAATCTTTTATTTGTCAATTATAATTTTTAATGACTATCTATAATACTACAAGAGGGCCATGATGGCCCTGTATTGCTCACCTGAGTATCATAGCACTTAGAGAACGTGACCCATAAAGGATCAAAGTAAACATTCTGACCAAAATTCATGACGATTATATAAGACAAACTTTTTGGGCAAGATTCATGATGATTACTTCAAAAATGTGACCTCTTGCATGTTAACAAAGTCTTCCTTTGATCTGGCCTGGTGACCTAGTTTTTGACCCCAAATGACCCAGTTTCAAACTTGACCTAGAAATCATCGATAAACAATCTGAGCAAGATTCATGATGATTACTTAAAAATGTGACCGCTAGAGTGTTAAGAAGGTTTTCCGCTGATTTGGCCAGGTGACCAAGTTTTTTACCCCACGTGACCCAGTTTTAAACTTGACATAAAATCATCATGATGATTGCTTAAAAAATTGCTAGAGTGTTTTCTGCTGATTTGGCCCGGTGACTTAGTTTTTTACCCCAAGTGACCCAATTTTGAACTTGACCTAGAACTGATCAAGAAAAACACTTTGAGCAAGATTCATGATGATTACTTCAAAATGTGACCTCTAGAGTGTTAACAAAGGTTTTCCTTTGATTAGGCCTGGTGACCTAGTTTTTAACCCCAAGTGACCCAGTTTCGAATCTGACCTAGAAATCATCAAAGCAAATATTTTTAGCAATATTCATGATGACGGCTTCAAAAATGTGACTCTAGAGTGTTAAGGTTTTCCTTTGATTTGACCTGGTGACCTAGTTTTTGAGCCCAAGTGACCCAGTATCGAATTTGACCTAGATTTCATTGGGGCAAACATTCTGGGCAAGTTTCATCAAGAATGGGTCAAAACTGTGACCTTTAGAGTGTTAACAAACTAATTGTTGACGATGGACAACTGACAGATGGAGATCACAATAGCTCACCCTGAGCTTTTGCTCAGGTGAGCTAAAAATCTGTTAGTCCAATATACAAATCAACAAATGAAAGACTCCATATTCCTCAAAATTAGACATTTTTTTCCTCGAGAAAAGTGAAATTATTTGATATATGCTATTAATACAATCATAAAATGTCGCATCTGACAGCATTAGTCTATCGTTTTTGAACTGGATAAAAAATGAAATGATTTTTTACCGTATCTCTGAATAAATGTTGGCAACATTAATTCAGAGATCCTTAAAAAATCATTTCATTTTTGATTCCGTTTAAGAACTAAAGACTAACTGAATTTTTACAGGCTGTCAGGTGCCACGTTTTATGATTGTATTAATACTATACATCAATTTATCAAACCTTTCTTGGATAATATATAGGAATATGGAGCCTTTAAGGAAAAAAACAAAACAAACCATGAAACGATAATACCTCGCCATTATCATGTCATGGGGAGATAACAATGTTAAAAGCTGACTAAATGTACCAATAGCAATCGTAAACTAGATCTCCATAATATAAATGCACATATCAAGTTTGGTGAAAATCAGTTGAGATTGTCCTGAAACTAAACCATGGATGCGTCTTAGGAAGATAACTCTGTCAAAAATTGATGAAATTTGTCCATTAGCAATCACAAAATCAGATCTGTGTAATATCAATGCACACACCCTTTGGTAAAAATCCACTGATATTTACTCAAGTTATCGTCCGGAAATGAAAAATCAGATGTGTTGCAGGCAGGTAAGTCTGTCAACAAGAGTTCTGCAAGGGGTATCATGTGCCCCCCCCCCCCCCCCCCACCCCCGAAACCAGATCCTTACAAACATTTTCAAAGGGGCGTTACTCTGTTAATAGTTGGTGGACTTTAACCTCAAAATAATATGCCCTGCTCTACATCATGGTCTAACTATGTATCGAGTTTCACCTTGATCTTATGTAAACTGTAGGAAGAGTTATCAGGAAATGAAAAATTTACAGATGGATGAAAAGACACCAAGGGGCATAACATAATAAGCCCTGTTTTTCAAACTGGCAGATAAAAATTGCTGAAATTTGCCTTTTAGCAAACCAGATCTCCACAATATCAATGCACATACAAAGTTTGGTGATAACCCATTGATATTCACTCAAGTTATCGTCCGGAAACATAATTACGGATGGTTGTAGGACAGACGTTCTTACGAGAGGTACGTTTTGAGGTTAGATCCTTTGATCTTTTTAACCCTACAACACCCATTTTTAATTATTTTTAACACCGCAATGACGGAATAAACAGACACCCATAATACAAACACTAATCTTGGTATGTACCTGGCGTATGTACAGTCAGACTGACAAACAGAGAGGCGGACACACGGACTACCAACTTGAAACCATAATATTCCACCACTATCATGTGACGGGGTGTAAGTATGTGTTTACTCTAGCTTAGCAAGATTATATATACACAAATAAACATGGGCAAAAATGCATACACAAAATACAAACAGGTAACAAAGTTGTACTGGCAGAAGTAGCAAGAATACCACTTGATTGAGGTATTACTCAAATTTAAATATAGCTGACTTTATCTCAAACTACTAATTAAGTCAAACTAAATTTTAGGCACTGTTGTTCAGTTTTGCTGTATGTTCATTAGACTTTAAACTTCTTTTATCTCAAACTACTGTTTCCTCAAACAAAAATTTCTAGTCCCTTGCGATTTGAGATACAGAAAGTCCACTGTATTCTACATTAACATACACACAATATATATATTTATTATACTGGGTGGACACCCGAAGCGCCTCCAACATACCAAAAGAGTAGTGGGAACTAATTACTCAGGACTGAGCAAAGTGGTGAAACCTCATCTGAAGGAGTTCTGGTGAATATGAAGCAAAATATGAGCAGAAATACGGCTCGGTGCAATGACAGAGCTAAAGCATCACCAACTGAGCTTTCTGCCTCAGACCTCTCTTATTCTAACTGCAACAGCCAGCTTAGAACTAAGACTGGTATCAGCCATCTTAGACTAGTGCAAATGCATTTAAACAAAAAGGCTCAAATGGATATACTTTGCTCAGCTGGTACACACTGCAACTTAATAAGCTAACCTGGGCCAAATTCACCGCTTTCTAAATATTAAAAGCAAGTTGAAACATTCAACACTGATATGATACTTGTATGAACTTTAATTACAGTTTTAAAATTCATCCCTGTAACATAAACAGTAGCACTCCATGCATTTGATTAAGGTAAGTCATTGTCAGTAATAACAGACAAACTATAAGAATTATTTAAAACATGTATAATCAGTGTCATGCAAAAAGGAGCTTAATGTAAAGAACAGGAAGGCCTCAGATCAGCCAGCTTATCTACTCAAAATCTGAGCCTTTTCTGTTTGCATGTGTTAAGCCGACTTTTTGTGAGACAAGGCTAATGTAAGAAATATGTATTAAATCAATAAGACATACAGTATCAAGTATTTTCCAAATCAGCTTATTTTCCTGCTAAACACTGCCTACTACTAACACAATAATATGATTTGAATTTAAAATGTATTGATACATTTCCAAGGGAGATCACTCTGACCAGAATCTTTTTTTTCCCTTCTCAAAGCAAGCTACAAATGTATTAAATAGAATTTGCTTCCTTTGTGAGAAAATACTCTGCATAACAGTAGCTCATTCTTATTGTATCACAATAAACACATTCTTTAAACCCGAAACCTTTATCTGCAGTTCTCATAAAGCGTAACTGAAAAATCATTTTAGTTATTTTGGTTACTACACATTCCAAACTACTTTCAATAAAATAGCATCCTTTTCTGGGCAAATAAATTGTATCAGAAACATTTTAATAAGTGCTACAGGCACAGCCTTTTTTTTTTTTTTTCTTGCTTTGATGTACATTTACCTTATATTATATACACTGGATATCAGGCATACTTAAAAGAAAAAAAAAAAAAAAAAAAAAAAAAAAGCAACAAAAACTATATACCCCCCTCATACTTTAAATGCCCGAGGACTGGCTTAAAACCAGTACATGCAAATGGCATATAATGAAGTTATGTGCAAGAGAACAGTTTCTACTATTTCTCAAGGAAATTCAGACTAACACATTTTCATCAGAACATTATTGAATTCCATGTATAAGTGGTAAACATTCTTGATTAAGCCCTTTCTGCAACAAAACCGTCTGGCATTGCTCAAAGTGGTCAGATATCGGTAGAACCAGTGAAAAACGTCATGTCTAACAACAAATATTCTTGACAATTTCAGAACAACTGCAACAATACTGCTGACATAAGTGAAAAAAAGAACATGGTTACTGTTAAATGGAAGTTCAAGTAAACTTCTTGTAGGAAAAAGACTTATCTGGTATAAGTCTACAAAATCAGTTGTACTGTAAAGTTTTGAATTCCAACAATGGCTTTTACAGATGAGGATTTTTGCGGCTTTTTCTATTTATATTTCACAGAAGGAACACTGGGTTTCCATGGCTTCTGGAGCTATATGTTAAAATCTTTTAATGTTAACAAGCCATGTGTACCATTAATAATGAGGCACATAAACGATTATTTACCAAAATATTTATATGGACTTTGTTTGGTAATGGTTCAGTCAACACTATTTAGGTCATGTGGAGCCAATCAGTTTACCTATCCCCACTTTTCCTGGGCAGGCTTATACGTGGCTGACCAGTGCAGTGCACATTATTTAGCCAGAAACTGACCACTTTCCTTGAATCAGTGAAGGTCGGGAATAACCTTAGAAAGGATTTCATGACCAATCGCCACGAAAGAATGTTGCTGATCTAGCAGGTATCAAACTCGCGACCTGATCACCACTCAGACGTGATTCCAACTCAATTACAGAGGCCTGCCACAGAATAAGGAAGTCTCACTGTTTATCAAAAGAAATACTTCATAAAATTTGTAATACGATTATCAAAACAGGTACATTAGTTTCAGGAGAAGCAACAGAATACTTCTCCAATGAAGGATAGGGAATAAAATACTGCCCAACAACAAATAGCTCGCTTTGTGGACTACATGTCCAGATGAGAGAGAATTACATTTTGATTATTATGTTACATAAGTTGTGGCCAAAGCACATTTTCTACTGAAATTTTCATATTTCTTTTTACTCCACTGAAAAAGAAAAAACTGTAAAAAATGGTTGAATTTGCTCATGCTCATTGCACGTGCTGAGTATCGGATGTGCTGAAGAAAAGAATTTGTTTGCTCACATATTTCTGTGTTGACTTTTCGTAATAGCATCAACCTAGATGATTTATAGACTACTGCACAAGAATGACAGAAGCCATGGAAGGTATCATGAAAAAAGCGAGTGTTCTTCCAAAAACCTGGTTCACGGTTCAAACAATATTCTTCCAGCTGACAACTGAAGTCATAGAACATTTCTTCAGGTGCTGTTTCTAGAAAAGCATAAGCTGAGCATGCCGGGTCTTTTCTACCTTCATGCCCAGGAATCATGTGATAGCCATAACAATGACCATAGTGTTGCGGATCAAACCACAAAAATAAGTATGTGGTACCTTTTCTCCCAACTTCAGGAAATTTTTTGTAGCATTTTTCAGTTTCTCTTGCCGGTTCGTCATCATAATTACTGCTGCTACTACTGCCCATAGTGTACTTGGGAATATCCCTTATTTGTTCACCATGTGCAGTAAAATAGTAAGCTCTACCAAACTTAGCCGGGTTATAGCTCCCAGGTTTGGGATTAACCACATCAGGTTCTTTGCAATCACTAAAAATGGCAAGGACTCTTTCAATTAGATGTTCAAAGAAATCAATCATGTCTGAACAAATAGCTGTGCCTTTTCCACTTATCAAAATGTCTCGAATTTCTGGACTAAACTGAGACACCTTGTTTAAGATATGAATATCTACATCTCCATTTAGTCTCAAAGATGTTAACACAGACTGAAATTCATCTATGTATCTGAAAGGCAATATGCTTGAAAGAGAATGATTTGTGGATAAAATTTTGAACAGGACTGCTAGCTTCTTGTGCATTCTGTTTCCACACTGTTTATGAATAAAGATCTGAACAAGAGGAAGAAATCTTTCACCAACATGTCTTAATAACTTATCATTTCGAATAATTTCTTCCTCTAATGGCAATTCATCAGCTGTTCTCAAAGTGCCAAGAGCTCTCTTGGAGTGATATAAAAGATGATCTCTACTCTGAGCCTTGTCTTTAGCATCATGGTCTCCTTGAGAATAACTAATGAAAGCTCTATTGTTTCTCCTATTACAAGGATCTATCAGTGTAGCCACAGATGGTGTCTCAATAGGAGTAACTGTAGAATGACTGACATTAATACCTATTTTAGTTCCATCAGCTGCAAGATACCTAGGACTAAACTTGCATAATTTACAAGGCTGTCGAAAGTCAATGTTAAATTTACTAATCCATGAGAACCACCAGGCAATAAAGGTATTGCTTGACATGAAAGAAGCTGATTTGGAATTGATACGACGATATCTATTGTTCATCAAAGTACAATAAGCACCAAATGTGATGTAAGAATTTAGCACATGATCAACAAAGTCCCAGCCTATTTCATCACCAGCCCCTGTTTCTCTAGTCAAAAAATGAATACTCTCGTTCAGCCCTGGTCCCACATCACATTGATGGGTCCTTGCTTTGCATTGTGTAATCCAGATCTGAAACAAAAACACATATATTTACTTCATTAAACTATCTTAAATAATAATGAACATCTCAAGTGACTTTTTTTCAATACTTCTTTGTTTTTAAATAAATTTTCTGAATGACCCCCAAAAAAATAACAGTAACTACAGTCTGATGCATGGCTGTCATTGGAGTCTGACACAGCCATAACACATGTCATATATTTCCAATTAGGTATAATAGCTGTATAGCTAAGTCTTAGTCAGCACTTCCTTCTTGTACCTGAACATTGAGGTTTTCAATCAGGCCTTGGGAGGGCTAGTCGTATTTCTGGTCTTTCCTGGATAGCTCCATACTTTTTACATTTCAATCTTATCAGTATGCATGTTTGTATTCCTCTTAATGACATGAAAAGCAAACAGTGGAAAGTGGTTGTTATAGCAATGTAAGCAATGTTGAAAGAAAAAAATACTAAGTTACAATGAAGCTTAATCACTGACTTTCTTTCCTATCAATGGAAAAAAACAACAACAACACTTGTGCGACTGATAAATGGTTGATTCTTTGGCAGACAGCAAATTAATCAAATTTTAGAGTTTGTGCCATGTGTGTAAAAATGTTTAAGTTTTTTTTTTTTTCTGTTTTTGTTAAATTAACATATTTTGGGAATGGTATGCACATGATGCAAAATTCATGCACAAAATTCACGTAAGTAAAACTATTTTACTACCACTCCTGACCAGTAGTTTTTAAGCTCTATTACTTTTTAAGCTGAGCTTTCCAAGACAGTTCCTCTGATGCAAGTCTTTTCTGTTCATATGTTGCTACATAAGAGCTTTTTTGGTCATTGTTCCTTAGGAAGGCTGTGTTTTGTGACTGAGGCATATATTTTACTGAAAAAGCTATTTTTTCCACAAAATATCTGCATATGCTATGTCTTAGTATGTAATTGGCAGTGTCTCAATTTGCCTATATGACTAGTTGGAATCTATCATGCTCTGTGACAAGAAACTGACACTTGATAGTAGAAAAGTCTTATACTGGGGTTTGAAAAAAAAAAAAAAAAAAAAGAAAAAAAAAACTGTTTTAATAATAGACTTATTTTGTACTTCACCTGATATTTGGCAGGCCCATGGTTCATGTACACTGTAGTTATGTATGGATAAGAAACCCTCACACCATTTTCCATATAGTAACCAGCCTGTAAAAAATAATAATTGAATATAGTCATGACAGACTAATCTATTTTTTTTGTTGTTGTTTTGGTTTTGGTTTTATGGCCCTTCCAAGATTATATCACTTATTTCAGGCTGATCAATAAACAGGAGTACCCAAAGAAAAAACTCCTGACCTTCCATTGAAGACTTTGGTCTCTCACATGTGACCTGAGTGCGGCTTAAACCCACAGAAGTGAGACCCACTGATTAAGAGTCAGTGACCAACTAGGCCATAGTGGCCCGTGCTGTAATCTTTTAACAAGGCCAGCTACTGCAGAGCAACCATCCTCTTCTCCCTACAATGAGCTACCAAGCTAAAGTGCAGCTATTACCAATTTTAGAAAGGTAAAATTGACTTGGCGGCTAACCCATAACCTCCTGATCTGAAGGCAGTTGCTCTACAGATCTTCAGAAATGTATCCCAGTGATCTTTATCTACTATAATGATCTTCTGACAGTATGTGGCAAACCGTCTTGAATAGATCTACCTTTGTATGAACAATTTACAGCCTAGGTAACTAAGAACAGGTGATATGCAATAAACAACTTAAGAGGGCTTGAAAGACACATCATATGCAATGTATGTCAAACATCAATCTAGATTACTGTGATCTACATATGACATGTGAAATACAAAATTCAGTTGATGTACTGTACACCAAATTTGGTCTGCATAAGCTACACACCACATTCACAAGAGCTTGACATTAAAATAGCAGTCTCCATATAACATGAAATCGAGTATAAAAGTATGTGTGAATATATAGGGAGCATAACTGACCAGTCTAACTGGTCTGGACCTTTTAGCCCCGTGGTTATGACATTAGATTACAGGGGTACCTGGTTCAAACCCCAGTCATGTTTTCTTTACACGTGAATTTCTCCTACTACTACATTTAGTGCCTGGTGCCAGGATGACTACCGTCGGAGCCCAAGTGCGATGCAATGGCAACAGTCACAAAAAGCTGGGAAAAGTAGAAAGAAACAGAAATAATTCCTAACATTTGATACAATGTTTTATTGTAGGATGGAGGAGCGTAGTAGTGTGGCAAAGTGAAGTATAAATAATTGATATACTATGTGTGTAAATATATAGTGCACATAACTGACCAGTCTGTTCCAGACCTTTTAGCCTCACAGTTATGACGCTTGATTACAGAGCCAAGGGTACCTGGTTTGATATCCAGATATGGCACTCAACGGGAATATTTTCTTTACAGGTCTATTTCTCCTCCTATGACATTACTGTTGTTTCTATGGCTTCTTTTGTGCTGCATGTATATGCTTGTAGGGGTTCACACAACTTGGAATTCAAAATTCCCTGACATTACCTTTTCCCACACATCAGTTGATGCATTCACAGTCTTTTCATTTTGCTATTCTCTCAGTATGTATACTTATTTTCAGGTTCCTCAATGCAACACAAACACTTATTTTTATATAAATACATGTATTATAATACATAATCCAACATGGAAAGAAAAAAGAATGAAAGAAGTGATATACAAACAAGGCAAGAAAACCCTTCGACTCTTACAGGATATAAGCCATCATAATTTATGGTGTACAAATTTGAGGTTCCTAGCTTTTATAGTAACTGAGAAATCTTCGACAAATAAAAAAAAAAAAATAAAAATAAAAAAAGAAATCTTTTATATTAACATTTTGCAAGAAAGAAAGAAGAATGAAGGAACAGTTGAACAATTAAGCCGAGAAAGCACAATGTCTCTTACACAGAAAGTCAACAACATTGCAGTTTATATAAATTTTGAGGTTTTAGCTTTTATAGCTCTGAGAATTCTTTAACAAGAAAAAAAAAAAAAAAAAAGAAAAAGAAAAAAAAAACATTAGCAAACCTAGAGAGAATTAAGTATGAATAGAGACATGGACAAATATGCTGAGAAAGCCCATTGTCTCTTGCCCGACATAAGCCATCATCATTCCATAGTATGCCATGTTCAAACTTCTCTTACGGCTTCTTAGAAATCTTTGACTAAATTTTACATTGGCCAAAATGGAGAGAACGAAGAATGAAAGAATAGATGAACAAATTAGCTGCAAAATAACTGCATTGTGTATCCAATTGAGGGTTTGCAAAATCTTTGAAGAAAACTTCCATATTAGCCAATATGGAGAGAAAGAAGAATGAAAGAATAGATGAACAAATAAGCCAAGAAAGCCTGCAGTCTCTTACACAATAAAAATCATGATTATATAGTAAACCAAGTTTGATGCTTCTAATTTTTCTTAGTTCTTTGACCAAAAAAAAAAAAAAATGGAGGGATGGACAGACAGACAAATAAGGAAAGAAGGATGATGTTTGTGTTGAGGTTTTATGGCTCGGTCAACCCAATGGGGTCATTTCGAGCGGTTTACCTAACCACACGTTAAATGGGCAGGCTTAGTTCTCTAAGCGGTCAATCAGTATTGTGCACATTCTTTCGCCAGAAACTGACAACTGCCTTTGTTGAATCGGCGCAAGGGAGAGAAAGACCGTAGAAAATATTTCATGATCAATCTGTACGAAAGAATGTTTGCGATCTCGGCGGGGACTGAACCCGCAACCTCCTGGTCTCCAGTCGGACAGCGCATCCAACTGAGCCACCGAGGCCGGCCATGAAGGATGATGTAAATCAGTATACCCTAACTTTTTGAAGCTGGGGTATTATCAGGTTTTCATAAAATGCTATATAACAATAAACTCACCCCACATTTACAAGTATCTGGAGTTTCTTCGGGAAACAACTGGTGATATCCCTCTGTGGCTGTGCGTAAAAACCCAACTTCATCTCTGCCAAATGTTCTATCATTGAAAGTTTCTCTCAGCTGCATTGCATTTTGTAATGTCTCTGAGCCATCATCAGATGGTGTATGGCTGCTCAAAGAAGGGTATTCCCACAGCCCAGACACCTCATTAAATCTGTGACCCTAGAAGTAGATAACACACAAAACCAGACATTTAGTGACAGTTTAAACATTTACTTAACAATGAAGTTTATCTCATTTACAGGAGTATACAATGCATTCTGAAATGCATTTTTCATTCATAGATAGTTCATCTCTTTTTTACAAAGAAAGAAAGAAAGAAAGAAAGAAAGGAAGAAAGAATGAATGAAAGAAAAAAAAAGAAAATTTCTTAATTAATTAGTGTCCATATCATGATATAGTATATCTATGCCAGTGTTTATGTTGGATATTTTTCAACTTTTGAGTGAAATGTATGCTCTACAGAGTTAAAACACTAATCATTATAATAAAATAAATCGAAGGAGCAAGAGGACTAGGATGGTACTGAATATGGCAATTTGAAATTCAAGCTTTTTGTCAAACACTTCTTTTAAACCAATCAATTCAGTGCTGTTATGCCATTCAACTGCACAAGCACAAAGAAAATGTATCACAAAAATACAGATATATAAAGTATCTATGTCTGCTCATGAAACAAATTAATACTTTTACTGGCTGATACTGGCGTACACTCTTTTCTCTATTTTATAGGAAAAAGACTTTAAAGTTATCGGAATCTCTGCATATCACAACCTTAATTCAAAAAAGTTTGCAAAGAGGAATCCAAAAGAAATAAGAACTATGGTAATAAATCTAAAATAGCACACAGTTTTGCTGAGCACATTCATTAAGAGTAATGTTAAATAAAACACTGCTTACTACCTCTAGCCTTGTGCTGAGTAGAGCTCTTTTTGCATAAATACATGATATGGGCTCAGACTGTACTTTAGCAATGAAAAATTCAATGTTACTGTTATTACAGCTGACAATCGAAAGCCAAATACCATAATACATTATTCATGTATTATTTTCAACATCTGAGCTTTGTAAACCAAACAGACTTAAAAAATCACTTCATAAAAAAATCCAAGCAAAAATTATGCCATGCAGAAATTGTGACTACAGAACTCAAAAGGAACAATTAGAAATCAGAACTTATAATTAAAGATACTTTGTGTCTGTGGTCATAATGCACATAAACTGTAAATACAACATTTTGGTAATGATTTTTTGTCAATCATCCCAAAGTTACTAAGCACTATAATTTTTCATTGCTGATGTCCACATGACTATCACCAAATTGTAGGAAATCCAAGTAATGGTTATTTACAGAAAATAGCTGGACTGGAATCATGCATTGAGTTTTTATATTTTACCTTCTGACATGCTTAGCAGTCAAAAAGTTTCACAAAAACTGATTAGTATCAAAACCAAATTATATTTACACATTATGGTTAACTGCTTATATATAAGCCTGCCCAGGAAAAGTGTGGTTAGGTAAACTGAACTGCTAAATATGATCTAGTGTTGACTGGGCTGTTGAACTCCAAAAAAATACATTCATTAACTTGCAGAATACCTTGATGTCATTCATTGCCTCTTGTACCGTGGGAGGGGGCAGTTGATTATCATCATCAGGGTCATCCTCAGCCTCATTACTAGCTCCCGACTCCACAGAATCAACACCCTCAGGAAGGAGACTATACCACACGTCAGGATGAGTTTTCATGCTAATTAGATGAGGACAAAGAACCTCTGCTTTATCAAGATAAACAATAAACCTCTTAGAGGAAGAGAAGAGGGCATCACAGTAACCTGACTGGCAACAAAGCCTCTTGTTAGTTAAATGCACAAAGCAACACCTGTTGTCATGATCTGAAAAGACCGAAAACTTCAAAGTCCTATTTGACGGTGTTGGTAAATGACAAACTGGATCATTAATTTGATCCTTCGTAAGTTCCAACTTCCTGATCAAATTGTTTTCTGAATGTGAGGTGTTATTAAGAACTGAAGGCATATGGTCAACTATAAACTCATTGAAAAGTCGCATATGACAACAGTTAATGTTACCAAGATCCATGTCATCTAATTCCTCTTCTGATACACCAAAAGAAACTACCTGAAGAAGAGTTGTGTACATAGTACATGTACAAGTCAATTCAGTTACACCATCATAAGTTAACCTCGTCAAATGAACATAACAATCTTCTTGAAAGAGCCCAGTTGTCATGCTAACATCATTCATTACGAAAATATCAATGTTTGCTGATGAACGCCTCCAAAACAAATGCCCATTTTCTATCATTGCAAATTTGAATGTTTCATAAGGTGAAGTTTTCTGAGACATATTCCGAGATGAGAACTGAGGATCTAAGGAACTAATGTTTGACAGAAGGTCCGTCATTGTCAATCTTTTACGAGGCTCAGATCGTCTACGTTTTGGGGCTGGGGTATCAATGTCTTCAGAACCAATCACTGTACTAACAGAAGATGTGCTACAAACAGGTGCTGAATGTCGAGTCGGATTTTCTGAATTCTGAAGCTTTGAGCAAACATCATATACCTTGCTTAGATACCCTTCTCTAAAATAAAATAAAATCTGATTCCTTGGTGAAGCTGGTTTGTATTTCCCTTTTACATCCATAATTGAAAGCCACTGAGAATAAGCAACTTTTTGATGTTGCCATCTGTGCAAATTTGAAATGCTAGAAATGAATCGAAGCTGTTGATTCCATGAAACAGGGTACTGCAAAGGGCTGAGGAAATTTAATGACCCTGACTGGAATGTGGAACCTTCTGTTCTAAATGCACTGAAGGCCATCTCGAACTCCTCACCACTGAAGCATTTACTGGCTGAATAAAAGCTGAAAAAAAAAAAAAAATATGTATATATATATCTTTATAACACGGTTCGTTATAACACAGTTTTGTATATAACAGGGTTCAAAGATGGATCCCAAAAATGTATAGATTATATTGAAATTTTTCAATATGATCTATTCATTTTTGTTTGGATATAACATGGTTGTTTAACTAACATGGTTTATGCTACATATATATATATATATATATATATATATATATATATATATATATATATATATATATATATAGCATAAACCATGTTAGTTAAATAATATATATTATATGTTGTATTCAAGTTTGTGTGTGTACATCTCTAGATATATGAAAACAAAATTTGTCCACATAATATGTTATAGTGCAATCCCTAAAATTAAAACAGTTTCTGAGGTAAAGTCTAAAACCATGTGGTGAACATTAAAATTACTAAATAATTGTTTTGGGAATGATAACAGCCTGTGTGTTTCACTCAGCACTTCATCTCTTTTGGATAGATGTGATCCAATATTTATTGAAATCTTTTCAACTTTTTTGCCTGCCCAATGAAACCATGCAGCCTGATAAAAATCTGAGACAGAATGAAGAACCAATGAGTTCTCAAGATATAACTATAAGCAGAATTTAAAAAAATAAAAAAAACACTTAATCATTAAATTACAATTGTAAATTTATCCATAGAACTTTGATACTCTCACTTTGTGCTTCCCACTGAGACAACTCATTAAGCAAGGAAGCTAGGAAGAGTGGTTATGTTTCTCCTCTGCATAACACATCATGCCAAATGCCACTCTGAACTTTCAAGCTTAAATCAAAGGGGAATACACTAATATGTAAGTTGTAAGTATATTTTGGAGTAAAGTGGTTAACAAGCCATTTATTTTGATGCAAGAGTTTTCAAAAGTGGCCTAGAAATAAGGAAGTTATGGTGGTTTGAATATATTTAAAATGGCTGTCAAAGATGCCACCATATTGTAGGCTTTGTGATGTCACACAACCCAAATAAAATATGCAAAACCAAATTATAAAGGTTTTAAGAATAATTTTGCTACAGTTTTTTTTTAATCTTTTAATTTTAGTGACAAGCAATCATTTCCCTCAAAATAAACAAACTTTATAAGAATAACTACTTTTATGAAACAAATTTTAAATTTTATGTAACCTCACTAGTCAAAATAGCGGCGCCCATTACACCAATGTTAAAATATTCAATTGTCTATAACTTACTTAATTTTCCACCAATTTGGATTTAATTTGTGTCAAAATCCATCATTTGTAAAGTTCTTAACTTTAAAGCACAATACATTTTAAGGTTGTGTTCCCCGCCTGGTCTCAACATGTCTGGCAGGGGAGATAACAAAAATAAAATTGTTTAACTATAATAACCCTTCATTATCGTGTCATGGGTGGATAACTCACACTGACAAAATTTGTCCATTAGCAATCCCAAACCAGATGTCCTTAATATAAATGCATGTACCAAGCATGGTTAAAATCTCTTGAAATTTTCACAAGTTATCTTCCGGAAAATAAAAATATGGGCATGTCTCGGGCAGATAACTCTGTGAAAATTTAACAAAATAAAATTTGATCGAAGAAATTTGGCCCATTACCAATCCCAAATCGGATCTTTACAAGATCGTTACATACCAAGTTTGGTGAAAATCTACTGATGTTTGCTCAAGTTATCATCTGAAAGCTAAATAAGGATGGATGGACGGACGGACATATAACTGACGGACATACAGATGGACAGGCAGACACACAGACATCCATGAAACCATAATACACTGCCACTATCATTTGGTGGGGTATAAAAATTTAACTAAATGTCTACATAAAACTCATCAGCATTAGCCATGCATGGATATTATTATTATTATTATTATTATTATTAATACTGCACATGCAAAAAATCTACTTTCCAGTTACCAGACTTGACATGTTTTTGTCTAAGGTGCAGTATAAGTTGGGTATAAATTTTATGCAAGATAATACCATCATGTTAACAGGTTCATGAAATGAACACTGTAATGTGTCCAGGATCAAACTTGACCTATATTTCATGATTTTAAGCAAGTGTATAAAATATGAATTTAATCTACAAACTTTCCAGATATATCATGCGGAAACCATCATACTGACAAAATTTGAGATGAAGAGGGGTCATAACTCCCATTATAATTGGTTTAATGTAACCAAAATCTTACTTGGCCTGTGTTTTATGACTACATACCTTTGTATAAAATATGAATCCAATCCATTCAACCTTTAAAGTAATGCACTGTGCATAGAAACCCTCACTGCTACGCACATACATTGAGGCTTGTAATAAGTCATACTTACTTGGCACAATCTTTATCTTTAAAGCTCTTCTTCTTTTCAACACGAACAAGGATACCAAGACACTCTATATCATTCTCTTGAAATATCCTTGTCTGGACATGCAAGAGAAAGTGATCTAGAGAGTTGATAATCCCTTGCTTGTTTGTCTTTAGGACCTTCATGTACCGCCGTCCAGATGATGGCAACTTTTGGTTTTCTGTAATGACAAATTTAAAGCAAGTGAATTTCTTTTTTATTTATTTATTCACAGATTTTTGTTGTTGTTTTGTAGGTCCTTAATTACTTATGAATAAAAGTTTTTGATAATGAACAACACTACAAATACAGTATGTTCCTAGGAACTCATAGTTCACAATGATTTGACTGTTTCTCATAATTTATCATCACTACCTCTTAACATCAGACCATCGCAAGCCAAGTAAAAGGTAAAAAATTAAAAATTATTCCCATACACTACAAGTCTCTAAACAAATTTATATAACTCTGATGGGACTGTGTACCTAAAATAACTATGTTGCCTATGCTCATTTCCTGTCAAAAACCATGAGGTGCAAACCTATGCTCATTTCCTGTCAAAAACCATGAGGTGCAAACCTATGCTCATTTCCTGTCAAAAACCATGAGGCACAAGTGCCACTGTTCTCCTCACACTCCCCCACCACCAACCACAGGCCTGAGCTTAACAGCCATGAAGCACATTTACAATGTGAGACATCCTGTTAGAAATTTCTATTACTAACACATAGCTCCAGACGAGTCATTTTTTTTGTTTCTGCTGAAAAGTATTGATATCATTCTTATTTCTACATGAATAACCTATGCTGTGGGTACCCATTATAGGTGGCTCACTGCAATGTTTTCAGTAAGTACCCATATCATATATATGTATGTGGTTTTGATAGTTTATCTACATGTTCTATTTCTCCACAAAAACATGCTGTGGGTACTCACTAGAAATGCCTTTCAGAAGCCCTCTAATGAGTAACTACAACATATATCAAAATATATTTGTGGAGAAATGAGAAAAATATCTGGATACTCGTCTTATATGATGCTATGGGACAAGTTTGGTTTTCACTGCTAGAGTTGTTTTCTAACTGCAGTTTCCCATCATCAGGGTATGGGAAGTTTTGGTTGCCAAAGCAATCAATTAAAACTGATGTTCCACATAAAAAACATTCCAGAAGATACATGACATTAGTCCAACATGGGAAACAGAAATGAGATATCTTCTTAATGGATCTAGTTTCAGCAGTTTTGCCTAATTCTGGAATCATATATACCTACTTGATGGATCTAGTTTGCTTCTTTTATCAGCCAGAGAGCTCTTGTAACCTTCTTCGGTGTGTTTCAGATCTTCCTCTGTGAAAATTTTTTCCCATAGCAGATCTTCTTCCTTTGAAACTTCAACCGAAGAAAGGATAAGGTCTAATCCTGAAATAATTGGAATTCATCTAACATGGCTAATCTTGTCTTATATATACTTAACTATCCTTCACACATACAGGTATGGTACAGGGATACTTCTCAGATGAAACAACCCATTTAATGATAAAACTATCAGTGATAGGCTGATACTGAATATATTTTAAATGATCCCTTTTATATGCTATTCAAATCTCATGCTCATTTTGCCTTACGATAGTTATCAAGGATACCTGGGCTCATCAAAATTTACAGAGGGCCATAGAAATTTAAAAAGGCCCATTAAATTTTAAATTTTACAGGTACAATGCACATGTATTTGAATGAGACACTGGAGCCATCTTAAAGGCCCATCATATTTTAGGGCCAGAAATATACATGATGGTGTAGACTGTAGTGATGGTAGACTATAGAAATATTGGTATCTAAGAAGGGATCATGATGATAAAAATAAATTCAAAAAAACTCAAAGGGCCTATAAAAATGAAGTGACAAACTAGATAGCAATGTAAATGCCTTTATGATTTTCACCTTGTCCACTCCCTACCCAATAGTCTACCCATATGTTGTATGATTTAAGTGCTGTAGTACAACTACTTTGATATATATGAACATAATGGTTATAATACATACAAAAATGTACACACAGAACAGCTAATATGTAGCACGAGGACAGGCAAATTATATGGATATTTATTTGTAGTTTTGGGCTCTAGGGTGAGAGTTGTGTAAAGTAGAACTTGTTTAAGCTCCACACACTCCCCTAAATTAATGTGATACTGACTGTTCTAAGGTGGTGCTTCTGTTGTAATTTATTATAATTGTCAATGTTTGTATGCTTTCTGCTTAACAGTATATATTTGACTTTTTGTTCATTTTGTTTAGGATAGCTTGATGGCCATCTGCTTGGAAAGAGCTGTCCTCTTCAGATCTTTAATGTATGCATTCCTTTCAAGTTTGGTGGAAGGATGTGGAATTCAATTGTTTTGGTTCCTGATCATTGCTTTTTTATCAGTTGTGATATAAAAGTATTGGAACTAGTATAATAAGTCTAACTTAGTGCAAAAACCTAGCATATCAGTCAATAAACACTTTTACAGTTGTCTTTTCCTACAAGCTGTCTGTGTCATTTCTTGCAGATATGATGAAAACTTGAAAACTTCCACTATGTATTCAATTCAATTGTGACAAATATTACAACACTTGGATAATGTGTTGTAATGGAATTGAAAAAAAAAAAAAAAAAAAAAAAAGAATTCAGACCAGTCAACAAGGAAATATCTGCTACGAACATTTCAAAATCCTTTAAAAGAAAAAAAAAAAAAGGAAAGAAAGAAAAGAATATTACAAGGTGCACTAGCAGGTCTTTCTTCTTATTTTACATGTTTTAATAGCAGTAACTATGTACATATGATATTAGCAGAAGCGTCGATTCATCCTATCTAGATAAACTCACATCCTTCAAAAAATATGTCTACCAGATATGATAAAAATTGTCTGGGATGGCACAATATTCAAGACTTGTGAGACTGACCAACATCAGACAGCCCTTGGCAAGATTTCATGTATACTGGACTCAGATTTATAAGCAAGGTTATTCCAGGACTTGGAAAACAATTGTTTGATGTTGGTTCACACAGACTGCTTGAACATGGCAGTTTCTCATCAACTTACCTTTGCTTTCAAAGAAACCCTGGAAAATGCCACTTTCCAAGAAGCGAACATACTTCTGACGTCCTTGTCGAAAGACAACAGCATAGAAGCACCCTTCACTCAGACCAGAAGTTACCATGTCAAAGAGGCTGCTCTCAAGCAGAAACAAATAACTGGTTTCTGGCAAGGTTGTCTTTTGTAAGAAATGACTACAATGCTGCTGTCTAAAAATGGCAGCACGACAGGATTGAAGATTCTCACGGAGATATCTTTGCCATTCTGAAATGATTGAAAGTACAAAATCAAATAATAACCTGCATAACCAGTGGGTCATAGTTTTATATATCAATATGATCAGTTCCATGTTAATTCGTCTACTAAATCTGTCAGACACATTTGAAAAATAAACTCTTGAGTGGACAATGCATGATGTACAGATGCAATACCTATACCATGGTTATATCATATAGCAACTGCAGATGTGAACACCACCTAAGGCATAAACAATGACACTAGGGCTAACTGGAACTGAAATGATAACCCGATTACCAGTCCTGTTGTTGTGGTCAATAATTGATTAGTAATCACTGGATATTTGTCAAAATTTTACCTTTCTGGCTTAATGTCTGAGCTTGACTTTTACTACATGTCATACTTTAAAAATTACTGTGAGGCTCAAAACCATTCTATGCATAGCCAGTTATGCTTTAGAAGTCGTATTTTGACAAAACTACAAATCAAAATGCACAAAACATAAACAATATACCTCTTGGAAAAGGAAAATATCAAATATTAGGAAATAAGTAGCAATAATAATTTTTTTCTGGAATTTATCGTTTGATTAATCTACTATCCAATAATCATACTAGCCTTAAACCATGCAAAGAAGAAAGTGTTCAGCCATGTCAATAACAGCAGTCATCTCTTAACCCTAGTCCTGTTGAGCTCGGATGTACCCTGCCTTTACAAATAGTGTAGATCCAGATCAGTCAGCTTCTGAAGACAACTGATCTGGATCTGCACTGTTTGCCATCAGTAATCAATACATTAAGGCTGGCACAATTAATCAGATAATCGATTTATAAGTTGATCCACGAAAATGATTATTGTTACAGATTTGCTAATAATTGATCATTTGAGTTCTGTGTCTGCAACTTTACTGTATTTATCCTAAGTATTCAGACACCTTATCATACTTTGTCTAAAATTTGAACAAGTATAATTTATTACCCAATGTGTGTCTAGAAAACTGTATGGGTGGCAAACAGTGTAGACCTTGATGAGACGCCACATTTTGGGTGCATCATCTAGTCTGCATGGTTTGCTCAGGCCTGTCTGACCAAATACATAAAGTATAACATACGGTAAGCATCATGCTCAGACAGACAGGTAAAATTATGAAAAAATCTTCAGTTGTCACTAATCGATTATCGATCACAATGGCAAAACTGATAACAGATTATCTTTTCAGTTCTGATTAGCCAGCATTACAATATACATTTACAAGTTTAGACATAATCCATCAATCCTCTCAATGTGGGGATTATGCCTAGAAGGCGCCTAATACAGAATCAGATGACACTGACAATGATACAAACAAAGAAATAAAATTTGAGAGAAATTTAAAAAACCTTGTTTAAAAGTGCCCATATTTAAGACAGCAAATAGAACATTAAGTTATAATTTGATTTTTTCACTTTGGTAACATGAGAATGATCTGGCTGACTGTTGAAGGATACCAGACACTCAAACTGAATGAAAAAATAATTATTATGCACAGTGGGGTATAAAAACTTTTCCACCTGAAGCTGGTTAATCAGAGCTGCCAAAAATATTCTGTTATCAGTCATGCCATTGTGATCAATAATTGATTAGTAATCACTGAAGATTTGGTCATAATTTTACCTATCTGTCTTAGTATGACTCTTAACTTATGTTATACTATACCAACATATTTGGCCAGACAGGCCTGAGCAAACAGTGTAGAACCAGATGAGATGCCACAAAATGCAACATCTCATCAGGGTCTACACTGCTTGCCACTCTTTCAGCTTTTTTTAGACACAACAATGGGTAGTTAATTGTACTTGTTCAAATTTTAGATAAAGTATCATAAGAGGTTAACATGGTAAAGTAACAGACAGAAATCAAATGATCGATTCTTTGCAAATCTGTACCTATAATCATTTTTGTGAAATTTATCAATCAATTAATCGACTATTTGATTTATCATTAATTGTGTCAGCTCTATTTTTCCCCTCTTTTTCACAAATAAAAATTCAACTCTTGACTATAATGCAAAAGAACCATAATACATTTCACTTACCAAGATTCTGAAGAGTCGATGCAGAACAAGTGCCAAGTTCAGGCCTAGAAGATGGCACACCTGCTTCATATACATGTATCTGCAAAATAAAAAAAAAAAAAAAAAAAAAAAAAAATGAAAGAAGAAAATATCAGAATAACATGTATGTATGTCCCCACCTGTAATACCCAACAAAACGGTGACTATTCTATTGGTTAGGAACATATGGCCCTGCAAATATAAATCTAAATAGTGTTCCGAACTTTGTGATAAGTAATAAGAAGTACATAGCAGATATACTGACTATTTCACGAGTCCATGTTTGTAGACTGTAACTTCAAAACAAACATGTGCTGCTCCTCATCATGGTCTAACATCAGCTTGATTGGATATAAACTGAAGGAGGAATCAGTTGGAAAAGAAAAGGATACAGGTATTTCAAAGGGACGCAATTCTGCTAATATTTGGTGACTATAACCTGGAAACAATATGCAATTCCCGACACCAAGACCATAGGTGTTACATATTTACTAAGTTACAGCTTGATCAGATTTAAACTGTACAATGAGTTAGAAGAAAACGAAAAATTTACAGAAATTTTCAACATGTTCAAAGGGGCATAACTGTAAATATTTTTTTTGGACTGTAACCTCAAAACAGTATGCGCTTCTCCACATCTTGGTGTTAGTACAAATAACTAAGTTTCACTTTGATGAGACATAAACTGTAGGAGGAGTAGGCTGGAAACAAAAAGTTTACAGAAATTTTCACAGCAGGGATTTACCTGGAATTTTTGGTGGATGGGCTCCAGGGGCCCATTAAACAGCCGGGGATCTGGGGGCTATGGGGACCAGAGGCAACACCCCTGTTAGGGTCCAGGGATGCGAAGCCCTCCCCTCGGGCCGTGATGGTATCGATTTTATTGCAAAACACAAAGTGGACAAAAGTTAGTACTCAATCAGTTACCATAAATATGCTATTTCTTGTTTCATGAAAAGGACCCTTACTAGCAATAAGGAGGGGCGTAATCAAGATAAAACGCTTCGGTTTTGTAAATAAAAAATATTTTTTACAGATCAATGTCTGGCAGTATGGATGGTTCTGGATGATTAAGTCAAACTCCACCTTATGATTACATACAATAATAAAGCATGTTAGGCGATATCATGGAAACGGTTTATTCACTGCAATAAAAATATATTGCGCTTATGATACAGTGATTACGGACGCGTTCGCGTAGAATTTGCTTGCGCAGTTGGTAACAGATTTTAACAACATGCATTATAACGACTTTTGATGCTCTTTTTGGAACTTTAGCGTGACATTTCAGTGCACTACATAATTTTCTTTTTGCCTTTGGTTAGTGTGATGCACGATTTAGGACAGGGCACAGCCCAGAAAAATCCCCGCACAGTACTGTAACTCAGCAAATATGGCGAGGACTGTATTGAATCTCGAAAAATTATGTGTGCCACATCCTGGTGTCATTGTTTACTAACTTTCAGCTTGACTGGAGATATACTGTACAAGATGTTAGCCAGAAACAAAAAAAATTACAGACATGTCAAAGGGGCAAAACTCCGTTAATTTCATCTAAATGTTTAATATGAAAAATCAGTCTTATCCCAGTCATACCTTGTTTACCCAAGTAATTCTTCTTTACCCAAGTAATTCTTCATGAACCTGTCATTATTTGCTGTAATACTTATTTACCCAAGTAATTATTCATGAACCTGTCATTATTTGCTATAACTAAGGCCTTATTTTAAAGTTTGTTTTTCCACGCTGCTATTTATCTGTTTTTGAAGTATCAAGTGAGAAACTTGACCAGATTGCATACAATCAAGGCCTGATGAAGAAAAGCATCGAGTAGAGTGGCAAGAAAAGTACCTTAATTTCAGATATTTACAACATGGTATGCACTTCAAAATTGCATTACCCATGTAGACAAATTATTTCTGAAAGCTAACAAGAAAAACACCTAATGGCATTATGGACATTATTTCCAATGGATAAACCTTGGACGATACTAAAACCCCTCCTCCCCCCCCTCCCCGCACATAGCTATTTTAAAGGACAGGTTTTTAAAAAATCAATTTTGGCTGCACAACCTTTGGGCTTCAGATGAGATAAGTATGTAGGAAATAAAGTCACAGTTGCCTCTCTTGCATGTGACATGCCTATTTGTCCTTATCTATGCTTCTACCAAATATTATCAAAATATTTCAAACCATAATAAGTTAAGAAGTGCCCAAGACTTTGGCTTTGAAATTCGTTCAGGGAAAAAAACTACAAAAAAGAACAAATTCAATTCAAAACAGATCTCCTTAAGGTCAGTGATTTTTTTACAATTTTGCCTTTATGGGTCCTGGGACTCGCTAGGTCCAGAATTCATGCAGCCCAAACTGAAACTATGCATCCAGCCTGGGACTTGTGGTGAAATATTTTGTTGCGTCCTAGACTTTTCATTTAAACTTGTGTAACAGTGTTTTATAATTACTTTGTTTGTATTTTAATAGGATGTGCAATTAAAGTAAATAGTGGTGACTGAGTTGCTTTAATTCTTTCCAGAAACCTTCCTGAGAAATATGGAACTGTAATACCACTGTCTATTTAAAGTGAAGTGTTAAAATGTTTCACCCACAGGCTTATGAAAATGTTTTCATAAATCTTCAGTTTTAGTGACAGATGATCAAATACCTGTGATACATGATTAAGGACAGACATTTTGTCTGTTTTGACTAGACCGTGATACAAAGCAGAGACATTTTTGTCTGATGCTTTGTGGGTTCAGTTTGGGACTGGGGGTTTTCGTTATCGAGATTGCCATCATCGGCAGTCTCAGACTTTGTTGTCCGTGTCAGTCTGATTTGCTGACCTAGCAGACCGAACAGCATTTGCTGTTTGGGGTCTAGTTTTATTATCTTTTTAGGGTGCATCTTTTTCTTCTTTCAAAAAAAAAAAAAAAAAAAGAAAAAACGATCGCTGTTTCCTGTTGACAATTGCAAGGTCAAACGGTGTTACGATAAAAGATCTCATCAGACTAAAAACCAATACTTTAGTATCTGCTACGGTTTCCTCCGATACTGGACAACTTGGTATTGATTATTTGACTCTAAAGGTAAAATCGGTGTACCGTAGAGATACGACGCCTTTCAGTACTGGCTTTTACCAAATACTGTACTGAAACACCGCTTGCGCATTCGCTTTTTCCAAAAATGAAAGTAGACTTCAAGAAGCAAAACGTACGTACATTAGATATTTTTTATGAGTCCACGGGACTCACAGAGGCTAATTTTTTGCATCCTCTGGCGAAATTATGCATACAGGATGCAGGACGCACGCCTAAAAAAATCACTGAAGGTCAATGCAAGTTAGGTTAAAATCCCTTGCTATTTACTCAGGTTATCGTCTGGAAACGAAAATATGGGCGTGTCTTGGGCAGATAACTCCGTAAAATTTGATGAAATTTGCCCATTACCATAGCAAATCCATACCAGATGTCCTTAATGTCAATATATATAGCAAGTTTGGTTATTTGTTTGATTTGGGCTTAACGTCGCTTTCAACCTTTTTCAGTCATATCGCGACGGTGTTTGGATGTGGCAGGGAGCTCAATGCTCACTTTTAGCGTGCTGCCTCACTGAAATATCACGCCCCAGACACTTTGACATGATATTCCACCCAGTCACATTATACTGACACTGAGCTGACCAGTTCTAGCTCTACTTTCTTAATGCTGAGCGCCAAACGAAAGAGCAGCTAGTACCATTTTTAAAGTCTTTGATATGACCCGGCCGGGGATCGAACCCACAACCTCCCGGTCACAAAGCGGACGCTCTACCACTGAGCCACTGTGCCGGTACAAGTTTGGTTAAAATCCCTTGTTATTTACTCATCGTCCGGAAACAAAAATGTGGGCAAGTCTCAGGCAGATAACTCCGTAAAAATTTGACAAAATTTGCCCATTAGCAATCCCTAACCAGACCTCCTTAATGTCAATGCATATAGCAAGTATGGTTAAAATCCCTTGTTATTTACTCAAGTTATCGTCTGGAAACAAAAATATGGGCGTATCTCGGGCAGATAAATCCCTAAAAATTTGACAAAATAATGCCCATTAGCAATCCCAACCCAGATCTCCACAATATCAATGCACATACCAAGTTTGGAGAAAATCCATTGATGTTTACTCAAGTTATCATCCGGAAACTTAAAACGGACTTACGACGGAGGGACGGACAGACACACGGACGTCAAACATGAAACCATAATACCCCACCACTATTGTGTGGTGGGGTATAAGAAGTACGAGAAAACTTTTGAGGCTTAAATACCTTCAGTCCAAATCTTAAAACTAAATTTACATAACATAATTTTTGGATTTCAACATGACAGAAACCTATTTTTAAGTAGTAAACATTAAAGATTTGATATATTGATATGAAAATGTTTCTATCAATGACAGCTCTATCTTCATCCCACAAATAGATTAAAATGCAAATTTATTGATAAACAAAATTATTTCGGATTTGCTTTTGTATGCATCACTCAGGACCCTTGTCCCTAACTTTTAAGGGTCCCAAACAAGGTTTTGGGGGTAAAAACTGCCAAAATGCGAGTCCTGGGAAATCCTGCTATTACAATAAGAAACAGCACCTCCACAAGTGGAGGTATCATCACCTGTGGCAAGTAATAAGATGTAGCACACAATACCGACTCCTGTACAATTCACTGCTCCAGATGTAAATTGTAAACTTGGAAACCAAAAAAATTACCAAAATTTCTAAAGGGGCATAGATCTCCTAATATTAGGTGGACTGTAACCTCAAAACAACATGCGCTGATTCACATCATGGTGTAACTATTTACAAAGTTTCAGCTTGATTGGATGTGAACTATAAGGAGGAGTTGCCGGAAACAAAAAGTTTAAAGAAATTTTCAAAGAGGCACAACATTGCTAACTTTTGTTGGACTGAAACCTGGAACCATATGCGCTGCTTCACATCATGGTCTAACTACAAACCCACTTTCAGCTTGATCGGATATCAACTGTAGGAGGAAAAATAGTGAAAAAAAAAAAAAAAAAAAAAAAAAAAAAACAGAAATTTTCAAAGGGGCATAACTCTGCTAGTGTTTGGTGGACTGTTACCTCCAAACAATATGCTCTGCTCCACATCATGGTCTAACTATAAATCAAGTTTCAGCTTGATCATATGTAAACTGTAGGAATTAGCCGGAAACAAACAGTTTACAGAAATTTTCAAAAGGGCCTAACCCTGTTAATATTTGGTGGACTATTGCCCCGAAACAACAGGTGCTGCTCCACATCATGGTCTAACTATAAATTAAGTTTCAGCTTGATAGGCTGTAAACTGTAAGAGGAGTTAGTCGGAAACGAAAAAGTTTATGGACAGATGGACGCCAGACCCCCTAATATATGTCCCATTTTTCAAACCAGTGTATAAAAATCAGACTGCTAGAGAACTTGCAACATCATTTTGTTTTGTAGATTCTGATTAGACCTAAAATAAAAAAAAGTGTGTGTTTCAGGTTATCCAATTGTGCCTAATTTTTCGCAACCAACCTTAAAGTTGTTTTTTTTTGTTGTTGTTTTTTTAGGGGATTTCCCTGTTTGGCCATATGGTTTACCTAATAACCCCATATAAAAACTTTTAACAAAATAAAAATATTTCCAACCTACCGTCTCTGTTTTAAAATTCCTTGTAACCTGAAACACACATATTTTTTTTTTATTTTGCCTTATTGGAACTGACTTTTTCACCAATAATCAAAATTGCTTGGTACCAGTCTGCAGAGACAACATAAACTAACGTACAAAACAGTCACACCCATATGTGTCCAAACTGCATGTACCTTTTCGATCAAGCACATTCAAGCTTTTTGGTCATTAATTGTAGTAGCTTAACGTTAGTGATGCCCATCTGACAAAGCATAGTAGCTTAACGTTACTGATGCCCAAGTGACAATCACTTATTTTTATGAAATAATTCATTTATATTTATTTATTTAAAGCCATGCTTTTCTATTTGATGTGATATCAGATTGCTATGTAAAAAAAAAGCTATTTGTGAAACACTGACTCATGTGCTGGGACCTATGCAGTGTCTGTAGTAAAGTGACTTTTGGAATTTTTGTCCAAGAAAATAACTTTTCCTTTTATTTGAATTATTGTTGTGTAAAAACATAGTGAAAAATTGAACAAGCGGAACTTGTTAAAATCTGCCTCCAAGTTACCTATCCTGCAGATTTCTGCATAATTTACATTTGTTTTTTCTATGAGGTGAAAATATTTGATTTTTAAAATTACCAATATATTTTTTTTTTTAACATAGGTAGTTTCGACAAATGGTTTTAGATTAAATCATGACTAAAGTTTAAAAACTCACTTCTTCTGTGTAAAGCGCCAAGCAAAAAAGGTGTCAAAAGCACAGTAACTGTTGTCTGCTAATATAATTGGCCTACTTAGAAAGTAGGTCAAATAGTGCCGAAAACGCTTACGAGCCTGTGCCAAAAAAAACTATTAAATTAATATGCGGTTTTCATAAACAGTTAAAACTTATGTTGAGTAAAACTAAATCTGAACAAAAATAAATAATAAATATATAAATATGCGTAAAGCCTAGAAGTAAACATTTCTTTGTTGCCGAGTCGAGATGATGGTGCCACACAAGAAAGCATTCATGGAATTTGTTAGTAGAAAAAAGGAATAAAAGGAACGAAATGAAAACTACAGGAGTTATTATATATAGGTATACACACCTGAGGCAAGTTTCCATTATCAGAGTTTGCACCACTTAAGCTTGTAGTGGCAGAAACATCGTCTTCCACCAAAGCAAAATTGCCGTCTACCACCTGCGCCATCTTGATTCTGATGATGAAGAAGCTGAGCGAGTAAGCGATGACGTACCACCCCACGTGACCGAGTTTTTGTAAGATACAATGCGATTGGTTCCAACCATTAGGCATGTTAATAATCTG